>BQMB01001816.1:0-345496 GCA_027943415.1 Closterium sp. NIES-67
ATTTATAGGGTGTGTTCTTCTTTAGCAGATTCGTGAGTGGCATGGTGATCTTCGCGTATTGCGGCACGAACCTGTTCTTCCCGTAAAGCCAAGGAACTGCTGTAACTCCTTCACATTCTCGGGTGTCTTCCACGTACGTACGGCCTCGATGTTCTTGGGGTCGACGTGAACTCCTTGAGCGCTTACGATATGTCCGAGGAGCTGGACTTTCTCGAGGGCGAAGTCGCTCTTGGATAGTTTGACGTAGAAGCGTTCTCGTCGAAGAATTTCGAAGACGCGTCACAGGTGTTCGACGTGTTGTTGCATGTCGCGCGAGTAGATGAGGATGTCGTCCAGGTACACCACCACGCACTCGTCCAGAAGTGGGCGTAGAATATGATTCATCTCTGCTTGGAATGTTGCAGGTGCGTTGGTGAGTCCGAATGGCATTACCAGATACTCTTACAATCCGTACCGAGTTCGGAAAGCAGTTTTGTGAACGGAATCGTCCGCCATTCTTATCTGCCAGTATCCGGACCGCAGATCTAGTTGTCAGAATACCGTGGCTCCTCGAAGCTGGTCAAGCAGGTCATCGATTCGTGGAATCGGGAATTTGTTCTTGATGGTCTGCTTGTTGAGGGCTCGGTAGTCGATGCACATGCGCAGGCTTCCGTCCGGTTTCGGTGTGAAGAGTACTAGGGCACCGTATGGCGAAGTGGATGGTCGGATGAGTCCTTTGGTGAGGAGATACTCGATCTGCTACTTCATGTCGGCTAGTTTTGTGGGACTTAGCCGATATGGTGGTTGGAAGGTCGGTTTCAAACCTGGTTGCTCCACGATCTCGTGTTGGTGCGTTCGGTATGGCGGTAGCTCGTCCGGAAGGTCGTCAGGGAGAATGTCTTGGAACTCCTTCAGCAATTCCTTGATTTTTCCCGGAGGTTCCGAGGTCTTCTCTCCGTCATTCTCCACCTCTGTTGCTATGGCCAGGAACCCAGTGTCGGTCCGCTTCACGTCCTTCTCGAATCGTGCGAGTGTCTCCTCTGGGATTTCTCCTGTATCGTCCTAGTTGGGTAGTTGTACTCTCCGTCCATTGTTGTAGATGCTTGCGGTGCGGTTCACCCAGTTGATCTCGGGGTTGAATCTTTTTAGGAAGTCTCGCCCGAAGATCAAGTCAAGCCCTTTGATGTTGGTGATGGGGAGTGCAGGTCTCCAGCGCAGTGGTCCGATTTGTAGGTGTAGCACTGCTTCGCCGTGCACTCGTAACTTGCTGCCGTCCACCATTGTTGCAGAGAATCTTGAAGGCTTGTACTCTTCCCGAAGTCAGTCGATTACTGCCTTGTCGCAGACGGTGTGCGATGCTCCGCTGTCCACGAGTGCTTGGAGGCGTCGTCCTTTGCAGATGACCTCGAGCACGAGGGGCAGGCGTTGCTCGGAGTACCCAAAGATAGTTTCATTGATATGATCATAGGGTACATCCCAATATTCGTTGCTTCCTACTCCTAAGCTTTCAGCTGGACAAGGCTGCTTGGAGAATGGCTCCTCTCCAGGGCCCGGAGTTTCCTTGACAACTGTGCGCGTCGTTAATGCCAGAGTTGCCAAGTTGGATGCATCCGGAGAAGGAGTTCGGGATTTTTGCAGCTTTTTGTAGACCCCCAGCTTCCTCTTGAGCTGCTTCAGCTCCACCGACGTCTTCCCTGGGGAACGGGTAGTTGCTGTGGGCTGGTGTCGGGAGAGGACGTTGACTCCGTGGAAAGGTCGGCTTCTTTCCACACTCCTTAATATGGTACCCACGTTTTCCGGTACCGGTACGATCTCCACAATTTTCTGCTTCTTCTGGAGTCCCTCCCGAAATTTCTTCAAGGCTCTAGCCCCTCGAGAATAACAAGTTTTCATTCAAGCATCTTTATAGGACAGCTTTAACGAATCCTTATAATTTCTTGGGTCTTCAAGGAGTTTCCCCGTCTCGGCAGAGTCCTTTTTCGCGGAGTCAGATTTTTTCTCAGCGATTTTCCGTGGCGAAGACTGGTCGTGGGGTGGAGATTTTCCCCCATCATTTCCTCCTGTTCGCGTCGAATCGGCTGTGTCGAAGTTGATTTTTCCGGAATCCCGCGGCCGCTTTCGGATATTTTCTTTTTCGCCAGCTAGATCCGCAATCACTGGCGAGTCCCGTTTTTGGGTTTCTGGTTGGTCAAAGGATTTCCGCCACTGTTGTGTGCCCGATACTCTGTGCGTGTGGCTTTCATTTTGTTGCAGTCGAAGATTCGACGACGAGGCACCTCACAAAAATCTCACGTGTAGTTGGTGTTTTTCGGACGTGGCCGCCCTTCGAACCCGTCGACTTCCATCGGGTCGGCGAAGATGGGGTGAGCCGAGCGATCGCCCTGTCGCGTACTGCCGACGTGCGTCCGTCGTGTCCCGGTGTTGACCATGTCGAAGCGCTCCGCTGCCGAAACGACGTCACTGTAGCTCGTGTAGTTTGACGCTACTACTTGGCGTTTGACTTCGATCTTCAGCCCGGCGAGGTACGATTGTACTTTTTCCCCTTCGGTCAGGTCGGGAATTCGGTTTGAAAATTCCTCCATCTGCTGCGTGTACTGCGTTACACTCTCAAACTGTCGATGGCGATGAATTTTTTCCCGGGCAAGGAAACCGGAATTTATCGGCTCGAAGCGTTTCAGCAAGTCAGCGCGGAACTGCTGCCACGTGGCTTCACCGTGGATAAAGGTACTGTTGCCGCCAATCCACTCGAGTGCCAGTCCTCGCATCAGCGTCATCGCGAGTCGTACGCGTTGACCGTCCCAGACTGGCGAGCTCCATCCGACGGCTGCGAAGTAGATCTCCATCCCGGCGATCCATCTGCGGACGTCGGAGTTTCGATCGCTCGGATCGAACAGCTCAGGTGGGCGCGGTTTCGGAGCCTCGAGAAACTGCTGCGACTGCTGCGTCGTCGCCGTTGTCGTTTCGTGTTGCACGCCGGTGAGTCGAGTTACTCGCTCGAACTCGTTTCGCCAAGCTTCGCGGTCGGCTCGCATCTCCTCCTGTAGGGCGGTGATGCGTGCGAAGAACTGCTGGGTAACTTCGGCGTTGTCGAAGTTTGCCATCCTGTTCAAAACACGCACGGAGGGGGTAATTCGAAAATCGCGGAGCTGGTGCTTACCAGAATCGGCGTTGAATTGGTCGCCCCCGGCGGTTTTTCGAGGCAGGATCCCCCACTGCTGCTGGTTTGTCAAGTGTAACACGAACTGCTTTGTCAGAAACGGCGGGCATCGGCTGCTGTTGCCGATCGCGTTCGTAACCGAGTTGAACTTCGCGAACGTCATCCGGGTCAGCATCTGCAAGAGGAATAAATTCCGGTATGCCGGTCGACGTTACAGGTTCGGGAATGTCAGTTGCGGCAGTTCGGATGCTTCCATGCGTGATACTGTTTTTCGATGCCGAGGTGTACCCCTCATTTTGCTCGTTCGGAAATTTTGCCGAGTGCTGCAGTTGGAGGTTGAAACTGCACGACACACCCAAAAACTCGTAAAAGTTTGGTATTTCCCACTGTTCTTGTCCACTGCAGGTGCGGTGAAGAAAATTCGGGCAGTGACGTGGAAGACAGCAGGTTGTGTAACAGCACGGCGTGGTCCATCGCATACGGCCAAAAACGAGGTGGAAGGGCTCCTTGCGTCTGCAGAGCACGCATCTTCTCCTGCAGAGTTCTGTTCATCCTTTCCGCTACCCCCATCTGTTGGTGTGCATGCGGCAATGACTGCTTCCGTTTGATGACGAGTGTCTGGAGGTAGTCTGTGAAGGTATTGCTCGTGTATTCCCCTGCGCCATCACTCTGGAATTCTTGCAGTTTTACGCCAGACTCTCGTTCAGCGACAGCGAGCCATGGGACGAAGACGAAGTGAGCGAGATAACGAGCAGGAAGGTTTGCTGTCCAAACGTAGCGAGTAGATGCTTTGATGAAGGTTATTACATACTGCTCGTCTTTAGGTCTTGCTTCAGGTAAGTTAAGAATATCAGTGTAAACTTTCTGCATTAGTTTATAACGTGTGGAGCCTGGAAAATGACTTGGAAACGGATCGTGAGTAAGATTGGCGACCGGACACGTGGTGCAAACCGTCGGGCGAGACTGTGGCTTCATCTCCGTGCCGTCAGGTAAGAGAAGACTAGAAAATCAAGAACTGCTGCCCGGATTGAATGATTAAGAATCCCTTGTAATGGATGTCCTAACCGATGATGCCAGATGTCTTCGGTGGCTTTGTGTTCTGATGATCGCAAGTAAAAATCGGCGTTAGTATAAAACGAAGAAATGTAAAAGGGAGAATGCGCGGGAGACATGTCGAGCTCCCCTTCAGCGAAACGGGTAAGTGGTAACTGGACGTTCAATAGTTCTACTGCAGTTGCGATTGCAACTTCTTATGCTGCTTCTATTGATGTGGTGGCAGGTGTTCCTGCGATAGCTACTGTGAGGCTCGGCTGCTCGGCGACTTCTTCCTTTTCGGTTTCTTCAACGACGTCAGGTTCATCAGCTGCAAGTCCACTAATTTCTCCCCAGAGTGGAGCTGGAGTTCCTTGGAAGGCCGCACGGGTTGTATAAAACGTTCGCCAAGTATTGGCGCCTTTATCAGCTGTATTAAACTCACAAGTATCCAGTGCAGTAAGTACAGCAACTGCAGTTCGAAAAGCCGTTGGTACAGTAGTTGCCCAAAAATCAATATCCACGTGCTGATAATCTGTTTCTTCTGGGTGATCCCAGTGACCAAGTGCAAGGAAGCGTTCAGACTCACCAGAAGTGCCTTGTGCCGTAAATTGAAGAATTGACACGCCATGTTGAGTAGCAGCATGAACAAGGTCAGTATTCGTTGAACTGTGCCATAACTCCTGATCCGTCACTTCACAATTGCCCTGTGTGCGGATCTTGTGTGCCAGGAGCTGAGCCGTGGAAAGAAGATTGAATCCAAGGCCGGCGACGATAAGAACATTGGTAACGTGTAGTGAATAGCCCGTGTTGACCGATTCGAGCATTACACTCCCAACAGATCGTGCCATAATAGTTTGTCCGTTTGCGACTGTGACAGGTATCGGACGACAAAGTGGACGCTAGTTGGTGATGAAGCTTGTTTCAGTGGAGCACATGTGCCAACCGCAACAGCTGTCGGGATACCAAGTATTTGGACCTGAAATGATTCGAGCAGGGTGAGCGTAAACTTGCGGTAAGGGAATGCCTTCAGCATTTGTAGTTTCTTCAAGTCGTGTCTCGAAATCTGTTTCTGAGACATCAACTGTTGTAACACATCCAAAGACCCCTTTTCCTGATGTTGCACATGCAAAGACCGGAGGACGATGCTGTGACGACGAGGTATTCGGCGCGGTTTCGGCATATGCTGCGTCTGGGTCATTGACTGAGGTGTTTTCGGTAACTGCTGCGAATGGTGATACGGCTGTGAAGTGCTGCGACGGTTTTGATGGCGGCTGCGACAAGTTTGGTAAGTATGTCCTGGTTTGTAGCAGAAATGACAGAAGGGATACTTCGGGGGAAGTCGATGGTGTGATTTTGGATTTGAGTAAAGACTCAAGTGTATTCCCTTTTTCTGATTGCGTTGTGACTGCAGGTCCAGATCTTGCTGTTCGGCTTGAAGATACGAAGAAATCTCAGCTTCAGAGAGATTTGGATTCATGCGCAGGAAGGCGCGCGTCTCTCGTCATTCGGGTCCAAGACCAGCAAGAAGGACCGTGAGATACATCTCACGAGGGAAGTATCCCCCACTCTTCTCCAGTTAGTCACGTAGTTTATGGACGCGGTTGACGTAATCCATGACGTTCTCATTTGTCATCATCTGCACACTTGTCAACTGCGAAAGAATCTTACTCACTGTTATTGTATCTTTTGCCATGTATAGCCCCTTTGTGAGAGTACGACCCCGTTCCATCTTCTTCTCCTTTCCATATTCCCTTTTCATTCCATTCCTCTTTTTAATCTTGATCCATTTGGTTTTTACCCCATTCCATTTGGATTCCTATTTCTCCTTTTCCATAAACCTTTGGTTTCTCCTGTTATTATCATTATATCACCGACCAGGCTCGAGATGTACTGGTACGCTATATCTAGCGTAATCCTACCGTAATCCCTTAAAGCCAATAGCCTCGCATGGCTATACGTAGGGTGATTCTATTTTCTAGAAGGGTCTATTCCCTTGGGATAAGATAAACCTGGTTACCTGATGTACTTTGGAAGTATAAAAGCGCCTTGTACTGATCGATTGTGACACCCTTCAAGTGGTTCCATGCAGTTTCAGCTGGTGTAAAGCTTGAATAAAACGATCGGACACCGAGCTGCTCCTTCGGCAACAGGTTCCGAACTAGAACTGTATACGCCCCGAGAGAGGTGTGCAAGAAACTCTACTGCTCCAGTTGGGTTCCCACGACAGGATATGTAAACTCGCTGGTGAAGAACGGCCATAGCCCAGCGGACTGCGCCAGAAGCTCGAACTCGAAACTCCAGGAGTAAAAATCTACTCCGATAAAAGGCATGGTTGTCTTGATCTGTGTACTGTTAAGCAAATTTGGCGGTTGAAAAATAATACCCGGTTGTTGAGGCTGTTGCTGTTGCTGCTGATGTTGTTGTTGTTGTTGTTGCTGTTGCTGAAATTGTTGTGGCTGTTGATGCGGTTGTTGTTGTTGCTGTTGCTGAGCAGGGGGACGCCCGAAGATGTAAAAGGGATGCTGCTGCTGCTGTGACTGCGGCTGCTGCGCAAAAGGTGAGAAAGCAAACGAACCAGTACTTGGAGCTGTGGCTCCACGCATATAACTCGAGCCGTCAAGGCTCATTCCACTAAATGCCGATGTTATTGACTGTGTTGAAAAAGGTGGTTGTGCTGTTGACTGTGTTTGTTGTTGTTGCACTGCAGGTGCAGTCGATGAAACCTCTGGAGTACTGACAGAAGGCGGATTCTGCTGCTGCTGCTGTTGCATACCGATATGCGCATAAACCGGTGGAAACGGTCCAGAGGCTGAGAGACCAGTAGCGGTCGTGGAGACATGTACTCCAGTAGTTCCGAAAGTTGATCCAGTAGACGGTGCTGGTGATGAACCGGTCATTGTTGACAGTAGTCTTAATTCCAGATAGCTCTCATATCATGTAAGAATTTGTTAGGTGTTGCAGGAATCTAAGTATAGAATCTGCAGATACGAACACTTGGAAAACCTCAAGTGTTAGTCCAAGATCTTTACTGGAATGGTAGACTAGTAAGACAGCGGAAGTCTTGTAAAACTGAATCTGAGTATAGCTCTTGTAAAAGTCAAGGTTGAACAACCTGAGCTCATGAACTTGTGAATAATAAAAGTTAATAATGGAAAGGCATAACAAGGATTCATAGTTCTAGGAAAAGTACCTATTCGCTAATGTACCTGTTTGTCACTTATCGCGCTATGCGCCCTAAATGACAATGAAGAGGTACAACTGTTCGCGTGAATGAAACGACTGTCCTCATGACGAGTGCTATTTGCTGACGTCATCCTATGGACTTATATTCGACTGTAGGATTCGACACTATCTACACATAAGTGACTTACAGAACTGCTAAGTATGAATTATATCACAATAATATTTAGGGACATTCAAACAAAATTATAAACAAGAAATAACGAGCTCAAACGGCAACCACGGAGAACTCTGAGATGGCAATCTGCTAAATCATGAACCCAACCTGACATGTGACCACAGAACCAGGCCAAGATCAGGGCCAGGCCCTAAGATTGGTTTTGGGACCGTGCTAATTTTCTTCCTCTTCGCGAGATCCTCTATTTTCCCATAATATTTTGGGCCAGCAAACCCATTACCAAATCCTCTTCATGGGGCAGCATCATCCCCCGCCTTACATCTAGCTAAATCTCCTCTTCATCTAGCGTGACAGGTGCGCTCGGTTCCGACAGCACTCTACTCCCCATGCCCCACAACTTTTGGTTGTTTGTGCTCCGTTACCCTCTTCCATCCTCGCCCTCGGCTTAATCGAGCTCTTTAATAAGCCAGTCCACTACGAGCTTGTTGTACCTCATCTTCAGTGCCGAGACAACCCTGTGATATAATGGCTGAATACGGGACGTGCAGTTGGGGGGGAGGTAGACGACATAGACTGAGGGGATGTCAACAATCTTCATTCCCCTGAACTCGTGCTCTGTGCTGTCCTCAATCAGCCACCCCACATTGTGCATACTAGCATCGTCAACGAGCAGCACGGTGAGGCTAGGCAAGTCCCAAAGAGAGCGAAGAGTTGCTTGCAGAACTTAGAAGTGAAAAAAGAATTATGGTTGAGATGGTGGAATCCGGAACTTCGTGCAGTCGGACTACGTTATCTACGAATAGCATCGCGACTTTCTCAGCTATAACCTTGCAGTGCGTGGGAAAAGTGTGATGCTACAGAGAACCTGTTCACTACAACAAAGGTTGCTCCGTGACCCCTAACTATCTGTGGTTGAGATATGATGAGAACTATCATTGTTACTACTTACCAATGACGATCAGGTGGTGGAATCGGCTCTAGAAGCTCGTTTTATAGTATAGTAGCGAGAGGACTTAGTGCGCTGATACGTATCACATGAGCGAATGCAATCCTCCACATCACTTGCGAGCCCTAGCCAAAAGTACGTGCGATCAAGCGTCTTCATTATCATATTAGTACAGAAGTGACCTGCACTAACAACATCATGTTCCTCTAAAAGTAGGAGCTCTTGAAGAGAGCGGTAGGCTGGAACCCAAATCCGTGAGCAACCCTTCTTAATGTAGACACTACTCTGCACCTTTTCTCTTGCGGGCAGCTGTAGTGTAAAGTTTGGATCTACTGTGAATCCGTGCTCGAATAGTGCTGTGAGGAGAGGATAGCAATTCGTGACTGTAAGGCTACTGACTTGGCAAGAAGGGTGAGTGGGCGTATCTGTTGGGTTGCACACACTTGGCTTGTACTCTATCCTGTAGTTAAAACTACTCTCTATTAACTCCATCCATCTAGCCTGGTAACAAGTTAGCTGCAGCTGGAATTTAAGGTATCTTAGCGAGCGATGATCCGTGCATACGATATTATCAAGCCCCTCCAGGTAGCACCTCCATATATTGTACGCGTAAATTCTGTAATTGCTAGCGCTTCCTTCTCTTGAATCGGATAGCTCAGCTCAGCTCTCCACAGTTTACATGAATCGTACGCGATTGGCTGCAACCCTCGGCCGTGGTCCTGAAGAGGTACCGCTCCAATGGCCTGGTCTAATACGTCTGTCACTACTATATATGGACGAAAGGGATCGGGGTATGAGAGAGTTGGCTTAGATGTGAGAATGCTCAAATGTCCAAATGCTTGCTGCTGTAATGGACCCCAACGTAACTTAGTTCCCTTACAATTCAGCTCGGCGAGTGGACTAGTGATGGATGCACAACCGTGAATGAATCGACGGTAGTGATCCGCAACATGATTGCTCGAGAGTCGTCTTCTCTTCGTAGGTAAACTGGGCATGTACCGATGCATGCACACCAGCTAACAACCCGCTATATCTTTGCTACTACTCCTTAAGCTTAGCACAGTCCAGCTTCATGTGCCCCGATCTTTTACAGTAGTGACAATCACTCATAAACCTTGGTCTTTGTTAGTCGTCACTATTAACTTCACAAATATCCATATGCGATGGTCTATCCCTCGAGCTAGTATCGTTGATCTAATTCTTGTAACCCCTATCTTGATCGTTACGACTGCATCGGCTTTGTACCGCGTCGATGCGTTCTGCTGCTACAACTACTGCCTCGGAGATGGACAACCCGTGAATAACCATAACTTTCGTTATGCCCGTCCTTAACCTCTTGAGATAGCAGCCGCGCTTCTCTCCTTTGGTAATGTATTGCACATGCTCAAGAACTGTTGACTGTGCTCCTGGACATTTCATATCCGGCGGATGTAGACGCTTTCACGCAGATGCTGCACATATGCCCCTTTCACCCTGCTCGTGTTGAAGTAGTTGTTGAGCATGAAGTTCCAAGTTTGCATCGCAATGAAGGGTCGAACAACTTTGGCTTTTGCAGCTTGAGCGCGGATCGGCGCTCGAACACCACTTCCGTAGTAGTTGACGCGTTGGGTGCGGGAGTTGGTGCGGCGTGACCATGCGGCTTAGAAGAAGCCAATTCACGAAGATGTTGTGTTTTAGTCCGTACCTGACTTATTTCAAGCGTCTATGCCTCGAGTTCAGCACATGGTGATGATGGTGTAGTCTCGTCGTCCACGGTCACTCGTTGGAGGTCGCTCCCTTCTAAGCTCCGATTTCATGTATTAGGCCTCCTGGCTTAAATACGCTATATAATAGTAAATTGAGAAATATGCGCAGCGGAAGACATTAGCGAAATTGTTGTTGGTGAAGTATGCATGCAAGTACTAACAGAATGAATTGACTAGAATGAGGCAGTACAGGGGTTTATAGCCTGGTGGGTTGTACTCTCTAAGGCACACTCCTATATAGTCTACAACAACATATGCAAATATGTTTGACACACCCCCTAGACTGAATAGGGGCAGTGCCTGGTAAAAGACAAGCAGCTCAGGGTGGCACTACTAGTCCAACCTCTGAGGAAAGGGTCAAGAGACCAGTCACACACGTACAGACCAAGACAAGAACAAGACCAGGGTGGCACTACTAGTCTAGCCGCTGGGAAGAGGCCACAAGGCTAGTCGATGTAAGATATGTATGAAGGTTTGTACACAATCGAGGTCCTAGCAAGTGAGAGGCTACAGGAACAAGACCAAGCTGTAAGCAGTGCCGCTGATGATCTTTAGGCGCAAGCGCCTTCATAAAGATATCAGCTGTGTTGGCATCGGAGGCCAAGTGTACTATGCGAGCCTGGCGGCGCTGCTGTAGCTCGCACAGGAGAAAGTACCGCAGCTGCATGTGCTTCACTCTGCCCTCAAGTCTAGGCTCGTAATATAGGAGGATCATGGCCCTGTTGTCAGCGTACAGGTTCGTGGCAGATCTTGGCCGCTCACCTAAGTCAGTGAGCAAGAAGGTCAGCCAGCGGAGCTCCTGTGCCGCCATGGCACCGGTGTAGATCTCAGCCTCACAGCTGGACAGGGCAACAGACGAGGAACGAGTAGCCCTCCACAAGACAGCACCTGAACCAAGGCTAAAGCAGTAGCCCTACGAGGACCTAAGGGTCGCAGCGCCGTCTGCCCAAGAAGCGTCTGTGTGCCCAGTAAGAACCACTTGTCTGCATCCTCCTAGCACTAGCCCCATGCCCGATGTACTTGCTACATAACGCAAAACCCTCTTAGCAACCGACCAGTGCTGTAGTAAGTGTCTGCCTGTGCCCACAAAGCGAGCCAGGATGCTGAGTGGGTATGCGAGATTTGGACGGGTGCAAGTCATCAGGTACATGAGGCAACCCACCAACTCTGCGTAAGGACCACTGAGCTCTACTGACTCCTCATGAACTGGTAGACCTGCTCGTGTAGGCTGCTCTGGAGAAACGCGGTGGAGAAGTCGAGGGAGTGTGCTACTACATATAGCAGCGCCCGAAGAGTAGTCATCTTCGGGGTCCGGGCGAAGGTCACAAAGAAATCCACCCCCTCACGTTGATTGAAGCCTCTAGCCACATAGCGTGCCTTAAACACAAGCGGCTCTCCCGGGGGGCGCTTCACCCTGAAGAGCCGCTGGCCGTCGACTACGTTCAACCCAGCTGGAGGAACTGCGTCGACCTAAGTGCCGGTGGATCTCCAAGATGCTCGCATCTCCTCCTGAAGGGCTGCGATGCGCGCGAAGAGCTGCTGGGTAACCTTGGCATTGTCGATGGTTGCCATCCTGTTCAAAACACGCGCGGGGGGGGTGATTCGAAAAAACGCGGAGCTGGTGCTTACCAGAATCGGCGTCGAATTGGTCGCCCCCGGCGGTTTTTCGAGGCAGGTTTTCCCGCTGCTGCTGCTTTGTTGAGCGCAGCCGAGTGAGAAAAGCTCTGATTACCAAGTGTCACAGGATTGAATGACTCGAGGAAAGATTGCACTATCGATCAGTACAAGGCGCTTATATACTTCCAGAGCATATCAGGTAACCAGGTTTATCTTATCCTAGGGGAATAGACCCTTCTAGAAGATAGAATCACACTGCGTATAGCCACGCGAGGCCATTGGCTTTAAGGGGTTACGGCAGGATTACGCTAGATATAGCGCACCAGTACATCCCAAGCCTGGTCGGTGATATAATTATAATAGCAGGCTAAACCAAAGGTTAATGGAAAATGGAGAATAGGAAACCAAATGAGATGCGATAAAAAGAGAAATGGAAGGAAAAGGAAATAGGGAAAGGGACCAGTGGTGTAACGGGGTCGTACTCTCACATCAGTAGCTCAGCCTTCACGAAGGCCAGTGTGGCAGTGTCTGTAGTGGCAAAGACCAGGTCGTCTACGTAAACAAGGATGTAGAACGGAGTCTGGCCTGAACGAACGAAGAGCGAGGGGTCTGCAGAGGACGGAAAGAACTGCAGGTCTGCAAGGGTAGCACGCAGCGTGTCGTGCTACTCCCGGGGCGCCTGCCGCAAGCCGTAGACTGGACGCCGCAAGAGCCACTAGGTCCCAGGAGGGAAGGTACCAGTGAAGCCCTAAGGGCGGCGCAGGTAGACCTGCTTGTGTAGACTGCCCTGAAGAAACGCAGTGGAGAAGTCGAGGGAGTGTAACTTGTAGTCACGCTGTGCTGCTACGTGTAGCAGTGCCCAAAGAGTAGTCATCTTCGGGATCGGGGCGAAGGTCTGAAAAAAGTCCACCCCTTCACGCTGACTGAAGCCTCTAGCCACGTAGCACGCCTTGAACACAGGCGGCTCTCCAGGAGGGCGCTTCACCTTGAAGAGCCAGCAACCATCGACTACGTTCACCCCAAGTGGGGGAACTGCGTCGACGTAGGTGCTGGTGGATCTCCAAGATGTCATCTCCTGCTCCATGGCAGCAATCCACTGTAAGGCCCATGGTCCCGAGGTCGCCTCCGCGTAGGTGCGAGGGGTCGGGATGTCGAAAGCGTCTGGGTCACCCTCAGGGACTAGCAACATGGAACAGAGATGGGGAGAAGCGTCAGACAGGAAAGCAAGCTCGTACTGCCAGTCCTCCAGCATGTCACTGCCGAGGGCAGGAGCACCCTGACGGACGGAGGACGCCCAGTGTCAGAGACCAGAGCTGTGGCATAGTCAAGGCGACGGGTAGAGGCGAAGTCAGCGACAGCAGCGACAAGAGCGTCAAGACGCGAAACACGATCAGACGGGTCGGTAAGGAAAGAGGCTAGGACCCGAGAGACAAGAGGACGAGCTGCACGAAGGTAGTCAGACAGTAGGGAAGGCGCGACAACAAGGGAGGACGGAGGAGGCGACATGAGGAGGGGAGGACAAGACACGTGGAACCAAAGCAACATAGGGTGAGAGCGCTGAACAGAAGAAACAGGATGAGCACGAGAGGGACGGCGAGACCAGACGTGAGATGGAGGCGTCGGGTCAGGTGACAGAGGAGGAGACATAAGAGGGGAACGAGGAGGAAGATGAGCCAGAGACGAGTCCGGAGGAGGGAACACAGGGCCGTAGATAGGAAGAGGAGAAGACGGCAGGAGAGGCACAGACGCGCGGTCAGGCGAGGGAAGGCCGAGCAGGCGATGGGTGGACACCGGCGGTGACTGCTGCTGCTGCTGGACGACGCCGACACCGGGACCACCAGCTGCTCTACGGTTACCTCTGGAACACTCCACTCCATCACCCCTAGAAGTAACACCCCCAGCACCAGGAACCCTCCCACCACCGGCATCACCCCCAGGCCCACCGGAAGAAACCACGACCGGAACCCCAGGACGAGCACCCTCCTCAACGCCAGCACCCCCAGAGGGCACGACCTGCTGCTGCTACGGCGACAACGGCAACGGCTGCTGCGGCAGCTGCGGTGACGGTTGTGGCTGGGGCGGCTGCGACAACACATACTGCAGCGGCGACTGCGATAGTGGAGGAGGAGACACTAAGGGAGGGGCAGGCGGCAAGGAATGCGCCGCAGGGCCACTAGAGCCAGCAGACTACTCGACAGGGACAACTGACGGGAGGGGGGTGACGTGAGACACACCTGACGGAGCAAGGCGGGGAGGGGGGGAAGCAGGGGCGACTAGGGGAGGGGGAACCAGGAACTGGGGGGGAGTAACCGGGGGACCACGGTGGAAAGAGCGGTGGTAGAAGGAGATAAACTCGTCAAAGGTGACGTTACGAGAGTGAAGGAAGCGGTGAGACGGTGGGTGGTAGAAGTGCTAGTCATATGAGTCGAGGGGGAAACCTAGGAAGACGCATGGGATGGTGCGGGCAGTGAGCTGGTTCGCTCTAGAGGCACGAACATGAGCAAGGTAGCCCCAGACGTGGAACGGAGACGCGTCACTAGGAGACCTAGTCCAAAGGAGGGTCAGCGAAACCTGCGGCCGCCATTGGTGTGGCCACAGGTAAAGCTGGTGAGCGGCCTAGCGAACGGCGAACGGCGACAGAAAATGGGGTGCACCCGCATGGATCATAGAGCTATGAGCCACCTCCATGACCAAACCAATACGTCAGTCAGCGACCTCATTCTGCTGCGGGGAGTCTGGCAGGGTGTATGTCTGGCGGATGCCCTCCGCACGACAGAAGCGACCGAGGTAGCTAGAGGCGAACTCGCCACCACGGTCAGAGTGAAGACGCAACATAGGGAGACCTCGGTGCACACGCGCAGAAACAAGCCACGGGATAAGAATGTCAGGCACGTCGGCCTTCCGCTCCAGGGGAAACATGGTGGTGTAGCGAGTGTGGTCATCAACAAGGACAAGGAAGTAACGCTCACGACGCGGCTCGGGGACGGGGGTAGGGCCCCAAACGCCCATGTGCAGGGTCTCCAATGGTGCAGTGGTGGGGGGGAACGAGGAGGAGTGAGGGGCATGGCGGAGGCGGCCCTCCACGCAGGGGGTGCACAGGGGCGCGGGTGAGGAGGGGAGCGTGGAGAAAGACTCAGGGAGACCCAAAACAAGACCGTGCTGGGACATGTGACGAAAACGGGGGAGGGCAGGGTGACCTAGACGGTGGTGCCACAGAAGTGTCAGGAGAGTAAGAGACCGACACGAGCACACTGCAGCAACCTAGGTGGACACAGACACCTCAGAAGACGTCCCGACCGGGGGGGACGCAGTGACCACCGTGAACAGGCCAGGCACCGGGTAACGGGGGATCGTGGTTAGGGGAGCACCAGTGGCGGCCTCGGTACAGACAGTGTACCGCTCGAGACTAGGGAATGT
Source organism: Closterium sp. NIES-67 (assembly GCA_027943415.1). Classification (NCBI taxonomy): domain Eukaryota; kingdom Viridiplantae; phylum Streptophyta; class Zygnematophyceae; order Desmidiales; family Closteriaceae; genus Closterium; species Closterium sp. NIES-67. The sequence continues at coordinate 15,255 of BQMB01001816.1, forward strand.
AGTGGTGACGCCAAGGTCCTGGAGGCAGCCGACACCAACTAGGTTCCTGAGAACGAGGGGATGTGCAGTCTTGGAAGAGAGCCCGAAGGAACCGCCAGACAGGGAAGGGTGGTGGAGCTACGGGCAACTACCGGACCTGAGGAGGGGTCTGCAAGGGAGACTGCAGCGGGAGTAGCAAGCGGCGCCAACGTAGTGGAGTCCCGAAAGAAACACCTGGATGTGCCGGATTGCAGGGTAAAGGAGAGCACGGCAGTGGTGGCCGGGGCCGCAGAAGTGAGGGATGAGCCAAGGCTAAAACTTGGGATCCTACGCCTGACGCAGCAGGGGAGTCGGATCTAGGCACACCTACGCTAGGCAACAGGGGGTAATAAGAACCAGTCACACTAGATTCATCGACATATAGCACATAAACGGCAGAACTAATCTTGTCCATGTCCATATGAAAGATCTGAACACCACGGCGGAGCAAGCTGTGCCGATCGAGGAGGTCGGGGGAAGGGCCGAAGCAGAGACGAAACAGGTCGTCCAGGCGACTGAAACAACGGGTGGGGGTGTGATCGATCTTACCGCACACAAAGCCGCGGCGAGGACAAGTCTGGAGCTAGTACTGGCAGCGCCCGTCACTCCAACCACCACTCGATGGCACACTGCGGGCACGACCACCGCGACTGCCACCACCACCAGTGCCAAGCCACCCTGGCGAAAGACGACCGACCCGCCGCTGCTGCTGTTGCTGCTGCTGTTCCAGCGGTGGCGCCTGCTGCTGCTGCTAGGGCTGCTGCTTAGAAGCACCGGTCCCAGCACCCTCGTCAGTACCACCAGCGGGCGACTCCTCCACCCCCTCCTCCACCGCCGCCGCCGCGCCCAGCCTTGGGGCGGCGACCCTTCCCCGGACGGAACTGCGCTGCGGCAGCTGCGGCGGCTGTCGCTGCAGCAGGCGCCGTCTCAACAACAGTAGCAGAACCATTAGAGAAAGTGCACTGAGCGGGGGCACAACCCTGAAAGATAGTGACCGGCACAGTACCGCTGGACTGGGCGATAGAGCGCTGGCGGGTCTCTATGGCAGACAGGGTGTCGACAAAGTCAGTAAGGGTGAGGTCACCGGGATGGAGACTAAGGAAGTGATCGCGGGCGGTAGCAAGGCGGTCAGAGAGGCGGGTGGCAAGCAGGTAGAGGGTAGAGCAGATGGGTGGCTGAAAGGCATGCAGCCGAGTCTCATTGCAGGCAGCGCGCCAGGGCGCGTCTAGCATGCGCAGGTGGGTGGCCAGGTCAGCGACAGTGGGGAAAGACGCGAGATCAGGAAAGAGCATGGGCAGGATCAGAGGACCGACTGAGGCAGCAGGCGGGGTGGAATAGCGCGCGACAACAGCCTCTAGGAACTCCTGCGCAGTCGTGGCCAACCTAAAGTGGGGGCGCTCAGACATGGGGAGGGCATGATTTATTGCGAGCTGCGCAACGGCGTCACGTGACAACCAGACAGAGCGGGCAAGGGCAGTAGCGGCAGCGGAATCACGGTCAGCAGACAAAGGGTCAGTGGGCAGAGCAGCGGGGGGGTAAGGGCAGGGGAGCATACCGTCAAGGTGGACTGCCAGGGAGTGGCCGTCCTGCCACTGACAAGTGAGATGACGGCGGAGGTCGACGAGCCACGTGTCGAACTCGACCGTCTGACCCTCCGCGTCAAAGCGCAGCACAGAGTCCGCCATCGGGGTTGGTGCAGCGACAGAAGGGCGGGAAGCAGTGGTGCAGTGTGGTGTAGTGCAGTGCAGAGCGGTGCAGGGTGGTGCAGTGCTGTGCAAAGTGGTGCAGGGTGGTGTAGTGCGGTTCCGACTAGGCGACGGGGCCAAGTGGGCGACGGGGCCGGCTAGGCGACTGGGCCGAGGGCGGCTAGGCGACTGGGCCGCGGGCGGCTAGGTGGAGGGGCCACGAGGCCGATAGGTGATGGGGCTGCGGGGCCGCTGGGCGACGTGGCCGAGGGCGGCTAGGTGACGGAGCCGCGGGCGACCAGGCGATGGGGCCGTGGGCGGCTAGGTGACGGAGCCGCGGGCGACCCAGCAACGGGGCCGTGGGCGGCTAGGTGACGGAGCCGCAGGCCGCGAGACGAAGGGGCCACAGGCGGCTAGGTGACGGGGCCGCGGGCGGCTAGACGATCTAGCTGCGGGCGGCTAGGTGACGGGGTCACGGGTCGCTAGGCAATGGGGCCACGGGCAGCTAGGCGCCGGGGCCGTGGGTGGCTATGCGAGAGGGCTGCGGGCCGCTAGGCGATGGGGCGTGGGGCCGCTAGGTGACGGGGCCGTGGGACTGCTAGGTGATGGGGCGGTGGGCAGCTAGGGTACAGGGCCGCGGGGCCGCTAGGGGACGTGGCCACGGAACCGCTAGGACACGGGGCTGCGGGGCCGCTAGGTGACGGGGCCGCGGGGCCGCTAGGTGACGGGGCCGCGGGGCCGCTAGGTGACGAAGCCTCGGGACCGCTAGGGTACGAGGCCGCGGGGCCACTAGGGGACGGGGTCGCGAGGCCGGTAGGTGACGGGGCCGGCGAGAGGGCTAGGACCTAAGGCGGAAGCGCTGGTGGGCAGTGGGGACCTAACCTACTCATGATACCATGTCAACAGAATGAATTGGCTAGAATGAGGTAGTACAGGGGTTTATAGCCTGGTGGGTTGTACTCTCCAAGGCACAACCATATACAGTCTACAATAACATATGCAAATATGTTTGATAGCAAGGACTATTGTCGGAGAGTGGTTTGTGGGACATAATAGGATGATATGGCACAACTGGAGTGCCACGTGGTTGTTGGGAATCTTAGATGAAATGTGAGACGATAAGGCTAGGATGGGTTTGATCATGCTATCAAGGGAAATTACTCGTGAACGGTGAATTATTGGGTAAAATTTCAAGTAGTTACTATACCTTCAAATATGATCTTACCAGGCTTAACGATACAAAACAAAAAGGCACCAAAAAAGGTATAACCTACTTTGTTAGTTGAGTTGGCCATCTGAAGAGAAGGATGTCCTGTTTGGTGCAAATAATAAAAACTAGCAGTAAAACCTTCCCCACACATAGCCGAGTTTTGGCACTTGTGCAAATCCTATCTACGCATTGATATGTTAGAAAAATACCGCCCAACCCAAGGTATCGGAACAATCTGACCAAGAAGACACAATCCTGATATACAGCACACCAAGCGCCCTAGAGTGTTGTCGCCATCTATTTCTCAATCTATGATGCACTCCTATAGCATTCTAGTAGATGAGCCACTCTACAAACCTTCCCGCTCTGCACGAGCTATTTGAGCAGTGAAGGCGGAGAAGCTGCTGATTGAACTGCCAGTTTCCATGCATGTGGGTGATGTCGCCATGTTCGCATGTGCCCCAAACATCTCGTGCTTGCCCTTCATCAGCTCTCCCAACACTTGGCTCATGGCGGGGCGGGAGGCCACAGGCATGGCAGTGCAGGAGAGGGCAAGGTCAGCTAAATGCAGCACCAAGTCATCCGACGCATCCAAGTAAGGATCCTTGAACATTGCCACGACTATTGACTCTACAAATGGAGGAACCTGCCCAACTGGAAGTTCCATGTGCATTTTTGGATGACAATATGTGCCATGCCGACTATCAAAATGGAAAATGGTGGACATGTAGTTTTGGGTGAAACACGAATGATTGTGCATTTGTATATGGCAAGTGTGACTCACCCATTGCTTCAGGCTGATTTGGATTTCCTTGCCCACATGCAGGGCCTTGCGTGCAGTGATGACCACAAGCATCACCACACCAAATCTGCCAACACCAAACATGAGAAAAAAAAAAAAAAAAAAAAAAAAAAACATTTAGTGCGAGTCACGATCACACACGTATTTGCAACTTTTCACTTCTCACCTATAGACATCTGCAGCTGTGGTGGCCTGGTGGGACTTGTAGAAGGCGGGGTCCACATAGCATGGTATTCCCATCACTTGAGTGGCAATGATAGATATGCCCTTGGAGGTGCCCCCTATGAGTTTCACAAGACCAAAGTCTGCAATCTTGGCCTGATCACGAATCACATGTGAAAGAAGGGAGAGTCACAAAAAAAAAAAGATTACGATAGGTTGGCTTATGTACACCACATGAACGAGTAAAGGATAAAAACGAGAAATGAGTTTTTGCTAGTAAAGGCTATCCTAGATTCAAATATAAATCTTGACATGCCTGCATTTTTGTGTCGAGGAGAATGTTGGCAGGCTTGATGTCGCGATGCACAATCCCAGAGTCATGCAAGTAATGCAGCTCTTTTGCCACTCCGATCAGAATCTCCAACCGCTGCAACAATGAGAGATGAGTTGGAGCGCTTGGAAAGAGACGCCAGAGAGAGAAGATGCATGTGCTGTGTGATTCACATTGTGTTTAGCTAAAAAAAAAGAGGGAAATCCCCTTGGAAGGGCGAACATGAAGGCTGGAAATGGATGGTCTTCCAAGGTAGCGTATGAAAAGGACACACTTAAGGTTTAGAAACGAATAAAGAATGGTGCACGGAACACTAGAGTGACAAAGGGATCTCCAAAGGGTGTTCTTAGAGGTGCAAGCAAATTAACTGGTCCGGTCCAACTCTTCAACTTCTCCACGTGAAGGGCTACTAAACGGTTGCACTAGGGGAGTTGTCGAGTATTTAGAGAAGAAGCCAAGTTACCTGGTCCGATCCAGGTCTCGAGCTCTCGGTTGGCCATGAGCTCATACATGAGCATTTGCTCCACACAGCTTGTGGCTGTTTTAAAGTGAACACAAAAGCCCAACAGACGCACATGGTGCGGGTGGTGCTTCGATGCCATCTTCCTCACCTAGAGAGAGAAATAAAGGGATAGAGGGAGATAACAAGGGGGAGAGAGTGTATATAAATTTGCGTGTGTATGTGGGTGCAAAATATGTAGAAGAATGAACCAATATCTGCTTAGAGCTTAGTCTAAGTAAAAAAGCACCCTGATTACAGTGTCATACCTCCGTAAAAAAATCATTGGAGAAATTTCTGGATCGCTTCACAACCCATGTCTCATCAGGAACGTACGGAGACACACCCTTGACACATTCCCAAAGCTGCCGCTGCCAATTCAGTTTCCCTCGGTCCAATCCGCGGTTGCGTTTGCCAGTTCTTCCAGAGTGAACTTCTGGCACACTAGCGGTTTCAATGCCTCCATATCCACCACCAAATCCCCTCCATCCTGCCCTCGTACTGCTGCTCCTGCCACCACAGCTGCCGCGGCTGCTGCTGCTTCTGGGTCTCTCTCTGCTGCCTTGTGTTCTTTGTCCGGTAATGCTGGTTCTGTGGACTGGAAGGGTAATGAAAGTGGAAAGGAATCGTGAAAACTCCTGGTGTAGGCTCTACCAGAGCATTGTTGGATTGTGTTTTCTAGTTATCTTGCCTTGGAGTGCGATTTCCATAGCCAAATCCTTGCCCCGACATCCATTCCAGTATTCTCTTGTGTTGCCTCCCCGTTTGTGCGCTGTCTCTTGCACACCATCAGACCCAGCGGCAGCAGCACAAGGATAGCCACACCAGCAGCAGCAGCAATGCCATCTATGGCTCCTGCTGACAGTCCACCTCCAGACTGGGAGGGAGAGGCTACAGGTTGACTAGGAATGGAAGTGGGAGGAGATGGAGAGGGTGTGGTGATGGTGACAGATGGTGGGGGTGGACTGGGGGAGGAGGCTATTGATGGAGACGCGGGTGCTGTCGTGGGAAAGTGTGGGGGGGGGGGGGGGGGGGGGGGGCATTGTATATATGGTTACGGGTTGAAGTTGCAAGGTTGGAACAGATGATGTTGAGTGAAGGTGATGAGTGCAAATGCAACAAGGGTAATATGTGGAAGGGTTCAGTGAATCTATGTACTATGGATGGTAGGCGCAAAATAAGACATGGCATTGAGTTAGTGACTTGCCAATGCAGGTTGTGTGTCTCATCGGGTGGTGACTCGATACATGTATTCCAGAAGGATGTGCATTTCTGGCAAAAGGCGTTTGAATTAGTCTGTTGGGACCACACACCTGCTGTAACTTGATGGGCACATGATTGCTGTGTCAGAGATGTTCCTGCATATGCATAGAGGGTTTTCATACAAGAGTTTTGAGGATTTCATCCTCTTTCACTTTGTGACTAATGCTGCACCCCTTGTTTCCTTTGGATGGGGCAAGAGTGGAAGAGTTGCAAAAGATAAAGCAGTCCTATTGAAGCCGCCTTACAGGATTACAAGCCTGGTAAGGCTGCCCATTGTTGGAGGGAGCTGGCCAATGAGGATGTCTTGGCTAACATCACTGCAGTGCAAACAACCCCCCAACACATAGAGGCTCAATGACGTGTGAACTATTTTTGAGGTTGCTGATAAAGTCTGGAATGCTGCCCCTTAACTGCTGTTGAAAAGCAATCTGATGGGGACGAGAAACTGGAGAAGAACCAGTTGGCGGTACTACGCAAATGCGAACCCTTGCGTATAAGTCTTTCGATATTTTGATTCCCCTCAATCTGACGAATGACTACACGTGTCCAAAGGAGATCGACCAGACCACCGATGCTTGAGGGTATCCGGCCGTTCACATGGTTCTCACATAGATTGCTAGAGGTCGTCGTATAAGAAACGAAATACCAGAATATGAAAGGCTGAATGATAACAATATTGCACAAGTCAGGCCACTCCTTGCAAAAAGCGGTCGAATTGTGTTGTGGGACCATGCAGGTGATGCTGTGTGGTGGGCATGTGAGTGTTTTTCCAAATATGTTCATGCAGGTTTGCAAGGAGTGATTCCTTAACCATTTAAATAAATAAAAAGTGGAAATGGATCCTTGTAGTGACTCTCATTGCACCACAGTCTTTGCAATCTGGGGTTGCCTTTGGATGGGACTAGTATTCCAGTTTTGTGGATAATCTAGCACTGATGTTGGATCAACGTACATGTGTGCAAGATGGGTAAGACTGCCCATCGTTGCAGGGAGGTGGCTGGTGACTTTGTTTTGGTTGACATCCCTACAATGCAAACAGCCACCACCACACAAAACATGCAGTCATAGACAGATAAAAAAAACGTTTTTGTGAAGATACCTGAATTCCATTTTGCAAAACACTTTCACAAAACTTTCCATAACACTTTCCCGTAGACTGCTTGGACAGCCTCTTTCTTAGTCTTCATAAAAACATAAGGATGGATTCAAATGCCGCTCTTCTTCTTAGGTGTTTCTCACACCCATGTGTGTCCAAGCGCTTTCGTGAAAATGCTTTTCACAATCCCATAAGATGGTCACATGGCACATGGCTATCGATCATACGTTAATAAGGGGACGTGTGGACTTACAGTCTTGTCAAATTGACAAGCATGCTGATGGAGTTAGGAATGCTGCCACTTAAGTGTTCTTGTAGAGACCGCTGGTGGGGGGAAGAGAGACAGACGGGAGTTTCACAAACAGCGCTTGCTGCCCTAAATATGCAACGAAGTGGCAGTATGAAGGGTTTCAAAGGGCATTTGAAGGAAGAGATTGCCAGAAAGACCAAGAACGAGGTCAAAAATCGACTAATATTTCAATCAAGATGGAATCTGTTATAATCAAAATAGGCTCAGATGTGCCTAAAATGAGAGATAGATTGCACAGTCGGATTTCCGTCAGACGGCTTCAAATATTGATACCGATGTGATCTGAGCTGCAAACGATGATCTTAAAATTGGATCTGGAGTGCGTTGCTGTCGCCTATCAGCAGCAAGTTGAATCAGGAAATTTATGAAGATTTGGTGACGCAAAAACGCATGTGACGCGCAAACGACAACTTGACATGCGAGTAGTGAAAACTCGCTAATGTCTTGACCGGCACACACCACATTGTGAGACACCATTCAAGCACACACACAAGCACTAGATAGCAATGACATAGACTCACAAGTCATTCCATGCCATGCATGCACACACACAAACAAGGACGACAAGCCGAGTGCAAGCCATAGGGTTGCACCAACAAACTCCCCCTCGGATTGTCGGCCTTAGAATCTGCTCCCCTTAGTTCAGAGCCATCCCAGCAAGCTTGCAACACTTCCAATGCTGCTGCTCAACCAGCCTCTTGGTCAGCATATCAGCAGGCTGCGCCGTTGTCTTCACGTAGTGCAACTCCACTTCACCCGCGGTTACCATGCTCCTCACCCAATGCCACTTCACTTTCATGTGCTTGGTAAGGCCATGAAGAACGGGGTTTTTAGCCAATGCAATAGCACCCTGGCTATCACAATAGAGTGGGGTAGGTCCTTGCTGCTCCTCCCCCAATTCAGCTAGCAAACGCTGCTGCCACACAACCTCCCTTATGGCACGGAAGAGTGCCATGTACTCGGACTCCACCAAGCTCAATGCATGGTCCACTTGCTTCTTGCTCTCCCAAGCTGTTGGGCCTCCACCAACACAGCAGATGAAGCCTCCTAAACTTGTCATATCCTCTGGTTCTGATGCCCAAGATGCATCAGAGAAAGCGGTGAGAAAGAGCCTCCCGGGTTCGACTCCATCCGCACCCTTTGACGCCTTTGTGCCGCTGCGGAGTATTGCAGTCCAGCAGTTGCTGTTTCGCCAAGATACTTGGCCACTCTCTCTCCAGCTGCTACCTGCTCTTCATTAGGGCATTGGACAACCCTAGCCAGCTGCCCGGTAGCAAAGGCTGCATCCGGCCTTGTGTGAACGGCCGCATACATGAGGCTGCCCACCAAGGAGTAAAAACGGCGCCTCTCCTCTTCACCAACACTTTCCTCCGCTGGTCCTTTCACACACTTGAACCCCGAGGGTAGAGGAGTAGCCACATGACCTTCACTCTTCCCAAAGTTTGCAGCCAAGGCCTCCAAGTACTTCTTTGATGCACTCGCATCCACCGCTTCTCCATGTCTCGCTCAATGTGAAGCCCAAGGTAGTAGTTGACGTCACCAAGGGTCTTGCACTTGAACTTGTCTTGAAGCTTCAGCATCACCTCCTTCACAAGGTCAGAGGAGGGTGAGAATGTGAGGATGTCATCCACATAAACCACCATGAAGCTCCTCTGCTCCCCCTCGCCAAGCATGAACAAGGATTGATCGGCCGTTGAGGGAGTGAAGTCGATCACCTCCAAGACTTCCCGCAGCTTGATGTACCATTGCCTAGGGGCTTGCTTGAGGCCATAGAGTGCTTTCTTCAGCTTCCACACTCTTCCACTCCCATCATTGTACCCCTCTGGCTGCTCCATGTAGGTCTCTTCCTCCAAAACGCCGTTGAAGAAGGCCGTTACTATATCCATTTGCTTCACCACCTATCCTATGATGGCCGCCGCGACGAATAGAGTTCGAAGGGTCGTACCCTTCACCACAGGAGCATATACTTCATTGTAGTCCTTCTTCTCCTAGTGCTGGTACCCCTTGGCTACAAGTCTGCTCTTGTAGCACTCAATGTTGCCGTCGGCGTCGGTCTTGCGCTTGAAGAGCCACTTGGACGAAATTGCCTTACGCCCCGGAGGTAGGTCCACCAAGTCAAACGTGTCGTTCTCTATGATGCTCCCCATTTCTTCATCTGAGGCCTTCTTCCACTCCTTCCCATTGGGGCCCTCCCAAGCCTCCTTGGGATTTGTAGGCTCCCCCGGCATCTCCACCAGAGAGAAGAACGCAAACGCGCACTCCTCGCTTTCATCTTCCGCATCATCGCCTAGCATGACAGCCGAACCGGTCAAGGTTGAGTTGGCTGGTCCTCCAAGTCGGTCATAGCTCAACCTATTGGGGGACTGAGTCTTCCTTCTCCCCCTTCCTTCCTCCTCTGCTGCAGGGACTTGAATGCTCTCATGGCGTTGCAGTAAATCTGGTCGGTTCCCGCGAGCACTTGTAGCACGAGGCGGAAGTGACGGTGCACGCTCATCACCTTGCTGCACCTCCTCCTCCTCTTCTCCCCCATTCATTTGAGAAGATTGCCTTGTGATTGTGCTGCTGCTACTCAGCTCCAAGGGCGGCTCCACATGCTCCAAGCCGGTACTCTTCACCTCTCCAAGCCGCACACCAATCTTCGCTTGGTTCTCCGCCTTCCACTCCTTGTACGGTAAGTTCTCCATGAACTTGCAATCTCTGCTCACCAAGAACTTCTTGGTAAATGGGTCCCAAAGAAGCCATCCCTTGCTGGTTTGAGCCATGCCCAGGTGCACGGCCCATGTTGCATTGGCATCAAGTTTGTTGTGCCGAAGTTTCTTAGGCACAAGTGTTATGCACATGCACCCGAACACCCGAAGCATATCCACCTTCGGCTTCCTTCCAATCAACTCCACATAGGGCACCCATTTGTCTTCTCCCATATGATTCAGGGCTCTTTTCTTGGCCACACAAGCATGCCGCACCGCATCTGGCCGAAAGTAATCCGGTAGACCGGCTTCAATGAGAAGTCCCCGAGCCGTCTCCGTGAGTGTCCGATTCGCACTCTCAGCAATGCCGTTCATTGCAGGAGAGAAGGGAATGGTGAGAGAGTGCCTTATGCCCTGCTTCTTCAGCCAGGTTGAGAAGTCCTTGCTCAGGAACTCTCCCCCACGGTCAGTGCGAATCGCCTTCACAAGCCGGTCTTGTTGCATAAGTTACATTCGCCATCAAATCGACCGCGCCCACGCCCGTAGCCATTGTTGTTGTTGTTGCTGCCATATCCTCCATTACCACGGCCTCCATTGAAGTTACTGCTGCCAAATCTTCCGCCTCGCCCTCTGCCCCTTCCATGGCCGTGCCCACGGCCCAAGCTGGCAACTCCGGCACCATCGATACCCGCCAATTCACGACGGCGGAAATCTTCTTGTACGATTTCCCGCTTCACATCTTCGAGCAAAAGGCGGGGAAGATCTCGATTTAGGTTGATGACGAGCGAGGACCACGAGTCCGGAAGCAAGGCCAGCAGCTTGGTCTTCTTTTGAAGGTCACTGTAGTTCAGGTAAGCTTCTTCGAGCCGCGTCAACAAGTCGAAGAATTTCTGCACTCCTTCCTCCACCGGTTCGCCTTCGTCAATTCGAAGTGCCGCCATTTGCCGCTCCAAAACCACAGCCACCGCCGCTGTTGCAGGAGCGTGTACACCCTTGAGAGCAGCCCATGCCTTGGTCCATTTGCTGGTTCACGCTGAAAAGGCTTGATGTGACGGATTTGGCTGCTCCCCAACGCTTGCCCAAGTAGAAGGTAGCCTTGTGCGCTCTTCCGCACCCACGGGCTCTTCTCCGGGTCGTTCTCGGGGTGCTTCTCCGTTCCTTCCATCACCTCCGGCAGATCATAGTGTTCAAAGATGTTCTCCATCTTGAAGGACCACTCAGCAAAGTTGTCACCGTTGAACTTGTCAAGGCCAAACACTCTAGGCTCATCCCTAGAGGGGCCAAGGCTAGATTGCACGGGAGCAACGGGTGGATCTTGGTGTTGACCTTGTGCTTGGGCGTCTTCTCTGCCTCCAGCACCTCTGCCACCCCTTTCCTCAGGTCTAGGCATGGTTGAAATGGCTCCAAGGGGCTCTGATACCACTTGTTATAATCACAATGGGCTGAGATGTGCCTAAGATGAGAGATAGAGTGCACAGTCTGATTTCCGTCAGATGGCTTCAAATATTGATACCGATCTGGTCTGAGATGCAAACGGTGATCTTTAAATTGGATCTGAAGCGCGTTGCTGTCGCCTATCAGCAGCAAGTTGAATCGGGAAATTGTATGAAGATTTGACGACGCTATGGCGGTTTGACTGGCAGGAGGTATAGCAGCCACTATAGTCTTAGTTGTACAAACTTAGCAAGACGAATCGAGATTGAGATGGTTCCAAGACTCTACATACCCCAAGAGCCGAGTTCCAGGTTGGTGGCACACTACCAGAGAGTCCCCAACCACGAGGAGACTCGAAAAAAACCCAGCAAGGGGTTACACAAAGTGAAATGTAACACTACACGAAGTTGCATTACTATTTTCACTATTTTAATATTTATCCACGTCCCTTGGGCTTGAAATCTTCAGCTCTTGTTCTTGGTTCTGCAAGATAAATTCTTCTTGAGTTGATGAGGGCTAGCTGCACAAACCTGCGATGCGATTGACATTTTACACACGACAAAATAGAAAAACGCATGCGACGCGCAAACGACGACCTGACATGCGAGTAGTGAAAACTCGCTAATGTCTTGACCGACACACACCACATTGTGAGACACCATTCAAGCACACACACAAGCACTAGATAGCGATGACATAGACTCACAAGTCATTCCATGCCATGCATGCACACACACGAACAAGGAGGACAAGCCGAGTGCAAGCCATAGGGTTGCACCAACAAAATCCGTACTATTCGAGCCAGAAAAGAAACGACTAATGTTTCAATCACGATGGAATCAGATGTATTCAACTATGTTGCCATGGTACTGACACTTCATTGAGGTTGTTGATGCTGCCAATGGTAGATGGAATAGACCCACTCAAGTTATTAGTATCCAGAATCTTGATGGTGCATGCAAAAGGTTCCATAAGTACAATGATAAATGTGGAGAAGGAGGAGGAGTGACGTGAAAAGGGTATGTCATTGTGAAGCAGGCAGAAGCACGCACAGGGAACACGCACCCGAACTCCCACAAGCACATAACCATCTTTATAAACACTTTCCTGCACAACGCTTGGGAAGCTAACTTGGAAAAACCGAACCTGCGGGGTGTGCAATTGCGTTAACTGAATAGAAAAAAAATTAACCGCTCGGGTTCGACTATGTGTCCAAAAGATATGTGTGCAAGATTTTCCATAATTACAAGGGAAAGTTGCATGGCACATGGTTATGAGTCAGATTGATAAAGGGAGATGTCAACATCATTTTGGTGACACGAGCGAACTTGCTGATGGATGCTGGAATGGTGCCATTTCTTTTATTTTCTTCTTCAAAGAGGCATCTGGTAGGGTGAAGACTTAGAAGGAGGTATTGAAATTTGGAACTTTCGATAGCTATTGTATAAGAATAGCATGATGATCACATCATTTGGTTGGGCATCAGTTCCTTGTTGGATGTCACACTAGGTAGGTCCCCTTCTCAAGTTGATGAGTTTCCTGAGGGACTCCGGTCCGGAATGGTCTGCGAGTGGGAGTTCGAGTCTAGTCACCTGCATCCATTAATGGCAGCAGCGGATCAAGGATGTGAAGTGGTCGTTTGAAAGATGCCAGGCTTTGCCTGTTGCTATTCACGAGTGGCCTTTCCACTCAATTTGACAGAGGGTCCACCAGAAAACTAAGGATAGTAGTTGACCTATAGAGATGTAGAGGAGTCGATGTATGCCCCACAGAAATGTATGAACGAGTGCCATTCAAGCCAAACATGGAAGTTCAGATGTATTCTGTTGTGTTCCCATGGTACAGGTAAGTGAGGCTGCTCATGCTGTTGATGGTAGATGGAATAGACTCAGTCAAGTCATTACTCCCAAGATTTCTGATGGTGCATGGAAAGGATTTCTGATGGTGCGGGGGGTAGAGAAGGGGGGGGGGGTGGGAAGATTGTGATTGGGGGGGTTGGGTAATGGGTTTGAGAAGCTGTCACCAACTCAGCCAGAAAGGACGCAACCAGACAATTAAGGCGAAGTGCCTTGCATAGAGGATATGGGCGGGACAGAGGGGAAATAGGCTAAAACTCAGAGGTTATGGGTGGAAACAAAGGATATGGGCAGGATCTAAGTGGATATGGGCGAAAAAAAAAGGGATAAGGGCAGGAACTGAGAGGATATGGGCGGAAAAGAGAGGACATGGGCGGAAAAAAATGGATATGGGCAGGAACTAAGTGGATATGGGCGGAAAAGAGAGGATAAGGGCAGGAACTGAGAGGATATGGGCGGAAAAGATAGGATCGGGGCAGGAAGTAAGTGGATATGGGCGAAAAAGAGAGGATATGGGCAGGAACGAAATGGATATGGCCGGAAAAGAGAGGATAGGGGCAAGAACTAAGTGGATATGGGCGGAAAAATTAGGATAAGGGCAGGAATTGAGATGATATGGGCCGAGAAGATAGGATAGGGGCAGGAACTAAGTGGATATGGGCGGAAAAGAGAGGATATGGGCAGGAACTGAGGATATGGGCAGGAAACAGAGGATAGGGCAGGAACAAAGTGGATATGGGTGGAAAATATAGGATAAGGGCAGGAACTGAGAGGATATGGATGGAAAAGAGAGGATAGGGGCGGAGAAAATAGGATATGGGCGGAAAAGAGAGGATATGGGAGGAACTGAGAGTATATGGGCAGGAAACAGAGGATAAGGGCAGGAATGAGAGGATATGGGTGGAAACGATAGGATAGGGGCAGGAACTAAGTGGATATGGGTGGAAAAGAGATATGGGCGGAAACATCGCAAAAAGTGCGACGTTTGCAAATCGTTTACGCCTTCCGAAGTCGGCCACAAAGTCGGAAATCGTCCGCCAGGTGTTCGCCAAGAGTTTTTTTTCTGTTTCGTTTAATGTAAATGGTTCAAGAGTCTTACGCGAACGAGTTGTTTTGCGAATGAATTGTTTTGTAAATGTTACACCTTGATAATAATCTTGCTCTAATGGCTTGTATTTCCATAGATAATCGATTTGTGTATACTAAATTTTGTACAAAATTTACAACACCCAACAGGAGAAGTTGAAATGTTAAAATAGATGAAGTTTGCGGTTATGATAATTTGTGATAGTAAAAGTACACTACTATTCCTAATTTGAGCAATATCTTTATAGAAACAGCAAGTGCAGAGTGAGGTGTTGAACTTTTCAAGAGATGGTTTCATTTTCTTCCCCTCAAGATTCGAACTTGGGTCTTCCAGCTGTGCTACGTGAAAAAATATATATATAAAAAAGTACTTCAGATTGCTTTTCTTAGGGATCGAACCTGACACTACAGTACGTTTATTCAAACAGGATGACATTAAAGCCTTATTATATATTTTTTTATTTGAACAGCGTGCTGGTTACATCACACTGCATCCAACTGCTAATAAGGGTGCAGTCCAACAGAATCGTGGTTCCGAATCCGGCTGGATGAAAATCTGAAATACCGAACAGAACCGAATTTAATCGCAAATTACAGCGTATTCTAGCGCGTGCGTAACCTGAAATCCAAAATTGTTTGCTTAATATTTGTGTACACAAAAACATACACGATTCACAACATGACGTGTATTTAGAAACACGCCCCAACCATACTCACACCCCCTACCATACCTGCACTTTGTTCCAACCAATCCCAACCCAATTTCCCCACCCAACTCAGCCCATGCACCTCACCCAACCAATCGAAATCGGCCAAGCGGTTCCAGCACGGCTAAATCCAACTCAACCATCCGCTCGCCCCAACCACCCAGACCACCACGTTGCACATCTCACATGCCAGCACTCCAGGCCAGCATAGACTTCTAATCCTTCCTTATCTTCCCCCTTGCGGCCACTGAAGTCTTACAGCTAGACTTCTCTTACAGTATTATCCACCAGCAATTCAATCTGTATCAGTTTTAGCTCCCCCTCTCGCCGTCGCACCCCCTTGGTGATTAGCTTCTTCCTCTGCCAGACTTTAACCAGTTACCACGGTCATTCTTGGTTTACCATAAGATGAGTATGTCATTTCGCGATAGCTGTTATTTCTATTGTTTTTTTCTCCTCATAAGCAGCTCGTAAGTGACTATTGTTGTTCACAATTGTCCTTCTTATTGTTCATGAGCTAATACGTCTTCGGGTTGAAGGCACTTGTTAATTGGAGTTTCTATGTAACTTATGTTTCGCCTGTGTGCTTACGATGCTCGTCTTTATTGTAGCTAGCCCTGTAACTCAGTCCAGCATAAAGATAATTCTGTCAAACATAACTTAGTTTGTTATTGTAGACTATACAGGTTTGTGCCTTAGTGGGTACAATACACTAGTCTATATTGCCTTGTACCCTCACATTCTAGTCACTCATTTGATTCTAAGATGGTATCACGAGTAGGTAGGTCCCATCGCCCCCCCGCGCTTCCGCCCTAGCTAGCCCGCGCCCGTTCCTAGCCGGCCCCGTTCCCCCCAGCGCGCCTCACGTTCGCCCCTAGTCAGTCCCGCGCCCTTCCCTAGCCGGCCTCCACCACGCGCCCGTTTCTAGCTGGCCCCGCGCGTCCGTTCTTAGCTGGCCCCGCGCGCCCATTCCTAGTCGGCCCACACGCCCCTTACAGCCGGCCCTCGCGCTCGTTCCTAGCCGACTCTCGCGCTCGTCCCAGCCGGCCCTTCGCGCCCGTTCCTAGCCGGCCCTCGCGCCCGTCCCAGCAGGCCCGCGCGCCCGTTCCTAGCCGGTCCCCGCCCCGCGTCCATTCCTAGCTGGCCCCGCGCCCGTTCCTAGCCGGTTCCTGCGCCCGCCCCTAGTCGGCCCCGCATCCGTTCTTAGCTGGCCCCGCGCGCCCGTTCCTAGCCGGCCCCGCATCCGTTCCTAGCTGGCCCAGTGCGTCCGTTCCTAGCTGGCCCCGCGCGCCCGTTCTAAGCCGGCCCATGCGCCCCTTCCAGCCAGCCCTCGCGCTCGTTCCTAGCCGGCCCTCGCGCTCGTCCCAGCCGGCCCTTCGCGCCCGTTCCTAGCCGGCCCTCGCGCTCGTCCCAGCAGGCCCGCGCGCCCGTTCCTAGCCGGCCCCCCGCCCCGCGTCCGTTCCTAGCTGGCCTTGCGCCCGTTCCTAGCCGGTTCCCGCGCCCGCCCCTAGTTGGCCCCGCGTCCGTTCCTAGCTGGCCCCGCACGCCCGTTCCAAGTAGGCCTTCGCGCCCCTTCCAGCCGGCCCTTCGCACCCGTTCCTAGCCGGCCCGCGCGCCCGTTCCAACCGTCCCTCACGCCTGTTCCTGGTCGGACCCACGGCCGTCCCCAGTCAACCCCGCGCCCGCTCCTACCCGGCCCCACAGCCGGCCCCAGCGCCCGCCTTGTAGCCGATCCGCCCCCCACGTCCCGTGGCTGGCCCGTCACATACTGCACCGCACAGCACCGTACTGCACCACTCTGCACTACATTGCACTGCACTGCACCGCTCAGCACCGCCCCGCACTGTCCTGCCTTGCTGCTGCATCGCTCCTGATGGCGAACTCCGTGCTCCACTTTGACGCAGAGGGTCAACCGCTCGAGTTTGACACATGGCTGGTCGACCTCCACCGTCACCTCTCTGGTCAGCGGCAGGATGTCCACTCCCTGGTGGTCCACCTTGACGGTACGCTTCCCTGCCCTGACCCCCCCGCTGCCCTACCCGCTGACCCCTCGTCTGCTGACCGTGAGTCCGCTGCCACTGCTGCCCTTGCCCGCTCAATCTGGCTGTCGCGTGACGCCGTCGCGCAGCTTGCGATCAGTCATGCCCTCCCCCTGTCTGAGCGCCCCTGCTTTAGGTCGGTCAAGACTGCGCAGGAGTTCCTAGATGCTGTTGTCAAGCGCTATTCCACCCCGCCCGCTGCCTCTGTCGGTCGCATGATCCTCCCAATGCTCTTCCCTGACATTACATCTTTCCCAACCGTCGCCGACCTGGCCGCTCACCTCACCACGATAGACGCGACCTGACGCTGTGCCTGCACTGAAACCCATCTTAGAGCCTTTCAGCCGCCCCTCTGCTCTACCCTCTACCTGCTTGCCACCCTCCTCCCTGACCGTCTTGCTACTGCCCGCGATCGCTTTCTTAGCATCCACCCTGGTGACCTCACCCTCACTGACTTTGTCGACACCCTGTCTGCCATAGAGATCCGCCGTTGCTCTATCGCCCAGACCAGCAGTACTGTGCCGGTCTCTATCTTTCAGGGTCATGCCCTCACTCAGTGCACCTTCTCAGACGGTTCCGCTGCTGTGGCTAAGACCGCAGCTGCCGCGCAGTTCCGTCCGGGAAAGGGTCGCCGCCCCAAGGCTGGGCGCGGTGGGGGTGGCGGTGCAGGTGGAGGTGGTGTTGGAGTCGGGTCGCTCGGTGGTAGCGCGGACGAGGGGACGGTGCCTCGTGCAGCGGAGCAGCCGTCCCAGCAGCCGCCGGCGTCGGAGCCGGACCAGCACCAACCGCAGCAGCCGCCCCAGCACCAGCCGCCGCAGCAGCCGCCGCAGTCGCAGCAGCCGCAGCTGCAGAGGCGGGCGAGTGGTCTCCTGCTGGGCCTGGTGCTGGTGGTGGCGGTGGACGTGGTGGTCATGCGCGTGGTGTGCCCACGGGTGGTAGTTCGGGTGACAGGCGCTGTCAGTACCAGCTCCAGACCGGTCCTTGCCGCGGATCCATTTGCGGTAAGATCGGTCACACTCTCGTCCGCTGTTTTGGTCGCCTGGACGATCTGTTTCGTCTTTGCTTCGGCCCATCGCCCGACCTCCCCGACTGGTACAGCTTGCTTCGCCGCAGTGTTCCGATTTTTCATATGGACATGGATGAGCTTAGCTTTGCCTTGTATGTGCTGTATGCTGATGACACTAGTGTGACTGGTTCTTACTACCCCTCGTTGCCTAGTGTAGGTGTGTCTAGTCTTGCTCCCTCTGCTGCGTCAGGCATAGGATCCCCTGCCTTGTCTAGCCTTAGTTCTTCCCTTGCTGCTCCGACTCCAGCCGCCACTGCTGCGCTCTCCTTCACAGTGGACTCTGGAGCTTCCCGGTGTTTCTTTCGCAACTCCACTACGCTGACGCCACTTGCTGCTCCTACCGTAGTTTCCCTTGCTGACCCCTCCTCTGGTCCGGTATTCGCCCGTAGTTCCACCACCCTTCCCTGTCAAGCGGCTCCTTCGGGCTCTCTTACAGGCCTGCACATCCCCTCGTTCACCACGAACCTAGTTGGTGTCCGCTGCCTTCAGGACCTTGGCGTCACCACTACGTTCCCTGGTCACGAGCGGTTCGCTGTCTGTACCGAGGCCGCCACTGGTGCTCCTCTAACCACGATCCCCCGGGACCCGGTGTCCGGCCTGTTCACACTGGACACCGCGCCCCCCCCGGTTGGCGCGTCTCCTCAGGTTGCTGCGGCCTGCTCGTGTCAGTCGCCTACTCACCCCACACTCCTGTGGCACCACCGTCTAGGTCACCCTGCACTCCAGCGTCTGCGTCACATGTCTCAGCACAGTCTGGTCCTAGGTCTCCCAGGGTCCTTCCCAGCGTTGCCCTCCTCCCCAGCGCCACCGTGCACGCCCTGTGTTGAGGGCCGGCTCCGCCGTACCCCTCACTCCTCCTCGTTCCCCCCCACTGCCGAACCGCTACAGACCCTGCACATGGACGTTTGGGGCCCCGCCCCTGTCCATGGGCCGCGTCGAGAGCGCTATTTTCTAGTGCTTGTCGACAACCACACGCGCTACACCGCGGTGTTTCCCCTGGAGCGGAAGGCCGACGTGCCTGACATTCTTATCCCGTGGCTTGTCGCTGCGCGTGTCCACCGCGGTCTTCCTGTCTTGCGTCTCCACTCCGACCGTGGTAGCGAGGTTGCCTCTGGTGTCCTTGGTCGCTTCTGTCATGCGGAGGGCATCACCCAGACGTTCACCTTGCCGGACTCCCTGCAGCAAAATGGGGTCACTGAGCGACACATCGGTTTGGTCATAGAGGTGGCTCGTACCTCCATGATCCATGCCGGTGCACCCAATTTTCTGTGGCCGTTCGGCGTTCGCTACGCCACTCACCAGCTTAACCTATGGCCGCACCTGAAGCTGCCGCAGGTTTCGCCGACCCTCCTCTGGACCGGGTTTCCTGGTGACGCGTCTGCGTTCCATGTTCGGGGCTGCCTTTCTCACGTTCATGCCTCTGGCACGGACAAGCTCACTGCCCGTGCCCTCCCCTGCGTCTTCCTAGGTTTCCCCCTCGACTCGTCTAACTGGCGCTTCTACCACCCGCCGTCTCACCGTTTCTTTCACTCCCGCGACGTCACCTTTGACGAGTACGTCTCCTTCTACCACCGCTTCCCCCACCGTGGTCCCCCAGTGATTCCACCCCTGTTCCTGGTTTCCCCTTCCCCGGTCGCCCCTCACCCTCCCCCTCCCCCTCACCGTCCTGCCCCGTCTAGTGTGTCTCACGTTACCCCCCTCACGTCGGTAGTCCCGGTCGAGGAGTCTGCTGACTATGGTGGCCCTTCGGCGCAGT
This sequence comes from Closterium sp. NIES-67, assembly GCA_027943415.1. Taxonomy (NCBI): domain Eukaryota; kingdom Viridiplantae; phylum Streptophyta; class Zygnematophyceae; order Desmidiales; family Closteriaceae; genus Closterium; species Closterium sp. NIES-67. Next base: position 35,262 of record BQMB01001816.1, read on the forward strand.
CCTCGCCACCTGCCCCTCCCCAGGTGTCTCCTCCTCCGCCACCTCCGCAGCTGCCATCGCAGCCGCTATCGCAGCCGCCGTCACCGCCGCCGCCGCAGCCGTTGGTGCAGCCGCCGCCACTGCAGCCGTCGCCGCAGCCGTCCCAGCAGCAGTTCGTTGCCTCTAGGGGTGCTGGCGTTGGGGTGGGTACTATTCCTAAGCTTCCTGTCATGGCTTGTCCCGGTGGGCCTAGGGGTGGTACTGGTGCTGGAGGGTTTTTTGGCTCTAAGGGTGTTTCTTCTGGGGGTGCTGGAGTGGAGTGTTCCAGAGGTAGCCGTGGAGCAGCTTGCGGTACCACTGTCGGTGTCGTATCGCCGCAGCCGCAGTCCCCCCCGGTGTCCGCCCTTCGCCTGCTCGGTCTTCCGTCCCCTAACCACGTGTCTGTGCCGCTCCTGCCATCTCCTCCTCTTCTTATCTATGGCCCGGTGTTCCCTCCCCCGGACTCGTCTCCAGCTCGTCTTCCCCCTCGTTCCCTTCTTGTGTCCCCTCCTCCGTCTCCTGACCCGACGCCTCCGTCTCACGTCTGGTCTTGCCGTCCATCCTGTGCTCGCCCCGTCTCCCCTGTTCCGCGCTCTCACCCGATGTTGCTTCGTTCCCACGCATCTCGTCCTCCCCTCCTGCCGTCGCCTCCTCCGTCCTCCCTTGTTGTTGCGCCTCTCCCGCTGTTTGACTACCTTCGTGCCGCTCGTCCTCTTGTTTTCGGATCCTTGCCTCTCTCGTTACCAACTCATCTATTCCTGTTTCACGCCTTGACGTTCTTGTCGTTGCGGTCGCTGACTTCGCCTCTACCCGCCGCCTTGACTATGCCACCGCTCTAGTCTCTGACCCTGCCTATCCTCCGTCTGTCGGGAGTGCTCCTGCCCTCGGTAGTGATGTCCTGGAGGACCGCCAGTACGAGCTTGCTTTCCTGTCCGAGGCTGCTCCCCATCTCTGTTTCATGCTGCTAGTCCCTGAGGGAGACCCCGACGCTTTCGACATCCCGACCCCTTGCATCTACGCAGAGGCAACCTCGGGACCTTGGGCCTCTCAGTGGATAGCTGCCATGGAGCAGGAGATGCCATCTTGGAGATCCACCAGCACCTACGTCGACGCAGTTCCCCCACCTGGGGTGAACGTAGTCGATGGTTGCTGGCTCTTCAAGGTGAAGCGCCCTCCTGGAGAGTGTGAGAGTACGACCCCGTTACACCACTTTTCCTTTTCCATATTTCATCTTCATTTCATTCCTCTTTTTATCTCATCTCCTTTTGCCTCATATTCCCCATTTCCATTATCCTTTGGTTTCTTCCCTTATTATAATTATATCACCGACCAAGCATGGAATGTTCTAGACACGCTATCTAGCGTAATCCTGTCGTAATCTCTTAAAGCCAATAGCCTCGCGTGGCTATACGCAGGGTGATTCTATCTTCTAGAAGGGTCTATTCCTTTAGATAGGATAAACCTGGTTACTTGATGTACTCCGGAAGTATAAAAGCGCCTTGTACTGATCGATAGTGCAACCTTTCCTCGACACATTCGATCCTGTAACACTTGGTAATCAGAGCTTTTCTCACTCGACCGCGCTCAGCTAAGCAGCAGCAGCGGGGATCCTGCCTCGAAAAACCGCCGGGGGCGACCAATTCGACGCCGATTCTGGTAAGCACCAGCTCCGCGATTTTCGAATTACCCCCTCCGTGCATGTTTTGAACAGGATGGCAACCTTCGACAACACCGAGGTTACCCAGCAGCTCTTCGCGCGCATCGCAGCCCTTCAGGAGGAAATGCGAGCGGATCGCGAAGCGTGGCGAAACCAGTTCGAGCGAGTAACTCGACTCGCCGGAGCGCAGCACGAGACGACAACGGCGACGACGCAGCAGTCGCAGCAATTTCTCGAGGCTCCAAAACCGCGCCCACCTGAGCCGTTCGATCCGAGCGATCGAAACTCCGACGCCCGCAGATGGATCGCCGGGATGGAGATCTACTTCGCAGCCGTCGGATGGAGCTCGCCAGTCTGGGACGGTCAACGCGTACGACTCGCGGCGACACTGATGCGAGGGCCGGCACTCGAGTGGATTGGCGGCAACAGTACTTTCATCCACGGTGAAGCCACGTGGCAGCAGTTCCGCGCCGACCTGCTGAAACGCTTCGAACCGATAAATTCAAGTTTCCTTGCCCACGAAAAAATTCATCGCCATCGACAGTTCGGGAGTGTATCACAATACACGCAGCAGATGGAAGAATTTTATAACCGAATTCCCGACCTGACCGAAGGGGAAAAAGTACAATCGTACCTCGCCGGGCTGAAGACCGAAGTCAAACGACAAGTCGCAGCGTCAAACTACGCGAGCTACAGTGACGTCGTTTCGGCAGCGGAGCGCTTCGACATGGTCAACGCCGGAACACGACGGACGCACGTCGGCAGTACGCGACAGGGCGACCGCTCGGCTCACCCCACGTTCGCCGACCCGATGGAAGTCGACAGATTCGAGGGGCGGCCACGTCCGAAAAACACCAACTACACGTGTGATTTTTGCGGGGTGCCGGTCCACCGAATCTTCGACTGCAACAAAATGAAGGCCGCACGCGCAGAGTATCGGGCACGCAACAGTGGCGGAAATCTTCCGGCCAATCAGAAGACAAAAAACGGGAGTCGCCAGTGATTGCGGATCTAGCTGGCGAAAATAAAAAGATCCGGAAACGGCCGCGGGATTCCGAGAAAATCAACTTCGACGAAGCTGATTCGACGCGAGCAGGAGGAAATGATGGGGGAAAATCTCCACCCCACGACCAGTCTTCGCCAGGGAAATTCGCCGAGGAAAAATCAGACTCCGCGAAAAAAGACTCTGCCGAGACGGGGAAACTCCTTGAAGACCCAAGAAATTATAAGAATTCGTTAAAGCTATCCTATAAAGATGCTTTAATGAAAACTTATGATTTTCGAGGGGCTAGAGCCTTGGAGAAAATATGGGAGGGACTCCAAAAGAAGCAGAAAGCTGTGGAGATCATACCGGTACCGGACAACCTGGGGACCAAATTAAGGAGTGTGGAAAGAAGCCGACCTTTCCACGGAGTCAACGTCCTCTCCCGACACCAGCCCACAACGACTACCCGCTCCCCAGGGAAGACGTCGGTGGAGCTGAAGCAGCTCAAGAGGAAGCTGGGGGTCTACAAGAAGCTGCACAAACCCCGAACTCCTCCAACGGATGCATCCAGTTCTTCGGCATCAACGACACGCACAGTCGTCAAGGAAACTCCGGGCCCTGGGGAAGAGCCGTTCTCCAAGCAGCCTCGGCCAGCTGCTAGCTCAGGAGCAGATAGCAACGAAAAGGTGTGTACGGATTATTGGGATGTACCTTATGACCCCATTAATGAAACCATCTTTGGGTACTCCGAGCAACGCCCGCCTCTCATGCTCGAGGTCATCTGCAAAGGACGACGCCTCCAAGCACTCGTGGACAGCGGAGCGTCTCACACCGTCTGCGACAAGGCAACAATCGACCGACTTCGGGAAGAGTACAAGCCTTCAGGATTCTCTGCAACGATGGTGGATGGCAGCAAGTTACCAGTACACGGCGAAGCAGTGCTACACCTACAAATCGGACCACTGCGCTGGAGACCTGCACTCCCCATCACCAACATCAAAGGGCTTGACTTGATCTTCGGGCGAGACTTCCTGAGGAGATTCAACCCCAAAATCAACTGGGTGAACCGCACCGCAAGCATCTACAACAAAGGACGGAGAGTACAGCTACCCAATTGGGACGATACAGGAGATATCCCAGTGGAGACACTCGCACGATTCGAGAAGGACGTGAAGCGAACCGACACCGGGTTCCTGGCGATAGCAACAGAGGTGGAGAATGACGGAGAGAAAGCCTCGGAAACTCCAGAAAAAATCAAGGAATTATTGAAGGAGTTCCAAGACATCCTTCCTGACGACCTACCGAACGAGCTACCGCCATACCGCACACATCAACACGAGATCGTGGAGGAACCAGGTTCGAAGCCGACCTTCCGAGCACCCTATCGGCTCAGTCCTACAGAGCTGAGCGACATGAAAAAGCAAATCGAGTATCTCCTTGCCAAAGGACTCATCCGACCATCTACTTCGCCATACGGTGCCCCAGTACTCTTCACCCCGAAACCGGACGGGAGCCTGCGCATGTGCATCGACTACCGAGCTCTTAACAAGCGGACCATCAAGAATAAATATCTGATACCACGAATCGATGACCTGCTTGACCAGCTTCGGGGAGCTACGGTATTTTCCAAACTGGATCTGCGGTCCGGATACTGGCAGATACGGATGGCGGACAACTCTATCCACAAAACTGCTTTCCGAACTCGGTATGGATCGTACGAGTATTTGGTCATGCCGTTCGGACTCACCAACGCGCCGGCAACGTTCCAAGCCGAAATGAACCACATTTTACGACCACTTCTGGACGAATGCGTGGTGGTGTACCTGGACGACATACTCATCTACTCGCGCGACATGAAGCAGCACGTCGAACACCTGCGACGCGTCTTCGAAATTCTTCGACGGGAACGATTCTACGTCAAACTGTCCAAGAGCGAATTCGCCCTGGAAAAGGTCCAATTTCTAGGACACATGGTGAGCGCTCAAGGAGTTCACGTCGACCCCAAGAAAATCGAAGCCGTACGTACGTGGAAGACACCCGAGAACGTGAAGGAGTTGCAGCAGTTCCTAGGCTTCGCTAATTACTACAACAGGTTCGTGCCACAGTATGCGAAACTCGCGGCACCACTCACGAATCTGCTGAAGAAGAACACGCCCTACAAATGGGAGATGAAGCACCAGGAAGCCGTGGAGCAGCTGAAACAAGCACTAACATCCGCACCGGTGCTCATCTTGCCAGATCCCGAACGTGACTACGTCATTGAAGCAGATGCCAGTGATCAGGCCGTGGGTGCAGTCTTGATGCAAGACCAAGGGAATGGACTGCAACCCATTGCCTACCTCAGCAAGAAACTGCACGGGGCAGAACTCAACTACCCGATACACGACAAAGAGGCTCTTGCTATCATCATCGCCTTCAAAGCGTGGAGATGCTATCTCGAAGGACGAAGAACAACCGTTTACACCGACCACTGCAGCCTGAAATATTTGAAGACACAACCCAACCTTTCCAGGCGGCAGGTCCGGTGGATCGACTTCCTCGAGACACACTTCCACTACGACATCGTGTACAAGCCCGGCCACAAGAACAAAGCAGACGCTCTCAGCCGGCCTGCACACGTTGCCGCGATTCAGGTCGAAGGGATGAATCCACTACTCAAGGGACTCTTCACACACGGGTAAGCCATCGACCCCGAAATTCCCTTGGCAGAAAAGCGACATCTGCTACAGTGGGACAGTGACATCGCATACCGGAAAGGATCCACAAAAATCTGGGTACCCAATTACCCTCCTTTGCGCCAGTTACTACTCGAAGAATACCACGACGTCCTCTACGCCGGACACTTTGGTAGCAACAAGACGCTGACCGGTATTGCAAAGCACTACTACTGGCCCCACTTAGCAGAAGATGTCCAGAAAATTCGTCACCTCGTATGATACATGTCAGCGGATGAAGAGCAGCAAGCAGAAAAAGGCGGGACTACTGCAGCCTCTTCCTGTCCCAGAACAACCATGGCAAGTGGTTAGCCTAGACTTCATCACTGGGTTACCACCTACCTCCAGCGGACATGACGCCATCCTTGTCGTCATTGACAAGTTCTCCAAAATGGGACACTTCATCCCGACACACACGACGGCACGCACCGAGGAGACAGCACAACTCTTTGTTCGCTACATCATCTCACAGCATGGCATTCCAACAACACTCATCTCCGACCGAGACCCCAAGTTCACCAGCAAGTTCTGGAAGGAACTCATGTCTCTGCTCGGCACCAAACTCGCCATGTCATCTGCATACCATCCGCAGACAGACGGACAGACCGAGCGCCTTAACCAGATTGTTGAGCAACTCCTCCGAGCAGCCTGCAAGGACGACATCTCCAAATGGGACTTGCACCTGCCCGTCCTGGAGTTTGCCTACAACAACGCTACACACGCCGCTACGGGACAGACGCCGTTCTTCCTCTGCTACGGACGCCACCCACTCACACCACAGAAACCGACAACACCAGCAAAAGTCCAACCTGCACACGACTTCATCACAACCATGCATCAGCTTTGGGATCGGACCCATAAGCGCCTCCTTGACATTCAACAGCAACAGAAGCGCCAGGCCGATCGCCATCGCAACGACCACACCATTTCCGTGGGAGACCAGGTGCTTCTCGACACCCGCAACCTGGACATCAGCCACCTCCCATCTAAACTTCGACCTCGCTTCTGCGGGCCTTTCCTCGTTGAAGCACAGGTCACTCCTGTTACCTTCCGCTTACGCCTACCAGCTACCTGGAAGATTCACAACGCCTTCCATGTCCAACTTCTGAAGCCCTATTGAGATCCTAATACGATCTTCGTCGGACGCCAACCGCCGCCGCCGCCACCCGTCCTCGTCCAAAATGAACCCGAGTACGAGGTCGAGTCCGTGCTTGCACACCGCCGTCGTCGGAATGGCACCGTGGAGCTTCTTATTCGTTGGAAGGGCTATGATCCTTCTGAGGACAGCTGGGTCTCTGAGACCGACATGGGTAACGCCCGTCGTCCTCTGCATGACTACCTTGTCAAGCAGGGTGTTACTTCTACCACCCAGCTTTGAGGGGGGGAAGTGTGAGAGTACGACCCCGTTACACCACTTTTCCTTTTCCATATTTCATCTTCATTTCATTCCTCTTTTTATCTCATCTCCTTTTGCCTCATATTCCCCATTTTCCATTATCCTTTGGTTTCTTCCCTTATTATAATTATATCACCGACCAAGCATGGAATGTTCTAGACACGCTATCTAGCGTAATCCTGTCGTAATCTCTTAAAGCCAATAGCCTCGCGTGGCTATACGCAGGGTGATTCTATATTCTAGAAGGGTCTATTCCTTTAGATAGGATAAACCTGGTTACTTGATGTACTCCGGAAGTATAAAAGCTCCTTGTACTGATCGATAGTGCAACCTTTCCTCGACACATTCGATCCTGTGACAGAGAGCCTCCTGTGTTCAAGGCGTGCTACGTGGCTAGAGGCTTCAGTCAGTGTGAGGGGGTGGACTTTTTTCAGACCTTCGCCTCGATCCCGAAGATGACTACTCTTCGGGCACTGCTACACGTAGCAGCACAGCGTGACTACAAGTTACACTCCCTCGACTTCTCCACTGCGTTTCTTCAGGGAAGTCTACACAAGCAGGTCTACCTGCACCGCCCTTAGGGCTTCACTGGTACCTTCCCTTCTGGGACCTAGTGGCTCTTGCAGCGTCCAGTCTACGGCTTGCGGCAGGCGCCCCGGGAGTAGCACGACACGCTGCGTGCTACCCTTGCAGACCTGCAGTTCTTTCTGTCCTCTGCAGACCCCTCGCTCTTCGTTTGTTCAGGCCAGACTCCGTTCTACATCCTTGTTTGCGTAGACAACCTGGTCTTTGCCACTACAGACACTGCCACGCTGGCCTTCGTGAAGGCTAAGCTACTGATGTGAGAGTACGACCCCGTTACACCACTGGTCCCTTTCCCTATTTCCTTTTCCTTCCATTTCTCTTTTTATCGCATCTCATTTGGTTTCCTATTCTCCATTTTCCATTAACCTTTGGTTTATCCTGCTATTATAATTATATCACCGACCAGGCTTGGGATGTACTGGTGCGCTATATCTAGCGTAATCCTGCCGTAACCCCTTAAAGCCAATGGCCTCGCGTGGCTATACGCAGTGTGATTCTATCTTCTAGAAGGGTCTATTCCCCTAGGATAAGATAAACCTGGTTACCTGATATGCTCTGGAAGTATATAAGCGCCTTGTACTGATCGATAGTGCAATCTTTCCTCGAGTCATTCAATCCTGTGACACTTGGTAATCAGAGCTTTTCTCACTCGGCTGCGCTCAACAAAGCAGCAGCAGCGGGAAAACCTGCCTCGAAAAACCGCCGGGGGCGACCAATTCGACGCCGATTCTGGTAAGCACCAGCTCCGCATTTTTTCGAATCACCCCCCCCGCGCGTGTTTTGAACAGGATGGCAACCATCGACAACGCCGAGGTTACCCAGCAGCTCTTCGCGCGCATCGCAGCCCTTCAGGAGGAGATGCGAGCGGATCGCGAAGCGTGGCGAAACGAGTTCGAGCGAGTAACTCGACTCGCCGGAGTGCAGCATGACTCGACAACGGCAACGACGCAGCAATCGCAGCAGTTTTTCGAGGCTCCGAAACCACGCCCACCTGAGCTGTTCGACCCAAGCGATCAAAACTCCGATGCCTGCATATGGATCACCGGGATGGAGATCTACTTTGCAGCCGTCGGATGGAGCTCGCCAGTCTGGGACGGTCAACGGGTACAACTTGCGGCGACACTGATGCGAGGGCCAGCACTCGAGTGGATTGGCTGCAACAGCACCTTCATCCACGGAGAAGCCACGTGGCAGCAGTTCCGCACCGACCTGCTGAAATATTTCGAGCCGATAAATTCCGGTTTCCTTGCCCGGGAAAAAAATCATCGACATCGACAGTTCGGGAGTGTAGCACAGTACACGCAACAGATGGAGGAACTTTATAACCGAATTCCCGACCTGACCGAAGGGGAAAAAGTACAGTCGTACCTCGCCGGACTGAAGACGGAAGTCAAACGACAAGTGGCAGCGTCAAACTACGAGAGCTACAGTGACGTCGTTTTGGCAGCAGAACGCTTCGACATGGTCAACGCCGGGACACGACGGACGCACGTTGGCAGTACGCGACAAGGCGACCGCTCGGCTCACCCCACGTTCGCCTACCCGATGGAAGTGGATAGGTTCGAGAGGCGGCCACGTCTGAAAAACACCAACTACACGTGTGATTTTGCAGGGTGCCGGGACATCGAATCTTCGACTGCAACAAAATGAAAGCTGCACGCGCAGAGTATCGGGCACGCAACAGTGGTAGAAATCTTTCGGCCAATCAGAAGACAAAAAACGGGAGTCGCTAGTGATTGCGGATCTAGCTGGCGAAAAAAAAAAAAGATCCGGAAGCGGCGGTGGGATTCCGGGAAAATCAACTTTGACGAAGCTGATTCGACGCAAGGAGGAAATGATGGGGGAAAATCTCCACCCCACGACCAGTCTTCGCCAGGGAAAATCGCCGAGGAAAAATATGACTCCGCGAAAAAGGACTCTGCCGAGACGGTGAAACTCCTTGAAGACCCAAGAAATTATAAGGATTCGTTAAAGTTATCTTATAAAGATGCTTTAATGAAAATTTATGATTTTCGAGGGGCTAGAGCCTTGGAGAAATTTTGGGAGGGACTCCAAAAGAAGCAGATAGCTGTGGAGATCTTGGGGAAAAAATAAAGGAGTGTGGAAAGAAACCGACCTTTCCACGGAGTCAACGTCCTCTCCCGACACCAGCCCACAACGACTACCCGTTCCCCAGGGAAGACGTCGGTGGAGCTGAAGCAACTCAAGAGGAAGCTGGGGGTCTATAAGAAGCTGCACAAACCCCGAACTCCTCTTCCGGATGCATCCAGTTCTTCGACATCAGTGACGCGCACAGTCGTCAAGGAAACTCCGAGCCTTGGAGAAGAACCGTTCTCCAAGCAGCCTCGGCCAGCTTCCAGCTCAGGCGTAGATAGCAACACAAAGGTGTGTACGGAATTTTGGGATGTACCATATGACCCAATCAATGAAACTATCTTTGGGTACTCCGAGCAACGCCTGCCCCTCGTGCTCGAGGTCATCTGCAAAGGACGACGCCTCCAAGCACTCGTGGACAGCGGAGCATCACACACCGTCTGCGACAAGGAACTAATCGACCGACTTCAGGAAGAGTACAAGCCTTCTGGATTCTCTGCAACGATGGTGGACGGCAGCAAGCTACCAGTACACGGCGAAGCAGTGCTACACCTACAAATTGGACCACTGCGCTGGAGACATGCACTCCCCATCACCAACATCAAAGGGCTTGACTTGATCTTCGGGCGAGACTTCCTAAAAAGATTCAACCCCGAGATCAACTGGGTGAACCGCACCGCAAGCATCTACAACAATGGATGGAGAGTACAGCTACCCAACTGGGACGATACAGGAGAAATCCCAGAGGAGACACTCGCATGATTCAAGAAGGACGTGAAGCGAACCGACACCGGTTTCTTGGCGATAGCAACAGAGGCGGAGAACGACAGGGAAAAAACCTCGGAACCTCCGGGAAAGATCAAGGAATTATTGAAGGAGTTCCAAGACATTCTTCCAGACGATCTTCCGAACGAGCTGCCGCCATACCGAACACACCAACATGAGATCGTGGAGGAACCGGGTTCGAAACCGACCTTCCGAGCACCATATCGGCTCAGCCCTAGGGAGCTAACCGACATGAAGAAGCAAATTGAGTATCTCCTAGCCAAAGGACTCATCCGGCCATCTACTTCGCCATACGGTGCCCCACTACTCTTCACCCCGAAACCGGACGGAAGCCTACGCATGTGCATCGACTACCGAGCTCTTAACAAGCAGACCATCAAAAACAAATATCCGATACCACGAATCGATGACCTGCTTGACCAGCTTCGGGGAGCTACGGTATTTTCCAAGCTGGATCTGCGGTCCGAATACTGGCAGATACGAATGGCGGACAACTCTATCCACAAAACTGCTTTCTGAACTCAGTACGGATCGTTAGAGCATTTGGTAATGCTGTTCGGACTCACCAACGCACCGGCAACGTTCCAAGCCGAAATGAACCACATTCTACGACCACTTTTGGACGAGTGCATGGTGGTATACCTGGACGACATACTCATCTACTCGTGCGACATGAAGCAGCACGTCGAATACCTGCTACGCGTCTTCAAAATTCTTCGACGAGAACGATTCTACGTGAAACTGTCCAAGAGCGAATTCCCCCTTGATAAGGTCTAGTTCCTAGGACACATGGTGAGCGCTCAAGGAGTTCGCGTCGACCCCAAGAAAATCGAAGCCGTACGTACGTGAAAGACACCCAAGAACGTGAAGGAGTTGCAGCAGTTCCTAGGCTTCGCTAATTATTACAACTGGTTCGTGCCACAGTATGCGAAACTCGCAGCACCACTCACGAATCAGCTGAAGAAGAACACGCCCTACGAATGGGAATCGAAGCACCAGGAAGCCGTGGAGCAGCTGAAGCAAGCACTTACGTCCGCACCCGTACTCATTTTGCCAGACCCCGAACGCGACTACGTCATCGAAGCTGACGCCAGTGACCAGGCAGTGGGAGCAGTCTTGATGCAAGACCAAGGGAATGGATTGCAACCAATCGCCTACCTCAACAAGAAACTACACAAGACATAACTCAACTACCCGATACACGACAAGGAGGCCCTGGCTATCATCATCGCCTTCAAAGCGTGGAGATGTTATCTCGAAGGACGAAGAACAACCGTCTACACCGACCACTGCAGCCTGAAATACTTAAAGACACAACCCAACCTTTCCAGGCGGCAGGTCCGGTGGATCGACTTCCTTGAGACACACTTCCGCTACGACATCGTGTACAAGCCCGGTCACAAAAACAAAGCAGACGCTCTCAGCCGGCCTGCACACGTTGCCGCTATTCTGGTCGAAGGGATGAATCCACTACTCAAGGGAATCTTCACACACGGGTACGCCACCGACCCCAAAATTCCCTTGGCAGAGAAACGATATCTGCTACATTGGGATAGTGACATCGCGTACTGGAAACGATGAACGAAAATCTGGGTACCCAATTACCCTCCTTTGCGCCAGTTACTACTCGAAGAATACCACAACGTCCTATACGCCGGACACTTCGGTAGCAACAAAACGCTGACCGGTATTGCAAAACACTACTACTGGCCCCACTTGGCAGAGGCTGCTCAGAAATTTGTCACCTCGTGTGATACATGTCAGCGGATGAAGAGCAGCAAACAGAAAAAGGCGGGACTACTGCAGCCTCTTCTTGTCCCAGAACAGCCATGGCAAGTGGTTAGCCTGGAATTCATCACCGGGTTACCACCTACCACCAGCGATCATGACGCAATCCTTGTCGTCATCGACAAATTCTCCAAAAGTGAACACTTCATCCCGACACACACGACAGCACGCACCGAGGAGACAGCACAACTATTCGTTCGTTACATCATCTCACAGCATGGCATTCCAACCACACTTATCTCTGACCATGACTCCAAGTTCACCAGCAAGTTCTGGAAGGAACTCCTGTCTCTACTCGGGACCAAACTCGCCATGTCATCTGCCTACCATCCACAGATAGACGGACAGACCAAGCGCCTCAACCAAATTGTTGAGAAACTCCTTCGAGCAGCCTGCAAGGACGAGATTTCCAAATGGGACTTGCACCTGCCCGTTCTAGAGTTTGCTTACAACAACGCTACACATGCCGCTACTGGACAGATGCCGTTCTTCCTCTGCTACGGAGGCCACCCACTCACACCACAAAACCGACAGCATCAGCTACAGTCCAACCTGCGCATGATTTCATCACAACCATGCATCAGCTTTGGGATCGGACCCACAAGCGCCTCCTCGACATTCAGCAGCAACAGAAGTGCCAGGCCAATCGCCATCGCAACGACCACACCATCACTGTGGGAGACCAGGTGCTCCTTGACACCCGCAACCTTGACATCAGCCATCTCCTATCCAATGTGCCACCTCGTTTCTGTGGGCCTTTTCTCGTTGAAGTACAGGTTACTCCTGTTACCTTCTGCTTACGCCTGCCAGCTACCTGGAAGATTCACAACGCCTTCCATGTCCAACTTCTGAAGCCCTATTGGGATCCAAACACGATCTTCGTCGGGCGCCAACCGCCGCCGCCACCGCCCGTCCTCGTCCAGAATGAACCCGAGTACGAGGTCGAGTCCGTGCTTGCCCACCGCCGTCGTCGGAATGGCACCGTGGAGCTTCTCATCCGTTGGAAGGGTTATGATCCTTTTGAAGATAGCTGGGTACCTGAGTCCGACATGGGTAACACTCGTCGTCCTCTGCATGACTACCTTGTCAAGCAGGGTGTTATTTCTACCACCCAGATTTGAGGGGGGGAAGTGTGAGAGTACGACCCCGTTACACCACTGGTCCTTTTCCCTATTTCCTTTTCCTTCCATTTCTCTTTTTATCGCATCTCATTTGGTTTCCTATTCTCCATTTTCCATTAATCTTTTGTTTATTCTGCTATTATAATTATATCACCGACCAGGCCTGGAATGTACTGGTGCGCTCTATCTAGCGTAATCCTGCCGTAATCCCTTAAAGCCAATGGCCTCGCGTGGCTATACACAGTGTGATTCTATCTTCTAGAAGGGTCTTCTAGAAGGGTCTATTACCTGATGTACTTTGGAAGTATAAAAGCGCCTTGTACTGATCGATAGTGCAATCTTTCCACGAGTCATTCGATCCTGTGACAATTGAGGAGACACACCTGTACTGACCTAGGAGTACTGCATCGCTACCTTGGCCTGCATATCTTTAGAGATAGAGCAGCGCGCACCATGACCCTCACCCAGTCACACTTGGTGCTCCAGGTCCTTCAGAGGTTCGGTCTTTAGCTCTCCTCCGCACAGCCCACACCTCTTCCAGTAGATCACAGGCTCTCTGCTCCCGTTCTTGAGTTAGCAGAGCCTAGTGGTCCTTACGCAGAGCTGGTGGGTTGCCTCATGTACCTGATGACTTGCACTCGTCCCGATCTCGCATATCCTCTCAGCATCCTAGCCCGCTTTGTGGCCACAGGCAGACACCGACCTCAGCACAAGTCTGGCGCTAAGAGGGTTTTGCGTTATCTCGCTAGTACATCGGGCATGGGGTTAGTGCTGAGAGGACGCAGGCCAGTGGTCCTTACTGGGCACACAAACGCTTCTTGGGCAGACGTCGCCGAGACCCTCAGGTCCTCACACGGATACTGCTTTAGCCTTGGTTCAGGCGTCGTCTCGTGGAGAGCTACTCGCTCCTCGTGTATTGCTTAGTCCAGCTGTGAGGCCGAGATCTACGCCGATGCAATGGCGGCACATGAGCTCCTCTGGCTGACTTTCTTGATCACCGACTTAGGTGAGCGGCCTAGCTCTGCCCCGGTCGTGTACGCTGACAACAGTGCCATGATCCTCCTGTATCAGGAGCCTCGATTTGAGGGCAGAGCGAAGCACATCCAGCTGCGGTACTTCCTTCTGCGCGAGCTGCAGCAGCGTCGCCAGGCTCGCGTAGTACACTTGGCCTCCGGTGCCAACACAGCTGATATCTTTACGAAGGTGCTTGCGCCTAAAGATCATCAGCGGCACGGTGTGCAGCTTGGTCTTGTTCCTGTAGCCTCTCATTTGCTAGGGCCTTGATTGTGTACAGACCCTTATATATATATATCACCCAGAGAGGCCCTGTGGCTTCTTCCCAGTGGCCGGACTAGTAGTGCCGCCTTGGTCTTGCTCTTGTCTTGTCTGTACTCCTTTTGACTGGTCTTTAGACCCGTGCTTCAGAGGCTGGACTAGTAGTGCCACCCTGAGCTGCTTGTTCGCTTGTTAGGCATTGCCTCTATATAGTCTAGGGGGTGTGTCAAACAAAATTTAGTTTGTTACTGTAGACTATAAAGGTTTGTGCCTTAGAGGGTACAACACATTAGTCTATATTGCCTTGTACCCTCACATTCTAGTCACTCATTTGTTTCTAAGAAATTATTCCGGTAAGCCTGTCTTTAAGTCTCGCCAATCTTTAATTCGTCGGACTAATTTCACAACAATGTCTAAGCTGACGTGCAGAGATTTATAGCCAACCTCGAGGCACCCCTCATAAGCGTCATGTTGAAATTCTAGTTGTTTGGAATTAGGGTTGAGCAAACTACCCGCCCGGGTCGGGTACCCGGTACCCGGATCCGCTTTTAGGGCGGGTCGGGTATCGGAAATTCTGAAAATTACCCGGCGGGTCGGGTCCGGGTTACCCGGGCCGGGTATCAATACCCGCTACCCGAAATGCTACCCGACGTGTCGGGTAATGGGTACCCGACGTGTCGGGTAATGGGTACCCGACCCGGTCGGGTAAAAAATTACCCGAGGTCGGGTAAAAAATTACCCGAGGTCGGGTATTCCACCTAGACATGGGCGTAAGTCGCGCTGTGTTCTAGGTTTTGCGGCAAAAACGGTTTTGGAGGTGAGGGGGGACGAGTGGAGCATTTGTGAGGAGAAGTTGGAGTTTGTAGATGGGTAGGAGTTCAGTGCGGTGAAAGGGAGGGAGTTTTGTTGGAAATGTTGGAGTTTGTAGACAGGGAGGAGTTCAGTGCGGTGAAAGGGAGGGAGTTTGGCTGGAAATTGGAGTTTGTAGACGGGGAGGAGTTCAGTGCGGTGAAAGGGAGGGAGTTGGGTGGGAGTTGGAGAAGAGGTTGGAGTTTGTAGATGGGTAGGAGTTCAGTGCGGTGAAAGGGAGGGAGTTCTGTTGGAAATGTTGGAGTTCGTAGACAGGGAGGAGTTCAGTGCGGTGAAAGGGAGGGAGTTTGGTTGGAAATTGGAGTTTGTAGAGGGGGAGGAGTACAGTGCGGTGAAAGGGAGGGAGTTGGGTGGTCAAAATTCGACCCCCATGAAACGCGACTCTCATTTGAGAGTCGCATTTTCAGGAACCCTACCTAGCCTAGCCCAACTTTAGGATGTCCACTAGTAGGTGGCGGGTAGTATTACCCGCTTTTCAAGGTCACCGGGTCAGGTATACCCGGACCCGCCAGGCGGGTATTGTATTACCCGCCCCTTAAGGCCGGGTCCGGGTAAGGGTCCTGGGCATATTACCCGACCCGGATCCGACCCGAAATTACCCGACCCGAGGTCGGGTATTGCAAAACCGGGTCGGGTCGGGTAATTACCCGGTTTTGCTCAAGCCTATTTGAAATTGAATAAATGGTATAACCTGAAGCGCATGAATTAATTACCAAGGCAGCGCTACTTTCCCATAGTACCGTATTCCCCCAGATAATGGACCCGCCGGTAAGAAAGTCCATGGGTCCTTTACCCGGGGGTGGGATCGTTTATTTTGGCAGACCTCGTGAGGACCCGCTTTTTGGCATTTAACATTTCAAGACCCCCCAGCTTTGATTTCGTATTAGTTTTTGCACTGTACGTTTTACGGAGATAAAGCGGTACATGAAATCAGGGATGGCAGATTCACTGTAACTGGGCCTTCGTTCTTGCAGTAGGGGTGAAGGCAGTCAAAATGCCATCGCGTCACGTCAGCACGTATAAATTTGCAGCCGTCACTGCTGGAAATTTGACGCGTGTCATTCAGGTGGCACGGAAAGATGGGTATGTTCCCTATGTAGAAAGGTTGTACATCCAGAACAATAGACTCTCAAGTGTAAAATACGTGTATATGGGTCCTAATAATTTACGTCTGCGTTAATGTCCACCTAGACATTTTTATATGTAATTCTAAGAAGACCATAGGATCCAATAGCCGGGGAATTACGATAAGCATTGTCATTACTGTTGGTACTTTCGACATTGGGCTTACTTTGTGATGACTTCTTACTTGACATGCAGGAATAACAAGTCCGCGTCAAGAAATTACGTCGTCGGCAACGTGGTTGGTGAGCCGCCGCTCTGTTTCTGTTCGTGGTTGATTGTGCGACACGGATCGGCATGCTGCATACGTTATTAGGTTATCGGAGGCTTGCCTATTTTTTTGTAATTAGGTTGGTTGGTAACCACTATAGTAGGAATTGTGTATATTGTTTGTAATGGTGGTACATCAATTTTTATGAATAATATCATTTGATACATTAATGGTCAACAGAACAGAAAGAATGGATGGCAAGATTGGAAAATCATTTTTATACAAATCCAAAGCAGCATCAAAATATTTATCGCAAATGCATTCGACAAAACAATATATTGCATTCAAGACAACACCGCCCATTGTTTCCAAATGCTCGCGCAAAGTGTTTCGGCAAATGTTGTCCAAGCATTCGCAAAGTGTTCGAATCTAAATCCGCACAGTATTTACACCCACTTGTTCGCAAAATGCTTGCAAAGCATCCGTTCCGTACAGATACTTCGCGAACGTTTTGCGGAGCACACCTTTTTTGCGATGAACTAAGTGGATATGGGCGGAAAAGAGAGGATAGGGGCAGGAACTAAGTGGATACGGCTGGAAAAGAGAGGATATGGGCAGGAACTGAGAGTATATGGGCAGAAAACAGAGGATAAGGGTAGGAACTGAGTGGATATGGGCGGAAACGATAGGATAGGGGCAGGAAATAACTGGATATGGGCAGAAAATAGAGGACATGGGAAGGAACTGAGAGGATAAGGCCAGAACAGAGAGGATAGGGGCAGAAAATGAGAGGATATGGGCGGAAAAAATAGGATATGCGCAGGAACTGACTGGATATGGGCGGGACAGGCCATGCAGTCTCACATTTGTGCCAATCGGTCAACGTCCGCCAGGCTTTCGTCGGTGTGGTAGCGGGGGCGGAACATGGCTTTGTACCAATGCAAGAATTACTTGATGGCATTCAGATGAACGTCGTCGACGAGCCCTTCCAGGATGAAGATTGCCACTTGCATGACGGCGCGGTGTTCAGATGCGGAGACCTTAGCGCCGGACTGGAAGTAAGTGCCTGGAACTGGCAGTTCAAACCAGCTATGCGCCCATGATTCCATAGCCATTTGAGCGGCCTGGTGGAGGGTTGGGGGTGCGGGCGTTAGAGGGAATAGGGGACAAATTGTCGGGTTTTGCAGCATCAGTGTTGGAAGGGAAGGGAGGGTTCAGTCAACAGAATCAAGACAGAACATGGGAAAGGTGAGGTTTCTGCGAGAGCAATCTGGCATGGCGGAGAGATAGGCCTGCACTCACTCGTCCAGCTTGCCATTCTTTGCATTGTCTAAAGTGGCGAGCACATCACGAATGTTTGGCCACACGCCAACGTCAATTTGGTGCTGCACGTCGGGCATGAGCGCAAGGTACGTGTTTCCCCACTCAGTGTCGGCATATTTGAAATCCCCAAGGAATGTCTGAAAGGGAGAAGAAACGAAAACAGGAAACACATGTCATTACTGTAGGCCAGCAGTACCACATAGATGGCACGAGCACGTTACGCATACCTTGTATGAAAATGTCAACCACAGAGATGCGAAATTCTTAGCCATGGACTTGCCAGCCTGTACAGCATGTTGTTCTTGTTCCTTACAAACTGCTGCTCTCTTGGATTCGGGAAACGAAACCTGTGCACCAGGCGCATAGAAGGATGGAGAACATGAGCGATGACAACAGCCAAGCTCTGGCCATTTTTCGACCGACCGTGACTGCCGAGCAGAAACTAGAATGCGTGGCAATTTAAAGAGCCACGTGTGCCGTGAGCAGGGACCGACAAGGGTCGCGCGGAAAGCTATCTAGGCATCTACGTATGACCGTGAGTAAAGAACAGGGGGGAGGGGGGCGGGGGGATTCGATCGGCAGTACTACGAGGGCAGCGGGCAAGGGTAGTTCTTATCGAGCGCGCAAGGTCGGTGGTTACGCAATATGCGGAAAACCAAGGGTGAGTGGTGGAGGAGGACTTAGCGGGTCGACAAGGACTCCAGATCCGTGGGGTTTGAACTTCGGAGTTTGAATTTGAGAATCCTGTAGTTACATTTCTGTAACAGCCTTTTATAAAAATGCCAAATAGCTGCAAATTACACATAGGTGGGCTAAGACACAAGGTCTCTAATGGAACCCCTGCAAAGGGGACTTACTTTGCAATGCCCATGATTTAGATGGATAATAGGCATACCAAACAGTTGTTCATCCACACATCAAAGGCCTGGCCACACGTGGCATTTAAGGCATCGCCCAAACTTATCATCACATGGCGATATTTTTGGAAATTCCCAGATGTTCTATGCTAGGGAATGTCAACTTATACATATGTTAGTATGTAGAAGTTATAGACTAGATAGGGGTATGTTCATAGAGGGAACAATTCAATTCCTATATTTTCCTTCTTCACCCTTGATCCTAGTTCATTCTTGTATTCTAACATAGTATCATAGTAGGTTAGGTCCGCCCACCCGCTTTCGCCCCTCGCCTAGCCTACCGCCCCATCGTAGCCTAGCCTACCGTGCCCCGCCGGCCCCTAGCGCACTAGCCTGCCCCTAGCGCACCTCGCTGCCCCTAGCGTGCTAGCCGGCCCCTTAGCGCACCGTCGGCCCCTCGCGCCCAACCGGCCCGTAGCGCGCTGTGCCGGCCCCTCGCACCATGCCAGCCTTGCGTGCCTAGCCGACCCCTTGTGCCTAGCCGGCCCCTCTAGCCTAGCCGGCCCCGAGCGCCTAGCTGGCCCCGAGCGCCTAGCCGGCCCCGAGCGCCTAGCCGGCCCCTCGCCCAGCCGGCCCCCGCGCCTAGTTGGCTCGTCCTAGGTCTCGTCCTTGGTCTCCCTGAGCTGCTTTCGGCCCTCCCTCCCTCACCTGCACCGCCATGCACACCCTGCGTCGAGGGCTGGCTGCACCGTGCTCCTCACTCCTCCTCACCCCGTCCTGCCACCGCACCGCTCCAGACCCTGCACCTGGACGTCTGGGTCCCAGCCCCTGTCCCTGGACTGCGACGCGAGTGCTACTTTCTAGTGCTCGCTAACGACTACACGCGTGCCCTGTTCCTCATCTCCCCCTCCCCTGCCAGGGCGTGCCTTGGTGCCCTGTTCCTTATCTCCCACTCCCCTTCTTGTCTCAGTGGTGAGGACTGGTGACTATATGACAACAATGTCATGTACACTGAGTTTCTCCCGTTTTTAAGCTATCTCCCAGTTCCGTTCGAGATGCCTGCCCCCACTTGACAAAAAATCCCATTGCAACACACGACACCTTAAAAAAAAATTGGATCGGAAAACCCTGGGAGGGGAGAAACAATGCCATTTACATCGTGTTCCACTCTAATTCTCCAGTTTTAATGCTGAAAGCCAAGATGCGTATCTGCCAGTTCCTTCAGAGTTGTATGCCCCCACTTGGCATGCACCCCTATTGCAAAAAGAAAAGGATTGGAAAAGCCATGGGAGGGGAGAAACAATGCCATTTACACCGAGTTCCACTCTCATTCTCATGTTATAAGGATGCACGCCAGAGTGCGTATCTGCCAGTTCCTTTAGAGATGCATGGCCCCACTTGGTATGCACCCCTATTGCAACATATGACACTTTCCAGGAAAAAAAAAACGGAATGGAAAAGCGCCGGGAGGTGAGAAACAGTGCCATTTTCAATAGGTTTCGTACTCATTCTCCTGTTTTAATGCTGCATGCCAGAGTGCGTATCTGCCAGTTCCTTCAGAGATGCATGCCCCCACTTGGCATGCATCCCCATTGCAATATGTGACACCTTCCAGACAAAAAAATGGACTGGAAAAGCGCCAGGAGGTGAGAGACGGTGCCAATTTCAATAGGTTTCGTACTCATTCACCTGTTTTAATGCTGCACGCCAGAGTGCGTATCTGCCAGTTCCTTCAGAGATGCATGCCCCCACTTGGCATGCACCCCCATTGCAATATGTGACACCTTCCAGACAAAAAAAAAGGGACTGGAAAAGCGCCAGGAGGTGAGAAACAGTGCCATTTTCAATAGGTGTCGTACTCATTCTCCTATTTTAATGTTGCACGCCAAGTGTGCGTATCTGGCAGTTCCTTCAGAGATGCATGCCCCCACTTGGCATGCACCCCCATTGCAACATATGACACCTTTCGGACAAAAAAAAACCGGAATGGAAAAGCCCTGGGAGGGGAGAAACAATGCCATTTACACTGAGTTCCACTCTCATTCTCACGTTATAAGGCTGCATGCCAGAGTGCGTATCTGCCAGTTCCTTCAGAGATGCATGCCTCTACTTGGCAGGCACAGTCAATGCACCACAGCAAACGTTCACCAAAAAAAAAAAACAAAAAAAAAAACAGTTTGAAAGAGGCAATGCATGGAACAAGGCATTGCATTCTCGCACTTTTCCATTCCTTCCCCTCTCGTTTGCCTCTGCTCGTTGCTTTTCCTGTGATTTATCAGCCTTTGAGGCTTCCCCTTAATATACATGCACTGTTTTGGACAATAGAAGCTTGTTGAAAATATACACGGCACTTTGTTCTGGAAAATGACTTGTGGCGTGCTACATAGCCTAGTCTATGAGTAGGTGACTTGTTGGGTGTCATTTTTATGCTGGAAAAAATGTAAAACACCAGGCTCACCGGACATGCCTAGTTACCTCAAACCCCTAATGCAACAAGTAAAACGTTCAACGAAGGTGCTCCTTAATAAATGAACTTTAAATTATTCCTTTATTTTGAAACACACTTGTATGGGACACGTATCAAGGGTGTTTGACATGATATGTAGAATAACACGGATTTCCATGAATTTTAAATATGTGAGGCATTTGTTGCACTCATTACAACTTCCCCAACCATTATTTGAGGAAAGTTAGCTATGTTGCCATAGATTAAATCTTATCCAGGTACGAATGAGGTTTTTGAAGTGTACATATTGAACCAAATGCATGAGCCTGCAAACTCTGCAGTCAAAGACGTGATTTTGATACACTAGCCCCTGCCTTCGTTTGTCGCTGTTTTTACTGTTGCTACTGTATTGCGTGGTTCATTTTGTCATCATCGATGCATTGCCTAGCATGCATTGTCGGGTTTTTCCGACGAAAGCAGCATCCACGTCTATGTTGGAGAACGTTCCACCAATAGAATTTTCAGGTTTTTTCAAGTTACGTGAAATTTGCGGTCTTTGGAAACAACGGCTGAGATGTTACAACTCGTATTATTTGTACGGCAGATATCTGTCTAACATTACCACTGTTGCAATGCCTCGTACTGGATAAACGGCTGCGATTCAAAATCAGACCTAGCTTGAATCTGAGATTTCGTCAACAGTACCGTCGGCATGTGGTTGTGAACGTCATCAATGACTGATCTAACGGCTAAGATTGATTGGGCACTTCGATCCTGTGGCTGACACTTCGTCACTTTCATTCGGATGTTCAAACTTCCAAATTCAAACCCTCAAGACCCTCGCCTCTGGCTAGAGAGGGTCCTCAGAGCAGCTGTGAGCCATTTTCCTTGAGTTCTCCTGCTCACAAACATCTATCGCGCCAAATTTGGGCTCGCTAATTGGCGCCCACAGTAGGCTTCTCTGCTGTTTAGGGTAGTATCCCATCATGCATGCATGATGGATACGGCTCCCCCCAACGTTACACACAGAGTATATCCCATAGCAAATGGCGATTTCACCTGTGTCTTCATGGCATACTCTTGGCCAGGTAGGAGCGACCCCCCTGATACTTGGCAGGGAGTAAAGGCCATAGCGGGCGATTGGACTTGCCCTGTCGTACCAAAATCCAGGCCAGGTAGAAACGATTCCCCTAATACTAGGCAGGTGAAAAACGCCATCGCGGGCGACTGCACCTGTCATTTCGCGCCATAGTCCAGGCCAGGTATGAACGACTCTTCTGATACTAGGCAGGGGAAAATCGTCGATATGAACGATTTCACCTGCCCTTGCGCTCCGCTCTGGCATTTTCACCTGCCATTCCTCGCCATTGTGCTGCACCTGCTTGGACGTTGGTCCCCACAATTAGTCGATGCCCTCTTTAAAGGGCTCTTATGTTGGAGATGGTTCGCGCTTGCCCCTAGTCAACGCGTGGCAGCATGGCGTAAGCTAGGTGGCAGTATGACAGCGCCAACAGGTGGCGTAAGCTGAAAACTACGGGTGTGCTAGGTGGTGAGGGGCTGCAGGGTTACGTGTGTGAAGGAGGAGGTGGTTGGGACACGCGGAGGAGTTGTGAGCGACAAGCAGGAATCGGTACAGTGACGCGCTGTTCGGAAAAGCAGAAATGCGGTTTGGTTATGATGTGTGAAATGCGGTTCGGATGTGCGCTACGCAATGTCATGTGGCTTAGGAAAAAATTCCATATAAATCTGTTTCTTTGTATCTCTTTGTACATAGTGAATCTGAAAATTCTCCCTCACGTCGTGCTGCCTGTTTACAACCAGAACTAGACTGGTGGTGTTAAGACTACCCTTAGTACTAGTGCAAGTGCTGTCGGGAGTCGGTTTGGAGGGTAAGAACGACCTGCGAGCAGCGAGAGCGCTGCCGGATTTTCTAACATCTTAGAGGTTCTTTATTTTCATATTCATTCAGGTTCCAAATCCATCCTTTTCGCTCAGCAGCCTTTGACCACCAACACCCATCTTTCTCATGGCATCGGTTGCTGCTACGTGTGGCGAGCAGATGGGCAAGCACCCGATCAAGCTCACGGCGAAGATGAGTGGCGCGGGAGGCCTTGGCAGTCGTCTGCGTGGCGGCAATGTGCGGCGTGGTTGCATCGCTAGCGGCAATGTGCGGCGTGGTTGCATCGCTGGCGGCCGTGCATTGCAGGCGGTTGGTGGCGGCAATGCGTGAGGTGTGGACTCCCTGGAAACCGTCGCGGTTGGCGACGATCAGCCTGCTCTTAAGACTGGAACGGATGTGGTCGGCCTTGCTCTGCCTGCTGTTGCTGAAACTACTGGCGAGGTCGGCGATGCTGCACCCATGGGCGTCCAATTGAATGCGGACGACTTTAGTGATGAGGAGGAGGAGGAACAGTGGGCTCCAAGGCAGGAGGAAGGTGCTCGCCCCACGAAACCGTCGGGTAAGTTCACAATTGTACGAGCTGCTTTCTGTCACATTCTGTTAAACCCTAGATCTGTTGGTTTCCGCATTCATATGCATATATCGCTTTCAGCAGTGCATTGTTTCTGCCAACTACTTATCCCCTTTCTAAGGTTATGCATGCAGGCGAGGCTCGCCGGGACACGATGGACAGCATCGCCGCGCGGTCTGAGGCAGCGCCATAGACACCAAGCCCTGCTCAGAGTCCGCTGGAGGGAGTCCGTGCGGCAGCAACGGGCGACGCTGTGCCGCAGACAGCCGATGGTCGCCTCGCCGATCTGGAGCAAACTGCGCGCGAGAAGACGGAGCTGATCACGTCCCTTCTGCGCCAGGTCAACGCCGCGAGAGGCTCCTCGCAGGCTGAGGCTGCAGGTGGACATGCTGTGGGTTCTCCGAACGCCAGTGGCGCGCCGCGTTCTGTGCCTACATCCCAGCGCACGGCTGTTCGGTCGGGCGAAAGAGGACTCCTGCAATCCCCGGCCACCAATCTGCGTCCTGCACGTGAAAACGCCCTCGGTGCGTCGCGCAAGCGCAGCTACCCGACCGTCGCTGACAACGGCCAGGTCTGCGATGTGGTTCTCCACACCTCCTTGAGTGGTATCCCTCTCAGGGACCAGATTCTCATGAGGCAGCTGCCAGCCTATGGGAAGGCATGGAACGTAAGTGGTATTGTTTGGGGGAGGGGAGTGTATGGGAAATGAGTGGGAATTGAGTGTGAGAATGTTTGGGGGAGGGGACTATGGGGATGGGGATCATGAGGCATGGTTGCGGTTATTCAACTTTGTTCGCCCACCAATCCCCTCACCCCCTGCACCCCCTCTCTTCGGTTGCTCTGAGATTCACCAGTTTCCTTTTCCTAGTTTCTTCACCTCCTTCATCCGCCTTTGTACTGTATATGTATCTGCCACCAGAAAAAAATGGAGCTCGCTGTGGTTGTCGCCATGTTCCGCCAGCCCGACGACCAGTCAAGCGTCTACCCGTCGGAGAGCTTGCTAATGCAGTGCCTGATTGGAGTGTGGGGTGAGGCGAAGGGTCCGGCGCTGGGGGCAGTGATGATGTACTGCCCAGCGCGTGCGGGTTCTGCGAAGCGGAAGCCCAACGATTGGCGGGCGCGGCTCTCCATGTTCGGGCACTGGGTTTTCGCTGATGCATTTGGGCTGGCGTGTGAGGCGAACCCGCGCCTCAAATTCGACTACAGCGAGTTGGTGTGCGACGAGGAGAACACCCCCACCCAGGTGTACCACATGGATGGTGTCAAGCCTCTTGGTAAGTCCACTGCCTGACGCATTCCCTTGTCTGAATTGCTTGCCCCCTGCCCTGCCAGAGCGTGCCTTAGTGCCCTGTTCCTCATCTCCCCCTCCCCTCTGCCGCTCCCCCTGCCCTGCCAGAGCGTGCCTTGGTGCCCTGTTCCTCATCTCCCCCTCCCCTCTGCCGCTCCCCCTGCCCTGCCAGAGCGTGCCTTGGTGCCCTGTTCCTCGTCTCCCCCTCCCCTCTGCTGCTCCCCCTGCCCTGCCAAAGCGTGCCTTGGTGCCCTGTTCCTCATCTCCCCCTCCCCTCTGCCGCTCCCCCTGCCCTGCCAGAGCGTGCCTTGGTGCCCTGTTCCTCATCTCCCCCTCCCCTCTGCCGCTCCCCCTGCCCTGCCAGAGCGTGCCTTGGTGCCCTGTTCCTCGTTTCCCCCTCCCCTCTGCCGCTCCCCCTGCCCTGCCAAAGCGTGCCTTGGTGCCCTGTTCCTCATCTCCCCCTCCCCTCTGCCGCTCCCCCTGCCCTGCCAGAGCGTGCCTTGGTGCCCTATTCCTCATCTCCCCCTCCCCTCTGCCTCTCCCCTTGCCCTGCCAGAGCGTGCCTTGGTGCCCTGATCTTCATCTCCCCCTCCCCTCTGCCTCTCCCCTTGCCCTGCCAGAGCGTGCCTTGGTGCCCTGATCTTCATCTCCCCCTCCCCTCTGCCACTCCCCCTGCCCTGCCAGAGCGTGCCTTGGTGCCCTGTTCCTCATCTCCCCCTCCCCTCTGCCGCTCCCCCTGCCCTGCCAGAGCGTGCCTTGGTGCCCTGTTCCTCATCTCCCCCTCCCCTCTGCCGCTCCCCCTGCCCTGCTAGAGCGTGCCTTCGTGCCCTGTTCCTCATCTCCCCCCCCCCCCTTTGCCACTCCCCCTCCCCGAAGCAATAGTTCTTGTGCGATGTACGATGCGATTTCATTGCACCTGTTTCAATGCCATGGCAGCCATTTGTGTGTTTTTGTATGATGTCTCACTGGCCTGTCAGGCATGCGTACCTCCTCTCTCAGTGTGCTTTCTTGAGCAGAGAAGTGAGGTCTCCTCCGCTGGCACATTGCGGAGGAGATCCTCCGCCCTTTCGCCACCGCCTTGTTCGACCTCATCGTCCGCAACGCCTTCCAGAAGGGTGCGGGTGGGTCGGCCACAGTGGTGAAGGCGTACCACATCCCCTACATTCTCTACCTGGTACGTGCGTGTTCGAATTGCTCTGCAGTACTGCCTCTGTTAGTAGTTTCTCTTTGCCTGACAGTCCTTTTGTGATGCCTATTCAAGG
The DNA here is from genome assembly GCA_027943415.1 of Closterium sp. NIES-67. Classification (NCBI taxonomy): domain Eukaryota; kingdom Viridiplantae; phylum Streptophyta; class Zygnematophyceae; order Desmidiales; family Closteriaceae; genus Closterium; species Closterium sp. NIES-67. The sequence continues at coordinate 61,531 of BQMB01001816.1, forward strand.
CACATTGCCGTTCTTGGCTTGTAGAAGTGGCCTGACCTTGCTCCATTTTTACTGACTTCCCACCCCCCTCCCCTTTTCTTCCACCCTATCCCGTCCCCTTGCCCCTCCGCTCCCTTCCATCCCACTGTCAGGTCGAGTATGATGTCGTGCACCAAAAGGCCCGGGGGAAGCGTATCCCCACAGATGCCTGTGTCAACGCTGATGACATCGCCACCTACCACCGCAAGGTGAAGGCGGCTATTCGCAAGACTCTCGAGGAGTCTCCTGACGACCAGCTCCCCGCCTGGGACGAGAAGCACCTGGGCTGGGTTTTTGGGCCCACGGGGACGGTCATCATCTCGGGCAGCGGGTTCCCGGACCTGGTCCCCGAAGGTGCTGACCCTGATGGTGTGGAGAAGGCAGCAGTCATGAGCCTGTTTGAGATTGCCCAGATGGAGCCGCAGAAGGGCAAGAAGAGGAAGACCCGCCAGGGCGCCGCCACCTTGGAGCATGAGATTCTCGACGATGTGGGCGAGTGGGTGGAGGCAGAGGATAGCATGTAATGGGCATGAGGGCATGGGGGCATGAGGGGGGAGGGGGAGAGGACTGGTGTGGAGGGGCAGGGATGGTGAAGGATGGATGAGCAGCAGCAGTGTCAGCAGCAGCAGCAGTGTCAGCAGCAGCGTCAGCAGCAGCAGCAGTGTCAGTAGCAGCAGCAGCAGCAGCAGCAGTGTGAGCAGCAGTGTGAGCAGCAGTGTGAGCAGCAGCAGCAGCAGCAGCGGCAGCAGAGTCAGCAGCAGCTGTGACACTTGTCAGCAGCAGCAGCGGTGTCAGCAGCAGCAGCAGCAGTGTCAGCAGCAGCAGCAGCAGCAGCAGCAGTGCCAGTAGCAGCAGCACCAGTCTCAGGAGTGTCAGCAGCACCAGCTGTAGTTTCAGCAGTGCAGTGTCGGTTTCAGCAGCAGGCTTAGAGCAGCAGAAGCAGTAGCAGCCATGCTGTGTGGTGTAGTGGGGTAGTAATGAGCTGTGAACCAATGTGACTGTATTGATGTGTGACTAATTGGGTACAATTGGACGATTCTGTACTTACATGTTCTGTGCAGAAAATACATGACCACCAGTAGCTAAAACGGAAAATACCAAGAACAAGAAATAGCCACTGTTTTTGTACTAAAGGTCCAAGCCTTTGCATAGAGTTAACGATGCAAATGTAATACCTGGTTGGAGGCAATAGTCTGATATACAGGATGCATAAATATAAGGGAGCACATACAATTATACCGCAAATAGTAGGTATATGTGCATTACTTTCTGGTATGGTTATGTTGCCTACTAAAAACGTACGACAACTTCTACGTTATAGTAGCCTCAATTACCCCTACTATATACATACTAGCATGTATGTACACAGTATGAAAAAGGTAGACATAATGAGACCGGATTTTTGCGATGCAGCGACTGCAGGCTGGCGCATGACTGGCAGACGACCCGCATCAGCCCCCTGTGAGCAGCGAGAGTCCATCCGAAAAATGACCCCCGCAAAATTCAACTCACATGGTGGGCACAGGTATCCGAGGGGTATCCCTCATGTGGGTCACCCTCGTGTCGCAGGGCAACAGTCTCGTGTGTATCCCCCGGCCAAAACTCCATTTGTTGTCACCCGCAGGTGACCCTCGGTTGGTGACGTGCGTGAAAAATCGTAGAGTCCCGCATGAAACAACACCAAACCAACATGACACATCAATCCTAGTCGCATCCGCGTTTTGGTCAACCTCCTCAAGGGAACAGCACGATAACACTTCACCGAAAATAAGCCGCAGTGCATGTACAAATGTTGCTATAAATTTTGGCATCCAAATGGCATTTACTGTCAATTCGACCAGCCAGCTATTTCTCAAACGTGAAGCGCTACGAACAACACTAGTTTATTCGTATACATCCCAAACATGGGTTAGTAAACAACGCTTGCCAAAATTTACCTCATAACTAGTAATTAACATGCAAGGTACAACAAAGTCAGAATGGTACAGAAACCTGTCTATATAACATTTCTACTGATCTGGCTGCTGCAAACTTGCATCGAGTTGGTATTAGCAGAAAAATAATTCTAAGGCTGAACATTTGGAAGCTTACACTTAGGCCCACAAAATAGTCTCTGTATGGCACAACACTGGACCTCTGAAAAGCAAGGATTAGAGAGATAGCAGCAGGGCACGGGGTAAAAGGAATCGTACAACCACAAGGACAAACTCACCATTCCTCAAGGACGCGTCTGAATTCAGTGCAGCTAGACGAATCCACACAACGAACAATTGTATACTTCTGCTTGGGGTCAGGAAGATAGACGATTAGGCAATACGCAGATGACTAACTGGTTCGGAAAAGTAGGATGACAAAAAACACTTACACTTGACCATTGTGACATACCTGTTTTGAATACGCGCTTCAGATGCACAGGAAGGTTATCCAATAAGGTGACGGCCTTAACCCTGGACGCACAAAGAGAAGCTTTAAGCTGAGTGGGTAGCACAGCGTACAGAGGACACTCAGCATCAGACAGCACGCATTTGTCCAGCATGCTGAACAGCAAGGCTAAGACGAAGAGTTAGCACGGTACTTAAAAAATACATGTGTTGCGTGAAACTGGGAGAAGTGCTAGTACGAAATGCGCAAAGACAAGGGCGGTGATAAGTACAAGGTGTTGAGGGAACAATCAAGACAAAGGCTATGAGTTTTGAGTTGAGCTATCAGTAAATGCGTGACGAGCAATGCTGTCAAAGCCAGGGACTGGATTGATGGGTCGTAGACAGTGTATCTGAAGGTCAACCTTGTTCCGTAATGCACATGTTTTTCAGGGGCGTTTTTTTGGGCAACATGAACTACGCGTTCGTTTCTCTGGAGACTATTGCCTTAGCAGACGGAGCAAGCATAAAGAATTTTATGCCCTACCCTGTCTCTGGAGGCACCCACGAAGCCAGATGGTTGGCTGGTGCTGGAGTGTGGCAATGCTCTCATTGGTCAGATGGTTATACCTGACCCATCACTTTCATACCCCGTTTAGCAGGCCCGTCAATAACAACAACCTGTCAACCCCAATTTCCATAACTTCCATGTTCAGCAGTGTATTCGCAGCTTCCGGTTGTCCAACCGAACGAGAATTCCAGACCTCGCGACAAGACCTGCTATTGGTTCTGAAGTACCTACGGTTCGGGCCGAAGCATCGTGATAAAAACACCTGATGCCAAGCAGATTCTCATTGGATGCTCCGCATAGTGGCGAGAAGAAGCGAACGTTTTGGGTTGCGTAACAATTTCGCCGAACCACGGGGAATCATGTGTCACTGTTGAGGGGAACTTGGGGGGATCAAACACGCGGATTGCTGTGGGTAACCCACCTTGCCATCATCTTCTTGGGGATGAGAATTTTGGGATGTCACGGGGATGTGCAGGGATGTCACTGTGACGTGCTTCTGGTTTCGTGTCAGCAACTGCTCTAAACGCGTATGAAACTCCGTGGGGTCCCAGAGGGCTCGGATCTCGCAGCAGTCATTCGAGGATAGGAACGAGCCGTCGCCGTGGGGCCAGTGGGAGTCATGGGAGCAGCAGAAGCAAAGGGTGCCCTGCACCACGCCCGTCAGCTGCTCCATGCCCAGCAGCTCGTCGCCCAGGAAGGGACCTGCTCGCCGCCGCCCTCTGCTGCCGCTTCCCCTGCTGCTGCTTCAGACTCTTCTGTTGCTGCTGCTAGCAGTGTTTCTTCTACCGCTCTTGGTGCTTGCACTGCTGCACCGATTGCAGGCGGTGATGGTAGCGTTGATGACGAAGACGAGTCAGAGGGGGAACGAGGGTCAGAGGCCCTTGGATTCTGAGTCAAACCAAAGGAGACCCGCGCCACTGGACGCTCCACTTCTGCATCGCAAAAAGGGCGAGGCCGTTTGGGCATGCGCGCCAGCAGGTTCCAAGGGGTTACTCTCGGCTCTTTACCGAAGAGTAACTCCTGGGTAACTTAGCGTGAGTGCAATTCGAGGATCTACCCTCGGCGGGCGGTGCTGTCAGCTTCCTCGCCCGCTATTGGTTCAGTTTCAAACTTACGGGAGGGTATGGTTTTGCGAATGCATTGAGATGAGTTCGCATTTCTGGTTACTACCGCAGCTGTTACTATCGCACGGAATTGGAGGGCTGTTCAGTTTTGAAGTCCTGATTCGTAATTGTTACGAGCCCACAAATAGACAACACAATTTTGTACAGTAATATGAGTCAATGTACACGCCTGTATTGTTTCGCACTATGTATAGCTGGAAATGTGATGTGTTTCAGGATTGGCATAGTGTTCCTCTGTTCAAGCAAACCTATTAAACAATTTCAGAGTCGGGCGACTGAAGCACGTAACTATGTGCTCCGCACACATAATATCCATGACATAGATCACCTGGTAGGCATCGTTGCGTCTTCCGGTGCCCAGCTTTAGCAGCTTTGTCTCCTCGTCTTCCCCCCTCTCTTCAAGCATTCTCACAAAAGCAACCGGGTGCATCACTTCCTCACCGGTTTCTGTGATGACTTTAACGTGAAACAGCATTAGCAGTTGTGCGTACGACACCGGATAAACGCCGCTACTGATGCGCTGGCTGTTCCCGCTCTTCAGAGAAACACAAGAAAACCAGGCCGAGCCATGGAACTGGGTAACCGCCCTAGCGTAATGCTCCTCGCGGCCTTCGTGTGCCGGAAGTGCCACGGCTGTATGGACCTGCACAGTTGGGAAGACAAGACGATTTGCAAGCTTAAACGCTTAGTTGCGCTGCCCACGGTCACTTGCTGATTGACATGAGTCAATGTTGCAGCCTAAACACTTTTTTCAAAATTTGTTACGGAGCGTTAGACATACGTGAATTTCATCCGCGGCGTATCCAGCTCGATTGAGTGCTGCTGGAAAGAGGTCCATGATGGTGCCATGGATTTGTGCATAGCTGAGCCAGGCGTCGTCGCCCACCCTGCTGTCCTAGATGTGTGGCATGGAGATAGTGGTTGATGTGGCGGTCATGACTGGATGGTTTTGTGCTACTGCCTGCATGGTGTGTGATAGTAAGGGGGGTGAGAGGGGTGGGGAGGGTGGAAGGCATCCATTGGGGTGCGGGGTGAGCTAGAGAAAGAGCGGATGGAAGGCAAAGAGTGGGTTAATGGGGGAGGGGAGGGTAGAAAGGGGATGCTGAGATGAGCGGAGGGGTGTGGGGGGGCTGGCAATAGGTTTTTGGGTTGGGGTATGGCTGGGAAACGGTGTTTGGGTGATGAGAAGGGCCAGGAATGCGTTTTTGGGAGAGGGGTCGGCAAAACTAGGGTGTTTGGGCGAGGGGTGCGCAGAGATAGGGTGCAACAGAGAGGGGTGGTCAAGATAGGGTGCTGGAGCAAAGGGTGGGCGGAGAAAGGGTGCATGGGAGAGAGGTAGGTGGGTGAGTGGTGGGCAGAGATAGGGTGCTTGGGAGAGTGGTGGGCTCAGAAACGGTTCTAGGGTGTGGGGTGGGTGGGTGAGCGTTGGGCTGCCATGGGCTGCTTGGGAGAGTGCCTGGCAGAGAAACGACTCTTGTGTATTGGGTGGGCTGAGAAACGGTTCTAGGGAGTGGGGTGGGTGGGTGAGTGGTGGGCAGAGATTTCATTGAGGGTTTAGGCGACAGGTGGGCAGATATAGCGTGCTTGGGTGAAGTGGGGGGGCAGAGATAGGGTGCTTGGGAGAGTGCTGGGTGGAGAAACGGTTCTTGGGAGTGGGGTGAGTGTGTGAGCAGTGGGAGATAGGGTGCTTGGGAGAGTGGGGGGCAGAGATAAAGTGCTTGGGAGAGTGGTGGGCATAGATCCGGTTTTCTGGATAGGGGTGGGTGGGTGAATTGTGGACAGAGGGGGTTGAGAGGGTGCGGGGTTGCATGTTGAGTGTAGGCCAATCACCTTCAGAATTGCGTTCTGCCGGCAAGGCTTGCCCACAAAGGCGCTAGGAAGGTGCAGCAGGGCCGTGCGAAGTGCAGTCGTCCGCATGATGGCGTCTTCAAAGTCCCTGTAATTGGAGGCCCGGTATGGCTGCTTGCAGTTTGCAGAGTGTGCGTACTCGAAGGTAGCAGTGGAGAACTCAGATGGGGCACAGGACCTGCGGATTGAGTCGGGAAAATGAACTAACTGGTGCACTTTCGGCAGCTTCCACACGTGGCCAGCACGTGGAAGGTTTGTCTTCAGGAGGCGCACCAGCCTGTCACGTACAAGCACCGAGAGGTGAGGGGGGGGGGGGGGGGTAGGGGAGGGGAGGGAATTAGTTGTTAACCAATCCACAATCTATGACCTGGAAATGGTGTCATTGTGATCTACCTACTCCTTCAAGTCCACGAGGTACTTGCGAAGCTTGGCTTCTGTGTACCACGCCGCCCTGAAGAAGTCATGGAACCATACCACGAACGTCTGCAGCACCGTCATCTTCACCGGCGCCAGGTTGAGACCTTCCATAATAAGAAGGACCACCTGCATCATGGAATAGAATGGCAGAAAAAGGCATGAGGGTGGGAATGGAGCGGTTTTCCAATGAATGAACAAAATGGTGCACAAGAAATGCACCAACCGAGTTGCGTATGCAACTTTACAACAGAGCCATGATACAATAGAAGCTTGGGGTAGCATTCCTGGATCATCCCAGCATGCTCTGCTGCAGAGAAATTGGCGCCAAGGTTAAAATAGCGACCATCGGGCGGAAGTTTCAGGCCAAAGAAGCGCTTGTCGGTTAGCAGAACCCCGTGCCTCCTGGAAGAGATAAGAGTGCGTGCTTTTAAGAGGCATCCCATGAAATGGGCATCCTATTAAGTACCACCATTGCGCACACCTGTTCATCTCGGCGATGTCCTCTCCCGTCACGACTTCTGCAAGAATGTACAGCCATACTCCAATGAGTATGGCGTGCAAAACATCTGGCAGGATGGCCCGGTATGGATTCCCCCATCCCTCGTGCACTTCGTGTTCGCGGTTGAACTTCCACAAAATGCACTGTATGAACGTGGAAAGGGGTTTAGGGAACATAGCAGTCTATTCCAGTGATGCTACATGAATAGAGAGTTAGGTGCAATAAATGATCGTTGCAAAACTACCCCAGACGAATGTCCAAATCTTACACAAATGGGTTAGGGATAAGGAGCTTGGCAGAGGGGTGGGCAGTGGTAGGATGCGTGGGAGAGGTGTTGGCAGAGAAAGGGTGCTTGGGAAGGGGGTGGGCAGAGATACGCTGCAGACGAGTTGGGTGGGCAGAGATAGGGTGCTTGGGAGAGTGGTGGGAAGAGAGCGATTCTTGAAAGTGGGGTCAGCAGAGATATGGTGCCTGGGAGAGAGTTGGGAAGAGAGCAGATCTTGAGAGTGGGGTGGGCATAGATATGGTTATTGGGAGAGTGGATGGGCAGAGATACGGTGCTGACGAGTGGGGTGAGCACACATAGTGTGTTTGGGAGAGTTATGGGTTGAGAACTAATCTTCTAAGTGGGGTGGGCAGAGTTAGGGTGTTTTGGAGAGTGCGTGCTTTGAAGAGCGGGTGCTTTGGAGAGTGTTGGGCAGAGAACGGTTCTTTATAGTGGGGTGAGCAGCGATAGTGTGAGGATGGTGGGAAGAGAACAAATCTTTGGAGTGGGGTGGGCAGAGATAGGGCTCCAAGAAGAGAGGTTTAGAGTAGAAATGGTTCTAGGGTGGATGGTGGAGAGATAGAAGGATCGAGGGAGGGGGTGCAGGATGATAGCAGCGGGCTGAGGCACAGACACCGGGCGAGGGTGTGTACATGGGGGTTGGCATGGGCGAGCGTAGAGTGTACCTGCAGAGGGCGGGTGGAGTAGGAGGCACGGTACTTCTCATCTTCATGCTCGGAGAGCATCTTCTGGTGTTCGACGGTACGCCAATGCACGTGCGAGGGCTCCATCTTATCAAGGTTTAGTTGAGTTACATAGCACTGTGAGCAAGGCCGCTGGGACCCGCCCTGCATGATGCAGGTGACTCGTGAACCCTCTGGGTAGTCCGTAACCCACTGGCCTAGCTTTGGCCAAACAGTCCACACCTTCCCGTGTGGGTCTGTCATGGGTAGAGACCTGCCATGTTTGTAGGGAGAGGGCATTACACAACATCGATACAAAACCCGAGGAAATCAGGGATGTAATGCTCACTAGAGAGCTCACTTGTGCAGCACCAAAGTTATTCTAGGATGGCTGGGTGACATGCTGCAAAGGGATGGTTAGAAACGAAGCGAGTCGGGGAAACGACGAAGGAGGGGAGGGCGGGTAGGGGTTTTTTATGAAGGGTTTAGGTGGGGAAGGGGGGGGGGGGGGGGGAGGGTCGATACTTACCCTTTGCATGCTTCAAAGACCCTCTCGAGCACAATATCTGAGCTCTTCTGGAAGAGCTCCACCTTTTGGGCGGCAGACATGTCTGGGTGCGGAGTAGGGAGGAGTGCGACCAACACACGGCCATGCTCCTTCCATCGAAGGCTCAGCGGAATGTTTGTACACGTCAGGTATAAAGGCCACGCTTTCAAACGCTCATTGCCGCTCAGCAGAGTCTCATCGCTTGAGAATATAAGAGGCGAAACCAGTTCATCTGGCCCAAGACCCACCTGCACAACAAGCGGCAGCTGCGTCCGTCAATACATCAAGTGAGGGATGATACCCGGTGTTTTGAGGAAAGGGGGAGAGGAGGGGGCATTCCAGCATAGAATCCACCCCTCCATTGCCTTGTCCGCATGTTTTCCTTCCATGCAGCACCATTCCAGCATAGCATGCACTCTTTGCATTACCATACCATTCCTATAGTGCTTCCACCCCTGCCTTACCTTGGCAGCAGTGCTTCCACCCATGCCTTACCTTGCCAGCATTTCTTCCACCCTTGCCTTACCTTTCCTGCATTGCTTCCACCCATTGAATTAGATTTCCACCATGGCTACCACCCATTGCATTACCATTCCAGCATTGCCACCATCCCAGCCTCGCCTTTCCAGAATTGCTTCCACACGTTGCATTAAATTTCCAGCATTGCTTCCACCTCTTGCATTAAGCTTCCAGCATTGCTTCCACACCTTGCATTCTCATTCCAGCATTGCTTCCCCCCTGCCTTACCATTCCAGCATCGCTTCCAACCCTGCCTTACCTTGTCAGCATTGCTTCCACCCGTGCCTTACCTTTCTAGCATTGCTACCATCCCTGCGTTACCTTTCCAGCACTGCTTCTCCCCCTGCCTTACCATTCCAGCCTTGCTTTCACCCCTTGCATTCCCATTCCATCATCGCTTCCAACCCCTGCATTCCCATTCCTGCATTGCTTCCCCCCTGCCTTACCATTCCAGCATCGCTTCCAGCCATGCCTCACCTTGCCAGCATTGCTACCACCCGTGCCTTACCTTTCCAGTATTGCTTCCCCCCGTGTCTTACCATTCCAGCATTGCTTCCACCCCTTGTATTAAATTTCCAGCATGGCTTCCACCAATTGCATTACCATTCCACCATTGCTACCATCCCTGCCTTACCTTTCCAGCACTGCTTCTCCCCCTGCCTTACCATTTCAGCATTGCTTCCACTCCTTGCATTCCCATTCCAGCATTGCTTCCCCTCCTGCCTTACCATTCCAGCAATGCTTCCACCACTGGCTTACCTTTCCAGCATGCCCAGCGTCGTGCGAGGATTCATGCTCAACTTTACCCTCTGCCATAAGGACGTCCGTGAGTCATACAAGCTAACTCGAGATTGCACTCAATGGAAGTGTGCGGTTTGGGAGTCAAGGGAAGCACCTGAGCATCTTCCCAGAAGGTGCCACTCTCTGCCGGGCCATAAACCCGCTCCCCATCCTGGAACATTGGCGTGGCACGATGCACAAAGCCCGCACCGTTCTTCGGGTCTGCCCAGAGGCGGGCTAGCGCCTGACAAGCCAAGGAAGGGAGAAGGGTTGTAGTGAGAAATCGCCACGGTGCCTCTCGTGTCACCCTACGGAACTAAACAGGGACGGCCACTTACCACTACAGAGTCAATGAACTTGACCTTGTACTTCGTTGGCCAGCCATCCACAGCCACTTCCTCCGTGTGGTAGTTCTTTTTCTCGATACCTAACTGTTCTAGCGCGTACTTGTCCGCAGCATGCTTGCCATTCCAATCCTTGAGGTCGTCTAAGTTGAACAAGTCATGCTTTATAAGCTTGAAAAAATATGCAACATCACTGCCACTGAGTCCCATGCCTTTGTTGCACATCAAAAGGAAACGGAAGGTTTCTAGACGGGTGTCAAATGTCCGAGCCGCCATGTCCTCGTCGAAGTCCACGAAGTATGAGGGAGCGTTGTGTAGGAGCTCCGAACCCGAGGTGTCGACAAACACTGGTGGCGGCCCACTCGTGCGTGTTGTGAAAGGCCCACGAGTTGGGCAGGCGGCGGAAGGAGGAGGGAAGTCTGCCATATAAGGAGGGGCAACCAATACGCCGCGTCGCGGCACGCGTATGGCTCCCTGGCGTGGGCATTTGTTGGCACTTGCGTCACATGTCCGCTCATGGTTAGTCAGTTGGACCTCACTGTCGTACGATGCCCCTCTTCAGACAGTACACTTGTAAAGGCCCATTGCCGGCAAATTATGCCCACAGAGAAGAGAGTAAGGGCGTGATTGTGCTTTACGGCCCACGGTGGCGCGCGACTAAAGTCTAGAAGACATGTCCCTGAGTACACTCATGGAAATGGTGGCAGATATTATGAAAATGACGATCACAGAACGGCAAGCAAGAGTTTCCCGCATCTTGCTGGTCCCAAGCCTTAGTACGCCTGTGAGTACCTCCTAGTAGTTTTTTCCATCGCAGTGTGAAGTGACTGGACTATGTGCCTCAACGAGTGCGTGGTAAGTCAAAGTTACGAGGTGTACAATGGGTGGGCCTCGAAGTCTGGCCACGCGTGGGCTTTCAAAATTCGAATTGTGTGGGTGGTCAGGCAGTGCGGGTTGGAGGTGTGTCTGGGGTGGTGAAGGACATTTCGCAACTAGAGCAATGACTCGCCACAATACCAGTTCATTTTCACGGGTGTAGAACACCACGTCTATAGTCTGATTCCTGTCGATCAAATTCTGGAGGCGTTGGAACTACTAGAATCTGGGGTGAATTCTCGCCAAACTCCGTGATCCATCTGGCGGAGTTTCTCTGCTCGATGGTGAGTCATAGGCAGTCGACCCACCTGGTCCTACACCTCAGGGGCCCATTCCACGCAGCGCGCTAGATTTTTACTCTCCTCCGCCTCGCCGAACGCTAAGGCCCTCTCTGCTGCCCCTACCTCTAGTGCTGCACATAAAATTGACTGCAGTTCTATGCCTGCTGAAGCTAGTTCTTGCGCTACTGTAGCCCTTACAGAGTTAATCAACCCCGTAGCCAGTCCTACACCTTCCGCGCTTCCCGACCCTATCCCAATCCCTGAACCTGTGAGGATCCCCGCTGTAGACCCAACAGTATAGCCTGTCGACGTACCACCTGCGAGTGGCGGCGTCACGGTGTGAATTTCTGCCGAGAGGAGGGAGTTCATGGCACCGGAATCCCCTCCTGCAGACGGGGCGACGCAGGCTGGAGGGAGCGAGACCGCGGCACCACCGACGAACGACCAGCCCGGGTCAAGTGCTAGCGCTGTCGTGCGGGCTGCGCGCCATCGGCATGTGAGGGCATTTCTCTTTGCGTTCTGCAAGTTGTCTTCACGTGCTTCAACTAGTATATGACATATGCACTTGGCTACTCAATACTAATACATTGCTCGCACTTCTATGCAGATCGACTTCGCCGGCGTCCAGTCGCAGATCGCTCGCACCACCAATTTCATCGAGTCCCGCTATGTCGATTGCGGCGACAACATCGGTGGCGGCCTCAGTGACCTCTTGTCAGCATTCCTACGGCTCCAAGGGGTTTAGGGAGGATCCCATCAGGTGACAGTCCAAGGAGTGGACGCTGACGGCTGGCTGACGACTCACACCTACCTCCTGCATGATGACCCCATCGACGGCCACGAGGGCCCTTTCACGCACAACAGCGGTGTAGATCTCTGCACGGCGATGCCTGAGGCAATGGTGGGCAACTTTTTGGACAGCCTTGGAGTCCTGGAGTCTCTGTCGGGCTGCTAACTCTTCATTTCGGATGGCTGGCCGGTGAGCCGGCAGGGGCGCAACGCCCTCTGCATGGAGCATCTTATGTCGCCGGTGGGTACATTTTGGGCGCAGCAGTCTGAGGAGATCCTCCCGGGTGAGTCCACCATGAAGAGTGTGCATGTGCTCCTTGTTCCCTAATGTTCGAGTGGATATACAGTTTAATCATAGATCCCAAAAATCACGTTTTAACACAAGCGTACATGTTGACATGTCAGGGATTGACAAGCGCTAGGCTATGAAGGAGTTGCGCAATTTCTGCCCCATCTGAGTTGCTGCCCCAAAGTGCAAGAAGGGCTTCCATGCTGGACTCACGGCAATGCTGAAGACCCCTGACTGGAAAAACGCCTACCCCAACCTGGTGAAGCTGTGGATGGCGGTGTCTATTCTGCCGCTGAGCACAGTGGAGTGTGAGCGTGGGCTCTCCCGCCAAAATGTCATAAAGAGCTGGCCACGCAGTGCTATCAAGGATGCCCGTCTCTCAGATCTGATGGCAATGTCGCTCCAGGACTACGAACCTGACTGGGAGGAGGTGGTGCAGACCCGGAGGAGTTACAAGAAGCGGCCACCGTTCTCTGTAATTGAGCGTCCAAAGAAGCGAGTGGTGAGTGGGAAGGTTAAGAAGCCCATGGTTGAGGATGAGGGAGAGGCGGGGGAGGAGGACTACGAGGGGGAGGGTGGGGATTTTGTGGGAGATGCCGCAGAAGACCGTTGGGATGACGACCACGATGATGAGTAGAGACGAGCTCGTAGAAATGTTGGCATTGCACCCATCTTGTACGTGTATGCGCCGACCATCTTAAACCCATTCCCCCCCCCCCATCAGCCACCAGTTGTTCACCGGGTACTTTGAATCCGTGAACACTTGATGCATGGCGGAGGGCTGTCAGATTGTCGTCATGGTTGAGTGGCGGCTCCGAAAGCGGAGTATAAAACCTCGCTGCTGCGCCGCTGTCTCATCGAGTGGTCGAAGCCGGGCATGACCATTGACGAGCTGGTGAAGTTCCGTAGAGACATGACGCGCGTCGTTGAATACATCTTGGAAGCGACGATTGGGGTGGACACAAGCACCATCCAAAATGCTTACGGCGCAACAAAAAGTCACCGCCGATTTGGAAGCCGCTGCTTGACCAGCTCGGTGACCCATTGTCCGAGACGGTCCACCTGCTGGATGAGGAGTTCGGGGATGTGCAGCGCACAATGTTTGTCCTGCAGTTCGGTCCCCCCGGCGACATCGATAGCGCGGTTGGGTTTGTCTACGTCGACCATCACGAGGAGACATGCGACCCTGGTGGCGAGGAACCTGAGACGCCGCCTGAGCAAGACGCGTGGTGGTCCAATACGCCCCCACCCCCAGCTCCCAATGTCACTATGTGGGCCCATCGCGGTATGGCCCACATGGCCAAAGAAATGCTGATCGTGTACGCACGGAACTTGTCACTGGCTCCGCGCGACTTGCGCGTATTGTTCAACATCTGAGACCCAATGGTCTGCACGCACCAACGCACTTGACACAGCCACCACCCAGGTGCTCGGCGACGAGGCCTACCGCGAGCAAGTGATCCGCGCCCCTGGCGCGATGACCGGCTTTCCTGACTACGGGGAATGGATGACCCTTGGCGGCTCCCACGTCGCGTGATGGGCACCGCCAGTTGTGGCAATGCTACCCTTTCCCACCTATGTTGGGCTATTCTGCCTGCACTCTTGGATGAGTGCCTTATTCCAACGGTCTTGGAATTTGCACTTCGGGAATATGGCCTGTATATGCAGATTGCTTAGCCCGTACATGATAAATTTCCGCCCAGAGGTTGTTACGCTGGTTGTGCTCACGCTTGTAATGGGTACGTCGATTATCCCAAGGTGAGTTAGGGTGAATCGCGTGTACCCCTGACTTTCGATCGCACCCATCCAACTGACCCAGTGCGATGGGTGCTTAACATCGAACTTAGGCCACGCGAGTATGAAATCATAAAAAACAGGATGCGTTCTGTATCGTAAGATCAGCTACACCATCCAATCTACAACCAGTAATGTGCCCAGCATACTTGGAGCGGATAGATGTGGCTGGTCGATGTGCTTTGCTGTCGATTCTTCCCGCAATAGTCACGTGACCTGGTTTCGATATTGAACGCGCACCTGTTATCCCACCCCAACCACCTCACGCCCATCTCTGTCACGCACGGCTCTTGTCTCCTGGATCAAGGCTTCCATGACTTGGACAGGATCGACGTCACTAACAGCCATACCCTAGCAACTACACGTTCCCATCGCCATCCACGCCTAGCAAGTTTACGCGCGCTCATTACGCGACACGCAGCACGCCTCCCCGCAGCGACTTGCTGCACATCTCCACGCAGAGACACGTTAGACACCTTCCCGCGGCGACTCGCTGCAAACCTCCCCGCAGCGTCACACCTCGCGACTTCCGGCAGCGTCACACCGCGCGAGTTCCCTTGGATTCACGCTGAGCTACTACCCGCAGCGACACGCTGCACGACTTCCCGCATCGTAACGCCGCGCGACTTCCCTTGGCGTCACGCTGCGCTACCACCCGCAGCGACATGCTGCACGGCTCCCTGCTTGTACGCGCGGTATGACACACTACGGCACTGCGTGATACGCTTCCCCCTGAGTTTCTAAACCATGCATAGGGACGCTGCACGCTCGATAGCCGAGGCTAGACTGTACGCTCGGCACACTCCAGCCGAGGCTAGTCTGTACGTTTGACACACTTTTGCGCCACCCTCACAGCGGACCCTAATACTTAGGTCATATAAACCCAGCGGTGCATGGCGCTACGTTCACCAGCTATGATCTTAGTTAGGTTACCATTCTTCACACTAGAAACCTCGAGTCATGGCCTATGTCTAACTCGCAAGGTGGGTTCGCGGGAGCCTCCTCAACGGCGAGGGGCCGTCGAGGAGGCCGTGCCGGAGCCAACTCTTCTGCTGGCAAGAATGGTGGGCATGCCTCGGCTGGGCGAGACGCCTCCATGGACGCTCCTGAAGGTGAGCACCTCATCATGGTATGCGTGCTCTACATGTATGTGTTCTTTCGGTGCTTTGTCAATGATTCATTTTCGAACCGTGATCTCACCCATCCTCTTTGCACTTGTGCAGGCAGCTGAGAGTTTTGGAGCCTCAATGAGGTCATCGCGAGGGCAAGTCCGACCGACGTCGACACTGTCACGGACGACGGCAGTGGCCACGCGCCGCCTCTGCCTCCGAGACGCTTGCAGATGGCTCCTGTGGTGCCGACCGCGGGTGCGTTTCCCTCACCTGTGGCGTACGCTTCGGGGCGCTTAAGGGCCAGCCAGTCGCCGTCGATTCCTGTGGCAGCTGCAGCCACGGCTTCGAGGCGTGGACAGCAGAGCTCTGATGTCACCAGCCTTGCCTCCGCTCGGCCTCATGGCCGGCCAACACTGCCCTCCTCCGCGGCTGCTGGTACTGCGGCGCTGCTGCACAGTCCTCTCCCTCTTTTTACCCACGATGGTTTGCCACTGATCCAAGGCTCGCCATTCCTTGGTCCTGCTGCGGCTGCCTCCTTGCTGCTTCACAACACGGCTCCCCTCCCCACCGCCGCTTCTGCCTCTGCTGCTGCTGCAAATGCTGTCACCAGCCTGCTCCACCGTCCACCTCCCCTACCCACTGCTGGAGGGGGAGAGAGAGAGAGAGAGAGAGAGAGAGAGAGAGAGAGAGAGAGAGAGAGAGAGAGAGAGAGAGAGTTAGAGAGAGAGAGAGAGAGATGCGGCCTCTCCCTCTCCCTCCCTCTCCCTCTCTCTCTCTCTCTTTGTCGCGGCCTTTTCGCCACGATGCGTGCACCTGGCAGCCTGCGCCTTTCCTAGGGCTTTTGCTCACTCCCTTCCCACTCTCCACCAACTCCAGGCCTGCTCGTTCTCCCCCGCTTTTCCGCGCCCGTGCTGCTCATCCCGCATTGCCCTATGTCGCCTACTTTTCTGTCATATTTTCTGCATGCCGTTTCCCTCTATCACGCTTCGATCGTCAGTCCTAATCTCTCCCCACGGTTTCACCTGTCACCTCCGCTCGGGTCGCTGGTCCTGGCTTGTTGCATTTCCCTCGTTTTGCTCGTCGCGCCATTCATGCGCCATGCATCCTACGCGCCCATTTAGTGCCCCCCCTTTACCTGCGATAGTGGCCATTGGTGAGTGGGGGTCTGTCCCCTTGCGAACTGCGGGATTGTGCCCTCGGCGCAACGCCCTCCCACCTCGACGTGGCCTCTCCCTGCGCGGGCCCTTTTGGCTTTTCCTTGGTTTCTTCTAGCCGCGTCTATCTGGAGACGATGAATTCTTTCTTTGGCTAGGACGAGCCCCGTTGGGGGCGTTTCTGCTTTGAGCGAGTGTCGCGCGGTGCGTGCTACGGTTATTAGGGCATTGTGTCTAGCTAGATGCGGGTCTCTCTACACTGGAGGCAGATGATTCAGCATGCGTTCGTTCCTGATAGGTAGTTGCGCTCTCGGGAGAAGTGGTGCACTCTCTAGGGTCTGCAGTTGGCAGTCTGAGTTAGGAGTTTGTGAATTTGTCGCACAGACCCTTGTTTCCTGTCGTCACGCCTAGTGCTGAAACCGTTGGTTTTCTTGAACGTATCACGAAGGCATGTTTATTTTCCCGGTTCTGTCACGCAGTTTTGAACCTTACCCACGTCGCTGAGTCATTTTATCCACAATGACTCGTCGTCTTTCCAATTTTTTGTCGAGCTTTTTTGTGCCACGAGTTGTTATGAACACGCCCCACCATGTTGTGTCCCATCTCTGTAGCCAGCAAGGCGTTCCAACCGTCGCAAGATCCAGGCGAAGTACTGAACATTCTCGCAGGGGCGGATTTTTTTTCGCTGTTTGTTCGAGGGTTCTTGGATCCACTCGCCCATTTCGCCTGTGACCAAAACCAAAACCTTTGGATTTGGTTTTCTGCTTCTTGAGACCCTCGCTTTAAGCCGCGTGCAGTTGCAGATGTGTCTGTGGCAAACCCCTAGAATTCCTGCAAAGTCCACGTTGACCAACGTGAATTCTCATACCACGCCCGAAAAATGGCGTGCGAATGGGAGAAGATCGACGGACGAGGTTTTGAGGGGTTTTGCAGAAGCCTATGCAGGAAGGATATTCCCAGCCCAGCCCAGTCCAGGTTTTGTGAAAGAGGTTATATCATATTGTAAGAGCGTATTCCTACTTTTGAGTGTTCAGTACCAGGAAACCAATTTCGCGAAGTACCGAATCGAACCGCACAGGAATTCGCGTCCTGGCATTCGGACCTCGCTGCTTCGCGTTTCATACTCGAATTTGGGTTTGCTGGTACTAAATATTGTTCCCTATGAATACGCTCTAAGGAAATGGTTTTCCCTTATCCAAGGTTTTAATTTGTAAGGCGTATATTGCTATAACTGGAGAAACGGACGCTGGTGTGTAAATGTGAGAGTAGGTGGTGCAGGGAACAGGTCTTGCTCTCGGTGCAGGTCTAGCCGAATTGCCAAGCATTTTGGGCCCGTCTAGGGCCTCTCGTCTAGCAGGGCTAGACCCGGCGGAACATCAGCGGAAGCCCGCGCCAAGTCACGACAGAGCCAACCGCCCCAAAATTCCCCCCCTCCAAAATTCA
This sequence comes from Closterium sp. NIES-67, assembly GCA_027943415.1. Lineage (NCBI taxonomy): Eukaryota > Viridiplantae > Streptophyta > Zygnematophyceae > Desmidiales > Closteriaceae > Closterium > Closterium sp. NIES-67. Next base: position 79,244 of record BQMB01001816.1, read on the forward strand.
CGCTGCCCGTCCCAACCCACACAAACCGAGGCTGTCAAAAGTTTGGGGTTGGCGACGGGTGTAGCTGGCCAGTCGCGAGTCTTCGCCAGCGTAACCCGGTCGTGGGGTTCGTGGACGGTACGGGGTCGCACGGTGCACGTCGCACGTCGCACAGACGGTTGCGACGATTTTGGCGTCGTGCGCTATTAAAACTGTTGGGCTGAGAAAAGCCCTTAGGATCTTTTCAGAGACTAAGTCCCAGTTGAAGAATGAGACTTGAGTAGTGCAGCGGAAGTTGAGGCAGTTGAACCCTTGTACTAGTATATGAGAACAAGTGATTGATTAAAGAAACAAGCATACAGCAATATATAGAAGATAAGAAAGCAGTTGTAGAGTGCAGTTACAGGAACGGTTTATCGAGTCGCACAGCGACTCGATTGCCGCTTCGATTACCATCCGTGATGTTGTAACGGTCAGTCGCAACCTCCAGTTGCGACCTTTCGAGTCTTTTCGCATTCTTTGTCCGTCCCCTCATGTAACCTCCGTTGACTCGCGTGCTCCCCTGTAGTCTTCCTCGAGTGCAGTGTTACACTTCAGAAACGCTTAAGTCCTTTGAGATATTTCCAACACTCCCCTTCGTTTCTGGAGTGTTGACGTGTTCGGGTCCGGTGACGTTTGTTTGCCCGGTCAGGAGCATGCAGTAGTCGAATTTTGCTTTCGCCAATTTCTTCGTCAGATAATCTGCGGCCATTTCTGTCGTCGGGCAGTAACTGAGTTGAAGTCTCCCCTTCGCGATTTCATCCTTGACGAAGAAGTACCGCAGGGCGATGTGCTTAGTTCGGTTGGCGAAGCCGTCCTTGTTCGCGATTTTGATCGCAGATTGGTTGTCGCAGAGGAGTGAGAAGGCGGGCAGGGTCGCAATCTTCGCTTCCTCGAGTAACTCTCGTAGGTAGAGTCCTTCCTTGGTCGCAGTGCAGAGGGCGATATATTCTGCTTCAGCCGAGGATAGTGCGATTAAGTCCTGCTTGCTCGACTGCCAGGAGATAGTTCCGATAGGTTCTAGTCGGTAGATGTAGCCCGTCCTAGATCGTCGATTTTCCCTGTCTCCCGCGTGGTCGGCGTCGACGTATCCGAGTAGTTGTACGGACGGTGTTGTTGCCTTGCTGTAGGTGAGCCCGATCGTCGGCGTGGAGACGAAGTAGAGTAGCGCCCGATTGAGCTCTTCGAGATCTTCCTGTTCCGGCTGCTTCAGATGCGTCGCCAATTGACTCGCACTATAGGACAGGTCGGGTCGGCAGGTTACTGCTGCGAATAGTAGGCAGCCGAGCTTCTGTTGATACTCCTGGATTTGTTTCGCGGGGAGTTTTGCGGAGGCGCTGTTGTTGTTCCCGTAGCGGTAGGGAGTTGGGACCGAAGTCGGTGTTAGACCGAATTTCTTCGCGACGGTGCCTGAGTACTTTCCAGCGTGTAGGTGGAACGCCGTGTCGTCTTCGACGACATTCAGTCCTAGGTACTGAGTAACTTCGTCGGACACCGTAAGTGTTAAGTCTTCTTTCAACTCCCCTTCGAACCAGGTGGCGATGTCGGTAGTGGAGCCGATGTAGAGCAGGTCGTCGACGTAGACGATGAGTAGGACATACTCTCTTCCCTTCTGCAGTCGGTACATCCCTTGGTCATGCGGCAGTTGTAGGAATCCGATTTTTGCGAGACGGCCGTGAAGGTGTTGCTGCCAGAGCCGCGGGGCTTGCTTGATCCCGTATAGGGATTTTGTCAGTCGGCATACTTTCGTGGGGTCGTCGATGAATCCGTGGGGTTGTTCGACGAAAATCTCAGCGTCCACAGATGCGTATAGGAACGCATTGGCGACGTCGATTTGGCGTAGTGGTAGTGTCTTCGTGGCCGCGACGGCGAGTAGGATGCGTAATGAGGTGTGACGGGAGACTGGAGCGAAGGTTTCTGTGTAGTCAGTTCCGTATCGTTGATCGAAGCCTCGTACGACCCATCGAGCTTTGAATCGTTCGATGGAGCCGTCTGAGTTGGTCTTGATGCGGTACACCCATTTCCCCGAGAGGACGTTCTTCCCGTTGATGCTTGTTGCAGGTACCAGTTTCCATGTTTCTCGGTCTTGCAGAGCCTTTAACTCCTTTTCCATCGCTTCTTTCCATTTTGCCTTATGTTCCCCCCCCAGAGCCTGCGACAAGGTCGAGGGCTCACGCGGAGAAGGCGGCGGCGGATGCTGGACGGAGACCCAGAGGCCTAGAATCTGCAGTCCCGTGGGTGTGTGTCGAGGGGAATTTTCATTCCCGGAATAAGTTGCTTCGTCACCGTCTTCTGGGTCAGGTGAGAAGTTTGGGCCGATGCGTTCTGAGACATTTGTGTCAACTGGGTGGGGTGTAATGTAACCTTGGTCAGCGAAGTGGTAGAAGGTGTCGAGGTTGTTACTATCGAGAGGATTGTCGTCGTCGAGTGGAACAGATACGGAACAGAATGGGAGTGGTCCAGCAGTTTCCGAGGCTCCAGGTACGTCTTCTTCTGCCGCGTCAGCTTCGGCAGCACGATCGGCAAAGGAACGAAGTCCCGAGAAGCCGTCGGTGGGGTCTTGTGTGTTGGCGATGTTGTCCAGGTAATGCTGCAGCGTCAGTCGCTCGTAGAAGATAACATCACGTGATGCCACCGTATTTTTGTCTTGTATGTCGAGAATTTTCCACGCGTGAAAATGTTTGGCGATGCCAAGGTGTAGTCCCCACCGAGCTCGTTGTGTGAAGCATCCTGCTCGGGCTGTGTGGGGTCTGTACTGTACCATGCAGCCGAAAACTCGGAGTAATTTTGTGCTGCCCCTTTTTCTTGTCCACAACAGGTGCGGTGATGCGTTGTTGGGAAGTGATGACGAGGATAACAGGTTGTGCAGGTGAACTGCATGTGTCATCGCGTCTGGCCATAGTGTGGTGGGCAGCCTCATCCCCAGAAGCAGTTTTCGCATCGTCGTCTGCAAGGTCCGATTCATGCGTTCTGCTACCCCCTGCTGTTGGTGAGCATAGGGCAGAGACACCAGGCGTCGAATTCCTCTTTCCGCCAGATAGGTCCTGAAGCGTTGTGACTGGTATTCCAGTGCACCGTCTGACTGGAAGCTCTTGAGCTTGGTTCCTGATTCTCGTTCGGCGATGGGAAGCCATGTGGTGAAGGCCTCGAAGGCTTGATCGCGCGTTTTGAGATTGAAGTGCCAAACGTATCTGGTTGCTGCGTCGATGAACGTGATGACGTAGTTGAAGTCGGCTTCGGTGTCTTCTCGAGGCATGTTTAAAATGTCGCTGTAGACCTTTTCCATCGGAGCGTAAGTAGGTGCGCTTGGGTTGTGATGAGATGGGAAAGGTTGATGAGGAAGATCTGCTTCGGGGCACGTGAAGCACCGTGCTCGTGGTCGTCGTAGTTCTTGGCCGCTCGTCGTTAGAAGGGCGTTGCGTTCTAACACTTCTGCTTGGATTGTTTGTAGTATCGTGCTGTTTGCAGGATGTCCGAGACGTTGGTGCCAGATGTCGTCGGAAGCGCGATGACCGGGCGAGCGGTGGTAGATGTCGGCGTTGGAGAAGAACGCGACGACTGAGGCGGGACTTCGACAAACTTCTCGTGTGATGGGCATAAGCTGGTCTGCTTCGGTTGGCGGTCCTCGGGTCGCTGGTGGTGGGACTCGGCTGGGTCCTGCTGCCGATACTGCAGGTGATGGTTTGGTTGGGATACTTGCGGGTACTTGTCTTTCTTGTCTGATAACTGCTAATGCTCGTGTTCTCTCTGCTGCAGGTATGGTGTTGGAGTGCCAGAAGCCGTCACTGTCGAAGTCGGGATCAAGATCCGGCGGGTGAGTCCAGGCGGCGAACGATACGATACCGTCGCTGTCGGCAGTACCGCGGTCGGGGACGAAGTCCAACACGAAGACGCCGGACTTCAGGAGGGCACGACCGATGAAGAGGCCGCCCTTCCCGTGGTAAAGCCGAAACTCGTTGGAGTAGGAGTCGCACTCCAGGTGAATCCCCTTGGCCATTAGTTGGCTTACGCTTAGTAGGTTGTATCCCAGATTGTCGACAATGAGCACTTTGTTGAGCTGAAGTATGACGTTTGTCTCCATGGATTGTAACTGAACCACGCCTTGTCTGTTTGTCTTTAGGTTTTCGTTGTTGGCGACGGTGATGACGACGTCGCGGTTGAGGCGTTTCTCCTGTTGCACGAAGCGTCCCGAGGAGCACATGTGTTGACCGCAGCAGCTGTCCAAGAACCAGGTGTTTCGCCCGGTGGGTTCGGCGTTGGCGACCGCAGCATATGTTGGATTGACTTGAAGGCCTTGTGAGCGCAGTGGCGGCAGCTCTTCTTCGTCTGGCGCGTAGGTGGGTGGTGATCCGGGTGCGCAGTTGTCGATGTGTACCATGCAATTGATAATGTTTGGTGTTTGTTGTGCAGATGTTGAAGAGCGCCTTGGGGGACTTGCTTGAGTGGAAGCGACTTGTGGGTCTGCTGGACGGTAAACGCGAGGGCGGTTGCAGTTGACCTTGGAGTGCCCGGAAGTCTGGCAGTTGTGGCAGAACGGCGGCACGAAGGTAAGTCCCCTGTTGTCGCGTTCTTGCTTGCCGCGTCGATTGTAGGTGTTGTCGTTTCTTCGTTGAGTGTAGAAGACTAACTGCTGTTGCTTTCTTGGTTGTCTTTCTTCGAACAGGTCCATCTCCTGTTGTTCAGCGTGAAGCTCGGCGCAGAGGTGCATCTCCGAAATCCTTCCGTGGGCGCGAAGAAGCGATCGTGTGGTTCTCCATTCTGGCCCGAGCCCGACGAGGACAAGTGTTACGAAGCTTTCTTCAGTGATTGTTCCTCCGCACCGAAGCAAGCAGTCGCGGAGGGTCTGGCAGCGACTCATATACTGCATCGCCTTTTCCCCGGTCTTCATCTGTATTGTTGTCAGTTGTTGCATGAGTCTGCTTTGTGTCACGCTGTCGTTTGCTTGGTAAAGGCACTTGAGATGGTGCCATGCGAGCTCCGCGGAGTTTCCATAGCTCCTGTATGTTCTGATGCTCTGCTGCTCTTGTGGTGACAGGTTTCTCAGGAGAACCGTATACGCCAGCAGCGACTGATACGTGAAGATTTCTTGTTCCTTTCCAGTGCCGTTGCTTGGGAATGGCAGGGATCCGTTGAAGTATCCCAGAAGATGCGCGGCCTCCATCAGCAGCTCGAACTCGAAGCTCCAGGTAAAGAAGTCGTGTCCGTTGAACGGTGAGGATGTCTGCAGTTTTATCACGTGCGAGAACTGCGCCTGGAGACTTAAGATTTCGTTTGGTGTTTGTTGTGATGCAGCTGCTGTTGGTTGGGCACAGGGCGGCATAAACTCGAACGTCCCCGGTGAAGAGTGATAAGGCGCAAAGGTAGGCGCTTGATTGTGTCGCCCAAACGATGAGTTGTCGAGGCTCATCGGCGCTAATCCCATGTTTCCTCCATTGCTTTGTGTTGAATGCGCAGGTGTCCTTGTCTGCTGCTGCTGGTCGAAGTGCGACATGAAGCTGAAGAACCTTTCCATAAGGTTGGGGTCCACGCTTGAAGAGGGAGATGGGGTCACCATCTCTGGTACTCTTCCCGTTGTTTCTTGAGCAGTCCCGGTCTCTGTTTGCAGTCCTGAGGTGTGCAGACCAGAGTTGCCGTGTTGAGTTTCTTGGCCGCTGGGTGAGCCCGTAGAGACTTTCTTGCCCTTGTTGTCCATGTCTTGTAATCAATGAAGGCGTTGAATCAGGAAGTTGATGGAGCGTAGTTGTTGGGAGTTTGGTCTCTGACCTGCTCTCATACCATGTTGGGCTGAGAAAAGCCCTTAGGATCTTTTCAGAGACTAAGTCCCAGTTGAAGAATGAGACTTGAGTAGTGCAGCGGAAGTTGAGGCAGTTGAACCCTTGTACTAGTATATGAGAACAAGTGATTGATTAAAGAAACAAGCATACAGCAATATATAGAAGATAAGAAAGCAGTTGTAGAGTGTAGTTACAGGAACGGTTTATCGAGTCGCACAGCGACTCGATTGCCGCTTCGATTACCATCCGTGATGTTGTAACGGTCAGTCGCAACCTCCAGTTGCGACCTTTCGAGTCTTTTCGCATTCTTTGTCCGTCCCCTCATGTAACCTCCGTTGATTCGCGTGCTCCCCTGTAGTCTTCCTCGAGTGCAGTGTTACACTTCAGAAACGCTTAAGTCCTTTGAGATATTTCCAACAAAAACCAAAGTCGGAAATTCATGCTGTTTTCATTTGCCATTACACACAAGTGTACTTGCGCAATTTTAGAGACTTAAAACCTGCACACCGTTTGCAAGTTTTAGCGCACTTTTGTGTACATCGGTTTTTTTTAACTTGTATCCGTTGCGAGTACAGCGCATTCTGCCATTTCAACCATCGCGGCGTGTAGAGCATGCGGAGCAGTTTTGCCGCCACTCGCCTCCAATCGGCAGTCATCGATATCAGGGAGGCCGTAGAGGTGCTCGAGGCGTCGGTCTGCAGAGGCCAATAGGGGTCCAGATCTGGTGGAGCGGTGACCAGATCTGAAAGTGCGGTGGCAGGAAATGCAGGGTGTCTGTGGAGCTGGAGGTCGCGGGCGAGGGCTGCGGATGGCATGAAGACTTGTTTGGGATCTCATTTTCTGGTTTCTAGCTGCATCCACAGCAAGTCGCTCTCATCATAGCCTTGCCACTCCCGTCTCCTACTCGTTCTGGGTCGTGTGCTGGCGGAGCTACGTAGTAGGTGTGTTGCGTTGTGTTCCCATCGTTGGTGGTGAGAAGCGGTAGTTTTAGTTCTCTGCAGACAACCGTCTGCGTCGATCAGACAGGTCCTCTACATGAGCCCTTCTTTGTAGAGAACATATTGACTCTACCGCACCCATCTTTTTCGGTTTTGGTTCCTGGCGTCAACCGCCGCAGTGTGGGCGTCGCTCGTGCGCGTCTGTCCATTCCCGTTCCGGGCCTCGGCTCCGCGGCGCCATTTTGTTACTCTGCCCACCGCAACAGCCCACCGGTGATCCTCCACCTTCCTTGAAATTCTCGACCCCCTGCAGATCATGGGCATTACTCTACGTATAGCTCTGGGCCGAACGACGTCGCCAATTCACCCCAGCCGTCCCCTTGTGCAGTTGCCCGTCTGTGCAGATTAGTGCTCTTGTACTGTTGCCTATAGTTTAGGGCTCTGGGTTTAGGTCCTAGATCCGATCAAGTGCCATGGACCGGGGTGGATCATCGAGCGGCGATGATGACACCGATTTTCCACCAGTAACGCCAGAAGAGCTCGTGGAGGAGCGTTTCTGGGATGCACAGTAGTACGCAGCGAATGTCAAAGAAATGGATTTTGAGTTTGTTAGGGACGGCGACAAGAGATTCGAGGATGCGTCAGATGAGGTAGACGAGGAATATGGAGAGGACGACGAGGTCTATGGTGAGGGAGAAGACGACGGTGAGCGGGTGAACCTTGACGTGCAGGATGAGTTCGGCGCTCGCTTGGGGCCCGACATGGACCTAAAAAGCGACTGGGACAAAGTGAACTATGAGAATATTCACCAGTATGGGCCGCGCATGACGAAATGGAGGGTTCGTAAGTACTTCACGTACCTGTTCAATGAAACATCGCAGTAGGCTGTAAAGATGCGCAGATGCCAGCCCGTCATCGCTGGGAGGCATCCGAAAAAGTGCACGGCCAGCATGATGAAGGAGAAGATGAATGCGTTGGGCTGCCTGGGCAGATGTGAGGCTCGACTGTTCAACTACCCCAGGGCAGAGGTTGAGGAGGGGATCAAGTGAGTTGTCGCGCAGTGTTTTGTTGTATCCTGTTCATGCGATTTGCGTACTTACCTTCGCATTGCCGCGTCTACAGAGAGGGCCAAGACCAACACTGATGATCAATCGACAATTGCTACACTGCGGAGCACTACGCAAAACTCCATCAGCATCATTTACTGCTCCATATCTTGGAACACTACAAGAATAGTAAGGAGTATCCGTCACCATATCTCTGGCGAGCACTAGGTGCGAAGGTCATGATCTAGTTGGCACACCAAGTCCTGGGTAGAGGTTGCATCATTCGGAAAATACGCTTCGCCAACATGTATGTCCGCCTCTGTCATAGTTGCAATGACGTCGAAGGCAGGGGCGACCTTCCAATCTTCGTTATCACCTCTCGCCAAATGAAGACGAACACCACCAACAGGCTTAGCCACCAGTTTCTGACGAGGCACATTGACTGGCAGCTCTATGTGCTCTATGGAGTAATTTCCTGTGGATTCATTGGCTGTACGACCTTGTGAAGATGCGCTATGGACCGGACATTGCACCACCGCTGGACTTCTCCACACCCCTCTCCTGGACCCAAAAGCACATGTTTTTTTGCTTGAATACGCCAGGAGACAAGGGACCACAAGAGCGAAACGAGATGACATACAAGAGGCCCAATGACTGGATGCGTTGGGCTTTTGGCATCGCGAAGTGGTTGCTCAGCAAGGTCACGCACGCGTTCCGTAAATCAAGAGCTCAAGGTCTGAGTGACGACCAATGTCCCGATGCCGACATTGGCGATCTCGGTGGCTGGCAACAGGGCGAGATGCACGCGGCGTCTATCGTTGGCATACCGTTTAGACCTGTGATGATGATGGCGGGATTCAGCGGGTCTGTTGGCGACTATTACATTGGAAGAGCCCACGCCATGCTCAAGAATCTCAAGGACTGGAAGAAGCTGAGGGCCCTCTTCAAGAAGCACATCTTCCCCTGGCTTGGTCGTGAGCTACAGAAGGTGCAGTACTGCTCTTCAACTCATCCGATTGTCCAAGGTAATGTTGCGCTCACTACGCCGTTTGGATGTTTATTTATGAATCCCAACCAGGTGTACAGATGGAACAAGGGGAAGACGAACCAAAACAAGCACCACGCGGGGAAAAAGGTTTTTAGAGAGCCTCCGCGACGTGGGCCGCGACATTGTGGCCCTTGTTTGAGGAATGGGTGATCATGGTTGTGGAAAAAGGTTTTTAGAGAGCCTCCGCGACGTGGGCCGCGACATTGTGGCCCTTGTTTGAGGAATGGGTGAAGCCCTTGTTTGAGGAATGGGTGATCATGGTTGCGACCATTGATCAAGATGGCAAGTGGGTTCGGCAAAATCCGGAAAGCTCTCCACAGGCTGTAAGTGGCACGTGATGTTTACGCTATTTTGTTGGTGTTTGTCGTCTGACTGGCCTTTACGTTTGCTGCAGGATGATACAGTATATACCACTTGAAAACAACCCACAAGATCGCCAAGCTCCACACGGAGAACGGGTTTCTGAGGACGCAGCTTGGGAAGTGGCATTTCAAGATTGGGAAGCTTTAGCAGGAAATCGATCGTCAGAACAAGCGAGAGAAGAAGTTGGCGGACGAGCTCCGTAGTGTTCGAAATGAGTTGGATGCACTGCTCAAATCCTCTAAACCGCCTGCTGCAGCGGCCGGAGGGGTCGCCCCGTCGACGACAGCAACTGGAGAATGCCCCTCGCTAGAGCAGGCCTTCTTTGATGCGGTCGTTCTGCCGTGGCGTGAGAGCAAAACTGTGGCAGATGCATGGGTTTATTGGGATAAGGTAAGCTTCCTCATGGGCGGCAGATTTTTGCGCGACGTGGCCTCAGAAAGAGAGTTTTTTCCCCACCTACGCCACAGAGGATGCAACCAGAGCGGCGGTCGCTCTGCTGGACAACCTGCGGGCGCAAACTTCAATCAGCTTTCTGTCGGATGGCCTGGTCCTCGACAAAAAACTGGGAGAGAAAAGGGACCGTCCATCATCCAAGGATGGGCTTAGCAACTCAGAGATTGGGCAGCGCAAGGTTAGCGTCCTACAGGTCTTGGAGGGGCTTCACGAGGATGCCTGGGGGAATTTGTTGTACGGAACGGAGTGGCCAGAGGTGAAAGCCACAGGGTTGGAGTACTAGAGGGGAAAATGCTTGGTACGATAGAGGACTGGATAGGCGGAGCTATACTGCAAGGGGGCCTGTCGCAGGTTTCCGATGTCTGGGTTGCTATGCGTGGATTGGGGATTTTTTTGTTAGGGTTCAACAGAACCTCATGTTTCCCTGTTTGGTTTCATGGGCTACGCAGTCTTTTTAGGGTTACTTATGCCTGGTGCGAGGGCGTGTTGGATCTGACTAAGAATTCTTGTCGACATTGGCGGAAAGTGAAAAGGAATCTCGGAGATTGGAATTCGCGAAACTAGGAGTGAATCGTAAATACGAAGCCAACATGAAGTCACGACAGTTAGGAGCACCGATCGTGGTTGTCAGCCTCAGCCTCCTCCCAAAACAAGTCCTCGTTATCCTGCCAACCGTTGTCCCACTCCGGGGGACGTGTGGCGACGAGAGAGGTGGTGGAGTAAGGGGAGCCGGGGGCGCAGGAGGAGCAGGAGGTGCAGGGGGCGCTAATGGCGTGGGTGGTGCCGGAGGAGCGGGAGGAGCACGAGATGCAGTCGGATATCTAGGAGCTGAAGGAATTTGTGGGACAGGACGGAGCAACGTCTAATTCCCAAAGGGTGGGCGATGAGCTCGCAAAAGTGACACACCACTATCAGCTCGAGCGGCCAGGGGGCAAATTTTCGACGAGGGAGTTAGGTGAGATTGGGCAATGCCCGAGCCTCGGTTAGAGAGCCCGAGCATTGCGATGAATTTGATCGAGGCTGAGACGGGCGAGGAGCAAGAATGACGATGCGGCAAGAGAAGGTTGGAGAAGAACCATGGGCGACGCCCCAAGCCGAAGCGCATACGACTCTGCATGAAGTGATGGGACCATGCATGCTGGACCCATCAAGAAGATTATGTAAAAGAATCTGGTCGCGCACTTCAACCTACTGCTGTCACGTTGTACAAACACGGGATTCCTGGCCATCGATAAAGCCTTGTCAGCTGCAGGAGGTAGCTTTCGTCTCGTGCTGGCAGGTGCGGCTTCCTTGGATTGGCTGCAAATGCAGCACGTCATGATGTTATCATCAGACTGGCCCGAGTGGAGGTTGGGGATCGTCATTCAAACCTTGCTTAAGAGGTCATCCTATACCGTGCATGTATTTCTGCATGTTATGCCCCAAATTTATTTTGCATTTTATATAAGACAAGGGTGTTATATTTCTCCAGCATACTGTTAATATCCACTCGTTACCATAGGGTGTTATATACGGGGGAATACGACATCCCTTTGCTATAATCAATCACTTGTTCTCACATACCAGTACAAGGGTTCACTCAGACTTCCGCAATGCTATCAAGCACTATGTTACAAGGACTTACCGTATTCTCGCGTATAAAACACCCTATGGTGTTAACAAAAGATGCAGCGAAATTTTGGGCTGGGTGTAATTAAAGGCAAATAAAAAAAACACCTAGGAGTGATGGAATGTGCATATGCATTTTTTTTTTTTTTTGGAATTCAAGTGTGCATGTTTCACTTCCTTCATTTGAATCAGATACCCACTTTTGGTCATCTCGTTGCATACCGGACGATATTGCACATCTGCATGCCACATTGGCACCGAGTGTGCAGTGTCAGGGAGGATGCTGTCAGAACAACCAAACAGCACAAGTTTGATTTGGCGGGATGTGCGAAACAGGGCCTCAGATTGCAGGCTTTTTACCCTGATTCAGGGTAAACTCAGGGTTTTTTTTCGGGGTGACCCTGATGAGACAGGGTTTTTTGTAACACGGGCCTGAAATTTCAGCGTTTTTTTAGAAGTGAACTCTGACCGATCAGCGTGACTAGTGTAGTGAGGCCTGATTTCCCAGCGTCGTATTGGGGACCGACCCTGACACTACGTGTAATAGCGGATTCCGAGCCCCAACCCCCCCACCCGTTATTTCCGAATTTCCCTCCCACCCTTCCTGTCAATCACGCCAACTTGACACAGCAGGGGCTGATTTCGGCTAAGTCCTCAAAGTTAGCAACAACACTCCGAAAACCCCCGCTTCTCAAAAAAATTGGCTAAGTCCTGAAAGTTAGAGACAATCATCGGAAACCCCCCCGCTGCTCTAAAATTTCGGCGAAGTGCTTCGAACAGCGCGTGTTCGATACAGCGCTCCCCAGCGCTGTGTTCGGAGCTGGGCAGTGGCGCGAACAGCGCTGCCCAGCGCGAACAGCTAAACTCCGAATATCGAACAGCGTGTTGTGGGCTGCTCGACGTGGCACACGATTTTGCCGCGTAAAAACGGGCCCCACTTGGTCATCAAGTGGGGCCCCACTTGATTTTCGCCCAGGGAAAACAGGAATAGCGGAGGGGGGTCCCTCTTGAACCCCCCTGCAGAAAAAGCCGAGGCCGACGTGGCCTGCGACAAACGTCGCAAGAGGGCTGCACGACGCGCGAGGCTGTCAATAGTTTTTCGCCTCGAGCCCACATTGGCTCAAACACTTTCGTTTTTTCGTTTCGTTTTTTTTTCGTTTTTCTGCCAGGTTTCGGGACTTCGTTATTTCGCACCCAGTCAACAATCAAGAGGGACCCCCCTCTGCTATTTTGCCATCGGGTTTTAAACAGCGTATTTTCTGTAGTTGACCATGTTTATTCAGCGCAAATTTTATACAACACCCTGATTGATCAGCGCTTTTTTTTTTTCTTCTTCTTCTTCTTCTTCTTCGAGGCCTGAAAAAACAGGGAGCTACGAGGGGGGAACTTTGAGTGATCAGCGTGCCCCAAAACGAATCTGAGGCCCTGGTGCGAAAGTCGAGTACAGTATCAAACTTTCGGATTTCAATGTTCTCGGTGTTTTTGTTTTCGTTCGGGCAGATTCGCCTCCACTAGCTCGTTTTCCCCACTCGCTTTGACGTGCATACGATTGGCCCAGCAGGAGTGGAAAAAATGAACAGTAGCACGCATCTACGCACCGCAAAATTCTGGAGTTTCCTGCTAAAAATGGGAATTCTAGGTGGCAGGGGGGTGTTCAAAACTTTTCACGTCCGAGAGTAGGGTGTTGTGTGTATCCAGAAAACATTTACACCCATACCCGCTCAAGCTACCCGAGGGAGCTTAATTCCGGCGGGTGTTTTATACGGGGGAATACGGCAGTTTTCTGAAAAGATCCTAGGGCTATTCTCAGCCCACCAGTCACTGAGGGGTGTCTTTCAAGTGAAGTGGGCTGGGTAGTTTGGGACTTCCTCCTGACCACTGCGTATTTCAGCCATCGATTTGTAGCAGATTTTCATCAGACGGCCTGCGTGTCAAACATGTGTATTTGTTATGTTTGCATAGACTGAATAGGGTCACCTCTTAGAGAGTACAATACTTAGGTATATCTATCTGTACTCTCCCTCTATCTATCATTCTCTTCTCTCAATCTGATATGGTATCACGCGTAGGTTAGGATCCCCCCACCTACCGCTTCCGCTCGTCTCCTAGCTAGGCCCCCCCCCGACCCCCTGGGCCCCGTCGCGACCCCCTAGCCTCGTCGCGACCCCCTAGCCCCGTTGCGACCCTCCCAGGCCTTGCTGCGCCCTTCGCCCCGTAGTGCCCCTCCTGGGCCTCGCAGCGCCCCTCCTGGGCCCCGTCGCGCCTCTCCTGGGCCCCTCCTGCGCCCCGTAGTGCCCCTCCTGGGCCCCGTCGCGCTCCTCCTGGGCCCCGTAACGCCCCTCCTGGGCCTTGTTGCGCCCTTCCTGGGCCCCTCCTGGGCCCCGTAGTGCCCCCCTCCTGGGCCACGTAACGCCCCTCCTGGGCCCCGTAGCGCCCCTCCTGGGCCCCGTCAAGCCTTCAGGCCCCGACGCGCCCCGCCCGGCCCTGTCGCCCCCTGCCCGGCCCCCGTCGCACCTGCCCGGCCCCGTCGCAGCCGCCCGGCCCTGTCGCGCCCGCCCGGCCCCGTTGCGCCCCTGCTGGGCCCCGTAGTGCCCCTCCTGGGCCACCGTCACGCCTGCCCGGCCCCGTCGCACCTGCCCGGCCCCGTCGCGCCCGCCCGGCCCCGTCGCACCCGCCCGGCCCCGTCGCACCCACCCGGCCCCGTCGCACCGGCCCGGCCCCGTCGCCCCCGCCCGGCCCCGTCGCACCCGCCCGGCCCCGTCGCGCCCGCCCGGCCCAGTCGCACCCGCCCTGTCACAGGATCGAATGTCCCGAGGAAAGGTTTGCTCAATGTTGCACTATCAATCAGTACAAGGTGCTTTTATACTTCCATAATACATCAGGTAACCAGGTTTATCCTATCCAAAGGGAATAGACCCTTCTAGAAATAGAATCACCCTGCGTATAGCCACGCGAGGCTATTGGCTTTAAGGGATTACGGCAGGATTACGCTAGATATAGCGCGCCAGTACATCCCGAGCCTGGTCGGTGATATAATCATAATAATAGGATAAACCAAAGGATAATGGAAAAGGAGGAATAGGAAACCAAATGAGATGAGATAAAGACCAAATGAATGAGGATAAAAAGAGGAATGAAATAGAAAGGAAATATGGAAAGGGGAAAATAGTGTAACGGGGTCGTACTCTCACACTTCCCCCCCTCAAAGCTGGGTGGTAGACGTAACACCCTGCTTGACAAGGTAGTCGCGAAGAGGACGACGGGCGTTACCCATGTCGAGTTCACAGACGAAGCCTCAGAAGTATCATAACCCTTCCAGCAAAGAAGAAGCTCCAGAGTGCCAGTCTGACGATGACGGTGTCCGAGCACGTAGTTGTCACATGGCGTGGATGAACACCGGCGACGACAGTGGTTGGCATTCGGTGTAGAGCGTGTTTGGTCTTGATAGGGTTTAAGAAGCTGGTATGGAAGGCGGTATGGATCTTCCAAGTGGCTGGTAGGCGGAAGCGGAAGTTGAATGAAGTGGCCTTCGCTTCAAAGGGTATAGTCCCGCAGAAGCAAGGTTGAAGCTTGGATGGAAGTTGGCTGATGTCGAGATTATGGTGTGGATGACTGTAGTGATAATGGGTCAAGTGCTTGTGCTGATGTTGGATGTCCAAGAGGGCGCTTGTGTGGTCGATGTACAAGATGGTGGACGATGGCGATGAAATCGGAAGCCAGTTGGACTGTGGCTGGTATGGTTAGCTGTTGTGGTGTGATCGGGTGGCGTCCGTAACAGACGAAGTACAGCGTCTGTCCAGTAGCGGCGTCAGGAGCATACTTATAGGCAAACTCCAGGACGGGCAGATGCAAGTCGGAGTTGGAGATGTGAATGGTTGGAACAGTGTGCTGTAACGTGCAGATGAGTGGCTATGTTGTCCGATTTGTGCATGCTGTTACCCGCATCTGGTCCACGTGTGAAGATCACCAAGTGTTGGTGGTATGGCAGTCATGTCATAGTACTGCTTCTGTCGAATGCAGGTCCATGCCTTGGTGTTGTCGCGAGTCGTACCCATTCGGCATCGTCGTGCTGCGGAATGGAGAGCAGAATCACTTGTAGTAACCCTGTCCACCACGCGTTCTGCTACTCACATTGCCTTGAGTACAACAGCGCATGCGAAGTGCTGCTCAGCGTATCCCTTGTGTTCAGAACCATGCGAAGGGTTGGTACCACAAACGCGGAGCTGGTAACGTCCAGAATCGGCGCCAAGGTAGTTTCCCTCGGTGGTTGCTCAGGCAAGGAATCTCAGCTGCGTAGATATCCCATGGTGATGGGTTAGGATATCTGGGAACGTTACGGGTATTCCCAAGTAATCCTCTCCTGTTTCCAAATGAGCATTGCTGATAGCCAATCCAGTATGACCTTATGCACGTCCAGTTTAGCACGGAGGCCATCGGTAGGCATCGGTGTCTGGCGCACATATTGGGATAGGTCTTCTGGTGCCATCATGTGTTGTCTCATTCTGTTGCTGTCCTTGAAGTAGCGTTGATGTCAAAGATGTCTCAGCTACCCAGCATCAGTGTTGAAGTCTGCTCCATTTCGGCAAACAGGGGTGTTGTTGGAGATACGCGGAGTCCACTATCCGGAGTGGCGTCGGCGCTCCATTCCACGCCTATCTGCTTCCGTGGAGTTGGTGCTGGTGATGGATTGGTTGCGACGCAGAATTTATGACTTTAAGGAAAGCCATAGGCCATGAGGACTTGTATACCGGTAGAGTACCGTGGTCCTCCCATCCTCATAAGAGCAAATATCTTCTGCTCTTGAGGGTATATGGCATTGCCATGATGTTCCCTCGCATAGTGGTATCTCCTTCCCACTAGCTGGAAATCATAGTACTGTGCCTGGCCGGGAGTTAACGATCCACTGGAATATAATCCAGCATTATCTCCATTGAGCGGAGAATCATCCATCAGGATTTGGTTGTGACTGTTGTGTCGAGTCTTCTGCTGCGGCGGCGGCGGCGGTAGCGACGACGGCGACGGCGGCAGCTGCTGCAGAGAATTCTCTTAACTCGTACCGGTTGAAGGAGAATCCATCAACTCCCCCTTCCCAGTAGAGTGTTCCTGATGGGTGTAACAGGCGTAACTACCAGGAACACGTGCACATTGGTACACATGTGTTGTTCCATTGCTGCCGGTGATTGTTTCATTTGAGGGTGTGAAGAGAAATTTGCTTCTCCCCTCGATGTATCCACGGGTAGCAATTCCTGGTATGCTCATCCGTGCCTCCGATGTACGGTCGGTAGAGCGCGTGATCATGTTGTAGTAGTCCGCATCTCCCTCATTTGTTGACACCTCGTGTTGCTTGACGTTCTCCTGCATCGTCGAAGTTACGTTGGTGCTTGTAACGCTTCGGCTTCTGGTAGAATCGCCTCCAATGCATGTGCCGTAGGGTCGCTAGTGAACGAGTACTTGCCGGATTAGAGGTTAATTACTCCTCAATCTGTCAAGCATCGTGACGTGCACGGAACTTTCTTCCACGCAGGTCATTAACACCTGGAATCGCGACGCATGATTGGTGTGTCGCCTCGTGAGGTCGATGTTGAGACTGCTCCAATCAATCACCTCGGATGGCTGAGATTCTTGATGAAAATGAATCGTTCAGCTCCTGTTACGAAGTAGTGTCTCGCTGGCCTTGACGAGACGGGTTCACTGCGTCGTCGTTGCGTGCGAAATCTGCTCCTTCGCAGCAACTTGATATCCAGAATGTTGCAAGAGAAAACGACTACTTCTCTGCAATCCCATAGCTTGTCGATCCAATTTATGAGATAACGTATCTCATGGATGGAGAACATGTCTTCACGCAGCTCCATTGTTTTTCCTGGGTGAAGATCCTGTCGTGTTGATGTCGATCCATTTTTAAGGAAGATGACTTCGTCGAAATAAATCGATCGTTATCGACACTAGTTAGAAGATGCGTCGATTGTGCAGTCGCTGGTCACGAATGTTGTCTCCATGATGATGATTTCCCATAAGTGTAGTCTCTGCTGCATTCGTGCCGTTGATTCCGCACCGATCCGACGATCCACGTTCTCCTGTCAGTTTTCTGCTTGCAGCTATTACCAAGTAGGTAATACTCTGGCAGATTTCTGACTCTGCAGATGATTTGCGCACCATATTCGTCACCAAATAGAGGAGTCTGAATTTGGTTGTCCAAATGTTGTCGATCGTGTCGAAGGCGGCTGATTTTTGGATCTGCGCGTCATTCTCCCTTTGTGCAGAAGTCACGCTCCATCTCGTCCGTTGAAGTAGAAGTCGATCCGACGGTCCAAACTCCAAGCGATCTGAGGATACTCCTGAGTCGCGTTCAGCAGCTTTCCGTGCACGGGTTGACTCGTTTCCTGCAGCAATTCTCGGTCGTCGATGTCGGCTGTCGAACGATCGGACGCTCCGAAAAACTTCGCGGCTTGCGAGGTCCCGTTCCCAGTTGCGCTGAAACTCGAACTCGCTCACCAGGATTTCGTTTTCGCCTCGGTTGATCTGAAGCGTCGAATCCCCATCGGACGGATGTCGTCGGTCGAACCTCCGCAGAGTTCCGCGCAACTCCAAGTGTTGTCGCGAACTGCGAACTTCTCCGAATGTCGCAGGGAGTGTTCCGCCGGAACTGACGCGCTCGCCAGGTCGAGGCCGTTTGCCCCCGCGAAAAATCGGCACCGTCGATGCAGTCCATCGAACGGTTGGCGAGGCATCTCGCCTTCGAAGGGGACCCCAGGTGCAACTGCGAGAGGGGCGTCGAAACTTAAATGAAAGTGCATTGTACTTACAGGAATTGAAGTTTCGACTCCATCCTCCGCGTGCTCCTGGGGGCCCAGCGGTTAAGCGTTGAGCTGAACCCTTGGCTCTGATTACCAAGTGTCACAGGATCGAATGTCCCGAGGAAAGGTTTGCTCAATGTTGCACTATCAATCAGTACAAGGTGCTTTTATACTTCCATAATACATCAGGTAACCAGGTTTATCCTATCCAAAGGGAATAGACCCTTCTAGAAATAGAATCACCCTGCGTATAGCCACGCGAGGCTATTGGCTTTAAGGGATTACGGCAGGATTACGCTAGATATAGCGCGCCAGTACATCCCGAGCCTGGTCGGTGATATAATCATAATAATAGGATAAACCAAAGGATAATGGAAAAGGAGGAATAAGAAACCAAATGAGATGAGATAAAGACCAAATGAATGAGGATAAAAAGAGGAATGAAATAGAAAGGAAATATGGAAAGGGGAAAATAGTGTAACGGGGTCGTACTCTCACACGCCCGGCCCCGTCGCCCCCGCCCGGCCCCGTCGCACCCGCCTGGCCCCGTCGCGCCCGCCCGGCCCCGTTGCACCCGCCCGGCCCCGTTGCACCGGCCCGGCCCCGTCGCACCCGCCCGGCCCCTGTGCTCCTCCCTGCCCCGGCCCATTCATCCTCACTGGTACAATCCCCCCCCCCCCCCCCCCCCCCCTTCCTGCACTGCCCTGCTCCGCACTGCACTGCCCTGCCCCGCACTGCACCGCCCTGCACTACTCTGCTTTGCACTGCCCCATCACTGCACTGTACTGTCCCGTCCTGCCCTGCCCCTGATGGCGGCGGAGCTTCGCTTCGACGCTGAAGGCCAGCCTCTGGAGTTCGAGGCGTGGCTTGCCGACCTCCGGCGCCAACTCACTGGCCAGCGGCAGGATGGTGAACCGCTTTCCGCACACCTTGACGGTACGCTCCCCTGCCCAGACCCCCCTGCTATTTTGCCTGCTGACTCCACACCCACTGAGCGTGAGTCTACTGCTGCCACTGCCCGTGCGCGCTCTGTCTGGCTTTCTCGCGATGCTGTCGCCCAGCTTGCCATTAGCAACGCCCTTCCCCCGTCTGAGCGCCCTCGCTTTAGGTCCCTCACTACTGCTCAGGCATACTTAGATGCTGTCATCAAGCGCTATTCCACCCCTCCGGCTGCCTCGGTGGGTCGCCTGATCCTCCCGATGCTCTTTCCTGACCTTGCATCTTTCCCCACTGTCTCTGACCTCGCTGCCCACCTGCGCTCGATAGATGAGACCTGGCGCGCTGCCTGCACTGACGCACAGCTTAGAGCCCACCAGCCGCCCATTACCTCTACCCTTTACCTGCTTGCCACCCGCCTCCCTGACCGCCTTGCAGTCGCCCGCGACCGCTTCCTTAGCATTCACCCCGCAGACCTCACCCTCACTGACTTTGTCGACACCCTGACTGTGATTGAGACCCGCCACCGCTCCATCGCCCAGGCGAGCGGTACCGTGCCGGTCCCTATCTTTCAGGGTTGTGCCCCCGCTCAGTGTACCTTCTCCGACGGCTCTGCCGCTGTGGCTGAGACTGCTGCTGCAGTGCAGTTTCGTTCGGGGAAGGGCCGCCGCCCCAAGGTTGGGCGTGGCGGAGGAGGCGGGGGTGCGGGAGTGGGTGGTGGTGGGGTCGGGTCGTCTGGTGCTGGAGCGGACGAGGGGACCCTGCCCAGTCCAGCTGAGCCGCCGCCCCTGCAGTTGCAGCAGCCGCAGCAGCCGCCGCAGTCGCAGCCTTCGCAGCAGCCGCAGCAGCCTTCGCAGACACGGCAGACGAGTGTCCTCCCGCCCGGGTGGCCCGGCGCTGGCGGTGGCCGGGCGCGTGGTGGTGTGCCGAGTGGTGGCTCGGGCGGCGGGCGTTGTCAGTACCAGATCCAGACCGGTCCTCGCCGCGGCTTTGTTTGCGGTAAGATCGGTCACTCCACTCCTCGCTGTTTTCGTCGCCTGGACGACCTGTTTCGTCAGCGCTTCGGCCCGTCGCCAGACCTCCCGGACTGGCACAGTTTGCTTAGGCGTAGTATTCAGATTTTTGACTTGGACATGGATGCCATTGTAGCCGCCCTGCATGTGATGTATGCTGATGACTCTAGTGTGCTTCCTTCTTATTACCCCGTGTTGCCTAGTGTAGGTGTGTCTAGCGTAGACTCCCCTGCTGCATCAGGCGTAGGATCACCTGCTTTGTTTAGCCTCGGTGCTTCCATCGCTTCTCCGCCGCCAGGCGCCACTGCTGCGCTTTCCTTTACCTTGGACTCTGGCGCTTCCCGGTGTTTCTTCCGCGACTCCACCACGCTGACGCCGCTTCCTGTTCCTGCTGACCCCTCTGGTGGTCCGGTAGTCGCCCGCAGTTCCACCTCCCTTCCCTGTCCGGCGGTTCCTTCGGGCTCTCTCACAGGTCTGCATATCCCCTCGTTCTCCAGGAACCTAGTTGGTGTCGGCTGCCTCCAGGACCTTGGCGTCACCACTACGTTCCCTGGTCACGAGCGGTATGCTGTCTGTACCGAGGCCGCCACTGGTGCCCCCCTTACCACGTTCCCCCGGGACCCGGTGTCAGGCCTGTTCACACTTGACACCGTGACTTCCCCGGCTAGGCTGTTCCCCCAGGTGGCTGCGTCTACCCAGGTTGCTGCTGCCTGCTCCTGTCGGTCCCTCACTCACCCGACTCTCCTCTGGCACCACCGCCTAGGTCACCCTGCGCTCCCGCATCTGCGTCACATGTCCCAGCACGGTCTCGTCCTTGGTCTCCCTGGTTCTCTCCCCGCTTTTCCCTCCTCCCCAGCCCCACCTTGCACGCCTTGCGTCGAGGGTCGGCTTCGCCGTGCCCCTCACTCCTCCTCGTTTCCTCCTACCGCCGCGCCGCTGCAGACCCTGCACATGGACGTCTGGGGCCCCGCCCCCGTCCATGGGCCGCGTCGAGAGCGCTACTTCCTTGTGCTTGTCGACGACTTCACTCGCTACACCTCGGTCTTTCCCCTGGAGCGGAAGGCCGACGTGCCTGACGCTCTCATCCCCTGGCTTGTCTCTGCCCGTGTCCACCGAGGTCTCCCTGTCTTGCGTCTTCACTCCGACCGGGGTGGCGAGTTTGCCTCCGGTGTCCTTGGTCGCTTTTGTCGTGCGGAGGGCATCACCCAGACGTTCACCCTACCGGACTCCCCACAGCAGAATGGGGTCGCTGAGCGACGCATCGGTTTGGTCATGGAGGTGGCTCGCACCTCCATGATCCATGCCGGTGCACCCCATTTTCTGTGGCCGTTCGCCGTTCGCTACGCCGCTCACCAGCTTAACCTGTGGCCGCACCCCCAGCAGCCGCTGGTTTCGCCGACCCGTCTTTGGACTGGGTCTCCTGGTGACGCGTCTGCGTTCCACGTCTTGGGCTGCCTTGCTCACGTTCGTGCCTCCAGCACGGACAAGCTCACTGCCCGCACCCTTCCCTGCGTCTTCCTCGGTTTTCCCCTTGACGCGTCCGACTGGCACTTCTACCACCCGCCGTCTCACCGCTTCTTTCACTCTCGCGACGTCACCTTTGACGAGTCCGTCTCCTACTACCGTCGCTTCCCCCACCGCGGTCCCCCGGTTACCCCCCCCTGTTCCTGGTCACTCCCTCCCCGGTAGTCCCTGCCCCTCCCCCTCCCCCTCCCCGTCCTGCCCCCTCTGGTGTGTCCCACGTCACCCCTCTTTCGTCGGTGGTCCCGGTTGAGGAGTCTTCTGACTCTGGTGGCCCTGCGGCGCAGTCCTCGCCAGCCGCCCCTCCCCAGGCGTCCCCTCCTCCACCGCCTCTGTCGCCGCTGTCGCCCCTAGTGTCGCAGCCGTTGTCACCTCCGCCGCCGCCGCCGCCGCCGTCGCAGCTGTCGTTGTCGCTGCCGCCGCCGCCGCCGTCGCAGCTGCCGCTCGTTGACTCTGGGGGTGCTGGCGTTGGAGTGCGTGCTCGTCCCGGTAGCCCTGGGGGTGGTACCGGTCCTTGAGGGGTTTCGAGCCCTGGAGGTGTTCCCTCTGGGGGTGCTCGTGTGGAGCGTGCCGGTGGTAGCCGAGGAGCAACTTGCGGTCCAGGTGTCTGCGTTGCGCCGCCGCAGCAGCAGTCCCCGCCGGTGTCAGCCCTTCGCCTGCTCGGCCTTCCGTCCCCTGACCCTGCGTCTGTTCCTCCCCGGCCGTCTCCTCCTCTTCCCGTCTACGGCCCTGTGTTCCCTCCGCCGGACTTGCCCCGGCTCGCTTTCCCCCTCGTTCCCCCCCTGTGTCCCCTCCTCTGTCTCCTGACCCGACTCCTCCGTCTCACGTCTGGTCCCACCGTCCCTCCCGTGCTCGCCCTGCCTCCCCTGTCTTGCGCTCCCACCCTATGTTGCTTTGTTCCCACGCGTCTCGTCCTCCCCTTCTCCCGTCGCCTCCTCCGTCCTCCCTTGTTGTTGCACCCCCCCCGCTGTCTGACTACCTTCGTGCCGCTCGTCCTCTTGTTCCTCGGGTCCTTGCCTCTCGTTACCGACCCGTCTGTTCCGGTCTCGTGCCTTGACGCTCTTGTAGCTGCGGTCACCGACTTCGCCTCTACCCACCGCCTTGACTACGCTACCGCTCTGGTCTCTGACCCTGCCTGTCCTCCGTCTGTCGGGGGTGCTCCTGCCCTCGGCAGTGACGTCCTGGAGGACCGCCAGTTCGAGCTTGCTTTCCTGTCCGAGGCTGCTCCCCATCTCTGTTCCATGCTGCTAGTCCCTGAGGGTGACCCAGACGCTTTCGACATCCCGACCCCTCGCACTTACGCTGAGGCGACCTCGGGACCTTGGGCCTCGCAGTGGATAGCTGCCATGGAGCAGGAGATGGCATCTTGGAGATCCACCGGCACCTTCGTCGACGCAGTTCCTCCACCTGGGGTGAACGTAGTCGATGGCCGCTGGCTCTTCAAGGTGAAGCGCCCTCCCGGAGAGCCTCCTGTGTTCAAGGCGCGCTACGTGGCTAGAGGCTTCAGTCAGCGTGAGGGGGTGGATTTCTTCCAGACCTTCGCTCCGACCCCGAAGATGACTACTCTTCGGGTTCTGTTACACCTAGCTGCTCAGCGTGACTACGAGCTTCACTCCCTCGACTTCTCCACTGCCTTCCTTCAGGGCAGCCTACACGAGCAGGTCTACTTGCGTCGCCCTCAGGGCTTTACTGGCACCTTTCCTCCTGGGACCCAGTGGCTCCTGCGGCGCCCCGTCTACGGCCTGCGCCAGGCTCCCCGTGAGTGGCACGACACGCTGCGTGCTACCCTTGCTGACCTGCAGTTCTTTCCGTCCTCCGCAGACCCCTCACTCTTCGTTCGTGCTGGCCAGACTCCGTTCTACATCCTTGTTTACGTCGACGACCTGGTCTTTGCCACAGCAGACAGGGACGCACTGGCCTCAGTGAAGGCAGAGCTGCTGAAGAGACACACGTGCACTGACCTTGGAGAACTGCGCCGCTACCTTGGCTTGCAGATCTCCAGGGACAGAGCTTCGCGCACCATCACCCTGACTCAGTCACACTTGGTGCGCCAGGTCCTTCAGAGGTTCAGCCTTCAGTTCTCCTCCGCACAGCCCACCCCTCTGCCTGTAGACCACAGACTCTCCGCTCCAGTGTCTGAGGAGTCGGTAGAGCCCAGCGGCCCCTACGCAGAGCTGGTGGGTTGCCTCATGTACCTGATGACTTGCACTCGCCCAGATCTCGCATACCCTCTCAGCATCCTGGCTCGCTTTGTGGCCACAGGCAGACACCGACCGCAGCACTGGTCTGCTGCTAAGAGGGTTTTGCGTTATCTTGCTAGTACATCGGGCATGGGGTTAGTGCTAGGAGGACGCAGGCCAGTGGTCCTTACTGGACACACAGACGCTTCGTGGGCAGACGACGCCGAGACACTCGGGTCTACCCAGGGCTACTGCTTCAGCCTTGGCTCAGGTGCCATGTCGTGGAGAGCTACCCGCTCCTCGTCTGTTGCCCAGTCCAGCTGTGAGGCTGAGATTTACGCTGGTGCCATGGCGGCACAGGAGCTCCGCTGGCTGACCTTCTTGCTCACTGACTTAGGTGAGCAGCCTAGCTCTGCCCCGGTCCTGTTCGCTGACAACAGGGCCATGATCCTCCTGTGTCAGGAGCCCCGACTCGAGGGCAGAGCGAAGCATATTCAGCTGCGGTACTTCCTCCTGCGTGAGCTACAGCAGCGACGTCAGGCTCGCGTAGTACACTTGGCCTCAGGTGCCAACACAGCTGATATCTTTACGAAGGCGCTCGTGCCTAAAGTTCATCAGCGGCACTGTGTACAGCTTGGTCTAGTTCCTGTAGCCTCTCACTTGCTAGGGCCTTGACTTTGTACTGTCCTTTATATGTGTACTCAGACTGGACTTGTGTCCTCTCCCAGTGGCTGGACTAGTAGTACCGCCCTGGTCTTGTTCCTGCCTTGTCTGTACTCCTTCTGACTGGTCTCTTAGACCCTTGTCTCAGAGGTTGGACTAGTAGTGCCGCCCTGAGCTGCTTGTTTAGGACATTCCCCTATGCAGTCTAGGGGGTGTGTCAAACATGTGTATTTGTTATGTTTGCATAGACTGAATAGGGTCACCTCTTAGAGAGTACAATACTTAGGTATATCTCTCTGTCCTCTCCCTCTATCTATCATTCTCTTCTCTCAATCTGATACTGCGAGCCACCTGTGTTCTAGAGTGAGCCCAGGCCTGATCGCAACTGTCGGAACATTTGCTCGCGAATATGACGGTTGACGAACATCTTGTCCCTCGCAATGATCCCCCTTGTTTCGTATAACCCCACCTAGTTTTCATACGAACTGTGTTTTAATAATTTGGGAAGCGGGTTTTAATTGTCAAGGCAAGATGTAACGTAACCCTGTTTGCCTGTGCCCCGAAACTCTCCTCCCTAGCAGTAGGTCACCAGATCTACGAACACCTGGCGAAAACAAAGGACTGTGCATGACAGTGCAAAATAGAATAGGGCAAGTCAAGCGAAGCATCAAAGCATCCGGTGCATAATCCGCAGTCTAAAGTAGCTTCGGGGACTTAAAAAGTTACACCCCTGCTGCTGCTGCGGCTGCTGCTGCTTCCGGGTCCCTCTACTCTGACGTGTATGGTTCTTCTGGTAACACCGGTTCTGAGGATTGGGAGGGTAGTGAAAGTGGAAAGGAATGGTGAAACTTCTGGTGTATGCACCACAAGAGCATTGGTGGAACAAGACAATGCATTTCCGAGTTATCTTGCCTTGGAGTGCATTTTCCATTGCCAAATCCTTGCCCCTCACATCCACTCCAGTACGTCTTTTAGTCGCTGCCCCTTTGGTGCGCCGCCTCTTGAATACCATCAGACCCAGCAGCAGCAGCCCAAGGATAGCCACACCGCCAGCAGCAGCAATGCCAGCTATGGCGCCCACTGACAGCCCCCCTTCAGACTGGGAGGAAGACATTGTGGTTTGACTCGGAGGAGGTGGAGAGGGTGTGCTGATCGTGGTGGAAGGTGGTTGTTGAGAGGGAGAGAGAGGAGTGGAGATGGAAGGTGAGGGTAGAGAGGGGGAGGAGGGTGGTGGATATGGGGACGGAGGTGCTGGAGGTGGGAAGAGGGGTGTTGGACATGGTCCGGGTTCAAAGAGGTGGGGAATGAAAGGAGGCGTCAGAAATTAAACATACTTACTGTTTAATAAAAGTCGCGATTGAAAGTGTATACAGGCAGGACACGGAGGAGGTGAAGGAGTAAGTGCAGTGCACTGCGAATGGTTGGTGACTTGCCAATTCTACATTGTGTCGCACGGGGTGGTGAGGGTCTAAAGGAAATTGAGTCTCACCGGGTGGTGGCTTGCGACAGGTGGAGCAGAAAGAAGGGCAATTTTTGCAGAGGGCGCTTAAAGTAGTCTGTGGGACCACACAGCTGCTGTTGTTACGTGGGCATGTGATTGCTGTGTCAGATATGTTCCTGCACGTGCACAGGGGGTGTTTTATAATCTTTACCATTTCATTCGCTTACTGAACCTCATCACGCAGAAAATGCTGCACTCCGGGGTTGCAATTGGTTGGGGCAAGAGTGGAAGATTTGTGAAAGATCAAGCCGTGCTATTGGAGCTGCCTTACAGGAGTATCAGACCAAAAAAGCTGCCCATTGCTGGGGGGAGCTGGCCAGTGAGGTTGTTTCCGCTGACATCACTGCAATGCAAGCACAAACCCCTCCAATGCACACACAAAGAGTGATGGCAGAAAGCGCTTGAAGCAGTCTTTGGGATTAACTTACCGAATCTCATTATGCAGAAAATGATGCATTCTGGCGTTGCAATTGAATGGCGCAAGAGTAGAAGAGGTGTGAAAGACCTAGCGATGCCTTTGGAGTCGTCTTACAGCAAGTAAAGTCCAGTAAGGCTGCCCATTGCTGTGGGGAGCTGGCCACTGAGGTTGTTTCCGCTGACATTACTGTGATGAAAGCAAAACCCCCTCCCATGCACACACAAAGAGTGATGGCAGAAAGAGCTTCAAGCGGTCTTTGGGACCATGCAGCTGCTCTTACTTGATGGGCATGCGACAACTGTTTCAGGGAGCAATTGTGCACAGTGGGGAGTTGATCAAACTGTTCAGAAATTGGGATTTCATTGTTCTTGAATACGATTTCCTTGTTCAGTTGGGTGTTCAGCAAACTTCGTGAGTCTTCTCACAGGTCAAACTTTGAATGAGTAGAGTGCACAGAGTCACGTTCGAGCTTTGTTTTGTCGGCTTGTTGTGGATTGTTGACATACAGGAAAAATAGACGGGTAAGGCTGCTTATCGTTGGAGGGATACGTCCAGTGAGTCTGTTGTGGCCGACCAAACTGCAATGCAAGCACGCGCGCGCGCGCGCACACACACACACACACACACACACACACACACACACAATAAAAGGGGGCTGTTTTGTCAGATTAGTAGATGATTTATAACTGTGTAGCAGACACGGGTCTGTTGTGGGGTGTAAACAATGTGCAATAACACCGTAATCGTACTATACGAGCCTTATAATATGATTCTATTTTCCAGCCTTTATGAAAAAAATGCCGTTTTATTGTTCAAACTTTCTGGGAACGGCCGGTTATTACAAGAAGTAAAGGAGAAGAAACCGGCTTAAAAATACAGCCGATTGTTTGCACATCCCTCAAAATGGCACTTCTGACCTTTTTTTCGTATTATATGGCCCAAAATTTTCGGTACCGGACCATACGGTCAGAATTGAGAACAAACGCTGTTCCTTTGCACCATGGGTGTAGATATGTTGGCGTTCGTCAGCCCGACTCCTGACCCAATAGTTGAATTGAAGTTCAATAGTGTTGGCCACGCCCTGCATTATTGGTTGTCAAAACCAACCGCTATTGTCCCATCCGACAATGAACTGGTTGATAAACTCAACCCACCTGGACCGGCATGAGCGAACAAATCGAGTTTAATCTCACCCCTAAGAGTTACTCCAACCCCTCTTCTAAGCAAATCAGCCTTTCTGTTTCTTCCACACTTTTCCTCGCAGCTCTTGGGAATCTGCTGCCCTTCTTCCTCATGAAGCCTCGGAAATGGACTGATTGAAATGTTTCATTCCCCCTTTCCCCTTGTCAAGCCTTGAAAGGACTTGGAAGTGTTTCGTTTCGCCTGAACAACAGGACGGGATTCTAAATCATAAGTGGCAATACAGGTAATAGTTCGTCCCTTCTTCTTTTACGTGGCTTTGAGAGTCCTTGCTTATGACTTCTCTGATGAATCGCAGCACAGTTACATGACGGCCACGTGGCACATCGCTATAACTCGCACATTATAGAGGGAGATGAGAACAAGGCGCAAAAAAGCGATGGTCGTTTTAAACGGGCCGTTTAATACGATCGTTTTATACGGCCTTTTTTTGAAAAAAACGCCGTTTTTTTGTTCGAAAACTCCAGTCACAATTTTTTTATTAATCAGTCCAAAAACCTCATGGCACTATCCCTGAGGCATACTGCACTGACTACGACAACAGATTCGCCATAAAAGAGGTGAGTAGAGCTCCCTACCCCTATCGCGCTGCCCCTACCGTCCCCCCCCTACTATTCCTAATCCTCCTCCACTTTCCCCGTGAGCAAAGCTCCCTGCCTTCCTCCGGCACCTAACCCCCCCCTTACTACTTCTACTCCCTCCTCCACCTCCTCCTCCTCCTCGTCATCCTGACTTTGGAAAATTGTGTCAGCTCGAATCTGACTTTGGAGCGACACCAAAATCGAGTCAGCCAAACCAACATACGCGATATACGTATACAATTGTTGGGTACAAAAAAAGCGATCGTATAAAACGATCGCTTTTTTGCACCACATCAAAAAAGGGCACATTGACCGCTTTTTATCATTTTAAACGACGGAATCTTACGATGTCGTTTAAAACGACAAAATTTTGAAAAAAACGCCGCTTTTTTGCGCCTTGGATGAGAACATACAGCCATCCAAGATTTACGAGCTTGCTGATGGAGTCAGGAATGCTGCCACTTAGACTGTTGTTGTATAGCCATCTGATGGGGTGAAGGAACAGGTGAAGAATCAGAAAGCAATGTAGCAGAAACCAAAGACATGCCTAAAACTCCTCCGATGCATCGAAATCCCTCAAATCAATTTTGTGAGTGCGCGTGATAGAATCTCATGTGAAGGTCACAAGGCGCATGGTGATGGCTCGCATACTAATAAGGGGAGAGCGGGCATACAGAGATATAAGAGGGACGAGCTCGCTGATAGAGTCTGGAATGCTGCCACTTAAATTATTGTTGTGAAGGGATCTGGTAGGGAGAAGAAGCAGTTTTGCACAATTGAGGCTTACTCTTGCCTTAGCGCCTGTATGAATTGGAAGCAAAGGTTACGAAAGCAGAGAATGAAAATTAAAACAGTTGGTCTGGGATTGGGATTCTTTAGGGATTCTTTGGGTGTCACATTTGGTAAGCCCTCTTCCTCTGTACCTTCCTCCTAACACATGGGCAGAATATGATCACGTACAATGACTGCAAGTTAGTGAGGCTCCCGATGGACCCTGGGATGGTATGCGAGAGGAGGTTCGAGTTTAGATCCCTGCATCCGCAAATAGCAGAAATGGGTTTTGCTGTGATACGCAAGGAAGGGTACTGCTGGCAGAACGTGGTTGAAGACTCCCGTGGGCCAGTGGGACCAAGCAGGTGCTGTATTCCGGTGGGCATTTGAGTGCTGTTACAAATATGAACCTGCAGGTGCACAGAGAGTGCTCTGGAAACTCCGAGAAGAAAATTTGGATTTCATACTCATAGTGAATCTCATTGCATGAAAATCTATCCACTTCGGGGTTGCCCTTGCATGGGATTCGTGTGTCGGAGATTCTGCAGCGGTAATATATGTTCAACGCAGGGTTAAAAAATACGCCTTCTTTTCAAAAAAATCCCCGTTTAAAACAGTATTGAATTAAACGGCCGTTTAATACGGGAAAAGCAGCAAAATTTGTGCAAAAATAGGTTGGTTAAAAAATACAGCCAAATATTCCAAAAAAATGTGCAAACAAATCCGACGAAATCCGCGGATCTGGCATTTCGCCCCATGAAGTGCACATATCTGGCATTTTGACCTCCAAAATGTGCCAGATCTTGCGTTTTTGGTGGACGAAATGCCTGGATCTAACGTTTCGTCAGCCGAAATACGCAAATCTGACATTTCGCCTGTCAAAATGCGCGGATCGGGCATTTGGGCAGACGAAAGGCGCGGATCTGGCGGACGATTAGGCTGTCTACCAAAAGAAAAAAAAAGGGATGCTCTTTAAAAAAAAACTGCCTTTTTTTCCCGAAATCCCCGAAAAAAGCGGTCGAATAATACAGTCGAAAACTGTATTTTTGAACCTTGGTTCAACGTATAAGAACAAAAGATGGGTAGAACTGCCGATTGTTGGAGGGAGGGAGGCAGCCCGTGAGATTCCAACATCCCAACAATTCAAACAACACCACCCCAGCCTCCTCCCCCCCCTTCCCTCCAAGCCTCCTCCCCCCCCCTTCCCCCTCTTCCCCCCTCCCTTTCCACACACACAAACATGCAGACACAGACGTGCACCAAAGTAGCACTAGAGGACGTTTTGTGAAGATTGGTGATGACTATTGGCCAAAAGAGATCCCCAGTTCCCATAAAAACTTCCCCACATAGCACTTTGTGAAGCCTCATTTTTTTGTCGCTGTAAGAGCTACAAATGATTAATTCAAATGCTTTTTTTAAATTATTTCTCTTCCTCTTACAATGCTTGAAGATTTACGAGCGTGGTGATGGAGTCTGGAATGCTGCCACTCAAGCTGTTGTTGTTCAGGTATCTGGAGGGGCGAAAACACAGGAGGCAATGTTGCCCAAATGAGGCTTGCCACGTCAACTACGCATAGAAATATAGTGGCCCGTACCAAATGGAAACTATACCCGAATAGAAAAGCGTGTCTCTCCCTCTTTGGTGTCATCTTATGTAGGCCCTTCTTGTGTACCTTTATGTAACACTTCAAAGTTTTGAGCACCTACAGATTTCTCAGGTTGAGGAGCCCTCCAAGAGTCTCTGGGATGGCGGAGATGAAGTTTGAGCCTAGATCTCTGCATCCATGAGTAACAGCCACGGATCAAGGATGTGAAACGGCGTTTCTTGTACTATGGACGAGATGTGAAACTCATGAGCTGCCTTTCCACTCGAGCTGAAAAAGCAACAGACAGAAAGCAACAGATAATAGTAGACCTAGAAAGAAGTAGGGGGTCGCTTCGTGCTTCAGTAAAGAGTATGAACTAGTGCGAAATAGACGTGGGCAGAAGCCGAGCCGAACCTGGCTCGGCTCGGCGGCGAGCCGAGCCTCCTTTTTTTGTACCCGGCTCGAGGCGAGGCGAGCCGGCCGGCTCGGCTCGGCTCGTCACCATTTTTGACGGCAAGCCGGGGCGAGCCGGCTTGCCACTGGCTCAAATTCGAGCCAAGTGGCTCGCGCCTCGGGGTTTGGGGGTATTGGCGTGGGTACAGTTTGTAGATCGACGAAACACTCTCCTCACAGACTAGTACCACGCCATCCCCACACCAATCCCACTAACCCTAGCTAGCAACTACTTCGTTCGTATGTTGCGCGCGCCTTAGCTAGTTTTAACGCACCAACTAGTCTAGATTACGAGTTTATGTAGGGCTTGGCAAACTCAATCCCCGCAGCGCACCTAGTCAAAGCTGGCAAACAGGGGTCCCCAAAAACCAATAACCCCGTACAAACCAGCAAGGCGAGGCGAGGCGAGCCGGCTCGCTGGCGAGCCGGCCCTGGCTCGCCACCATGGGGACGAGCCAAGCCGGTCATCTCAGGGTCCCGGCTCGCCATCGAGCCGAGCCGGCTCGACTCGACCCAAAACGAGCCGAGCCGAGCCAGGCTCGGCTCATGCCCATGTCTAGTGCGAAACATAGAAGGTCACACGTGTTTCCATGGTAAAAGACTGACAGGGTAGTGAGGCTGCTCATGTCGCCGATAGTAGAAGGAATGGACCCAGTCAAGGTGTTCCATCCCAGATTCCTGATAGTGCATGCAAAGGATTCCATGGGTTAAGTAGTTATAACGGAGAAGGTGCGGGAGGAGTGAATGAGGGGGAGATGAAAAGAGCATGACATAGTTGGCTTTCCAGTGAAAGTGACTGGGGACTTCACAGAAAGCAAGCACTAGTTCTCTACGCAGTGGAGACAACCATATGCCCTAGTAGGATGCACACATGCCACTAACAGGTAACTGAGGCTTCTCATGTTGCCAATCGTAGATGGAACCGACCCAGTCAAGTTGTTGTAGCCCAGATTCCTGATAGTGCATGCAAAGGATTCCATGGGTTGATTTATTTAAGTGGAGAAGGTAGGTGAGGAGTGAATGGGGGGGATATGGAAAGAGCATGGCATCGTCGCCTTTCGAGTGAAACTGACTGGGGATTGCACAGAAAACAAGCTCTAAATCTCTACCTACCCGGTGGAAACAACAATATACCCTGGTAGGATGCACACATGGAAGTTCAGTTGTGCTCCCATGACACTAACAGGTAAGTGAGGCTGCTCATGTTGCCAATTGTAGATGGAACTGACCCAGTCAAGGCGTTATAGCCCAGATCCCTGAGAGAGCATGTAGAGGATTCTATGTGTTAATAGATTGAAGCAGGGAGTGAAAGAGAGGAGTGGATGAACGGTGAAGATGAAAAGGGCGTGACACAGTGATGCAAAATTCCCATTGAATGCAAGCTATTGCAGGTAGGCATGAGCAAAACCGGGTATTTACCCGACCCGACCCGGTTTTGCTATACCCGACTTCGGGTCGGGTATTTTCGGGTCGGGTACGGGTCGGGTAATATGCCCAGGACCAATACCCGGACCCGGGATTTGGGGGGCGGGTAATTTAATACCCGCCTGGCGGGTCCGGGTATACCCGACCCGGTTTCCTTGAAAAGCGGGTAGTATTACCCGCGTTTTTCTACCCTGTTGGGCTACTAAGCCTACGACCAAGATAGTGCTTCAAAAAACGTGAGCTGCGGGAGGGAGTATGAGGTGCGCCAAATCTTCAACAGTTCTGGTGTGGTGAGTGGGTCGTGAGTGGGGCCTGGTGGGGAGTTGGTTGGGTTTTCTAGTTGGGATGGGGTTGTGTGTGGTTTCTGGGGGTTTGATTCTTTGACCCCCAGAGTCAATTGGTTGGAACTCCAACAAATGTGGTGCTGTGCGGTTGGCTGGATTCAGGTTGGGTTGCAAATTGGTTTGGGGAAATTCGATTGGTTTGACTTCCAACCAATTCCCCCCAATTCAACCACTCTGAATGCATCTGTATCTACGTAACCCAACCCCTGCCAATCTACAATGCTCAAAGTGACCTAGCAGCTCACGTAACCTAGAAACTTGATGAATTTTCTCTAACAGCGCGACTAATGTCTCGCTGGTTCCGTCGGGTAGACCGCTACCCGATTTCGGGTCGGGTACCCGCTACCCGACGTGTCGGGTAGCATTTCGGGTACCGGGTATTGAATACCCGCCTGGGTAACCCGGACCCGACCCGCCGGGTATTATCCAGGATTTCTGATACCCGACCCGGCCTAAAAGCGGGTCCGGGTACCGGGTACCCGACCCAGTCGGGTAGTTTGCTCATCCCTAATTGCAGGCAAAGCTATCGAATAGTCTATACAGTACGTTTCGTCTACTCGAAAACTAGTAACAGGGAAGCAGTAACAAGAAATGGTAACAAACAAGAAATGGATATAACACAACTGGTCATAAGCAGTGTGGTTAAGAGGCTCTCCCCTCATGAAACTTGCAATCCTTACAAGTAGCACAGATTACGGAGATTGTCAATGCCTGAGGGCATGGAGCCACGAAGCTTGTTCCATTTGAGATCTCTGGGGGGGATCATCCATCCAAAGAGGAGTGTGTGTGAGACGAGATGGTGAAGGATGAGAGGAGATAAGGGAGCATTTCTCAATGCAGGTCGATAATATCTGTGACAAAAGGCGAGTGGGTCCTTGAAGGGTATTCAACCACAGTACTGAACGAATATGCACTAACGACATTTGAACCTAAGCATCCAGGGATAAGCAATGGTAGTATAAGTCAAGGACACAGGGAGCCAAGCAAGGAGATACGGATCTTAGAGCTAGGCTGGTGCATCTGACTCTTGGGCTGGTGCTAGGCTGGTGCTAGGCTTGTGCATTGGATGTTTGACAAATTTCCGACCTCACCCAAATCAAATGCGATCCCTGAAAAACATCAATCCAGCCCAAGTTGGGCAGGGGCTATTGGGGATTCACCCTGATTTCCCTGTCATGTATTTCAGCCTAGTCTATGTAATTATTTGGTTTGTGCATAACTCCCTTACTATTTTATCCAGCTAAACGTCTGACACCCTAGACAGGGACAGGGCAGACAAGCAGACACGCAGACGCGAAAAGAAGGACACAAAGAGGCAAGGTGACAAGGAGACAAGTGGCGAGCAAACTTGTGATGTAGACGCATCTAATTTCTCATCTACTTCTGAGTAAACCTGGACACAAGCCAAGCCACATCCAGCTCGGCTCGACATGGCGAGCCGAGCCTTTTTTTGTGGGACCCAGCTCGACTCGAGCCGAGCACGATTTCCTCGTCCAGCCGGGGGCGAGCCGGCTTGACCCCAGCTCGATTTCGAGCCAGGTGGCTCGAGACTCGATTTCAGGGGTAAGTTTTCCCCCTCGACAGAACGCATTTTCCCTTTCTCTCTCCCGCCAACATTTCCTAGTAACCCTAGTTAGTTCCTCTAGCCTAACGCGAGCCCTGAACTCATTTATGAAGACTGTAGGCCCTAAAACGGAAGAAAAAGATTCGGCGCGATAGGCTGAATTCGCACGCCAAGCCAGGTGTAGCGCATTTCAGCACTGTTGTCTCCTAAGCAAGGTTCAAAGTTACGGCGCTTTTTCTTTTAAATTTTAGCCCGTATTATACAGTTTCGTAATTTACGGCCGTATAGTACGAATACTACCGCTCGAAATCACCCCTTTTTTTGTTAAAGAAAACGGCAGTTTTTTTTTACCTGTGGTGTACATTCAGAATGTCTAATTCCGTATCAAATTTTTGAAGATGGGGGTACACGCGCACCCCCAAATGTTCATAAGTCAACGTTTTCCCGAAGCGCGAATTCACCCAGACCCCGAGTCACGCATTTTACCAAATTTCCCTGGGCCGTTACAAAAGAACCCCCCCTTTGCGAAACCCGTTGGTTCTTTTCGCGCCCAGTAGGGTGGTTTCGCGCATTTTGCGAAAGAACCCTGTCGAATAGACATGGGCAAAAAAAATCGCATCGCATCGCATTTAATCGCATTTTTGCGATGGCGATGTTTTTTTTTTTTTTTAAATCATCGCACGATGCGATGAATTAATATCGTGCGATTTAATTTAAATCGCATTTTAATCGCGCTTAAAAAACGCAATTTAAATGCGATATGCGATTTTTAAAAAATCGCGCGCGATATTGCACTGAAACCCACTCTGAAACCCACTACGAAACCACACTGGTTATTTGCACTCTAGCTTACGACTGCCTGTGAGTCAATTTCCCCACAGCCATGGTTTTTTTCTGTTTTTTTGGGGTGTTTTTTAATTCTGTTTTAAAACGCGATGCGATTTAATTAAATATCGCATGCGATTTTTTAATACATCGCGGGTCAAATACGATGTGTGATTTTTTATTTTTTATTTTGAAAAATAAATCGCGCGATGCGATTTAAAATTGCATCGCTTTTTTAAACATCGCACCTGCATGCGATGCGATTTAAATCGCAATCGCGTTTTGATCATGTCTACTGCCGAAGCGCGTTTCGAAAACAGAACCCAATGGATTGGGGTTCTCTTCCAAGCCTTTCTCAACCCAGCTTCGAAGTGCGTGAGATACAAATACAGAGGACGTTTTCTAAGCTACCACAGGATGTAGTTTCGAGCGTTTTTCTAGCTGGAATCTAAGCCAGTTTACTCTACCGCCTAGCAGCTGCAGATTTCCTTGACATCGCTGACTTAAAACACCTCGCGACCTGTTTCCGGCGTATTTAGGCAGCGTCGCAGACATGGGCAGGGCGGCGTCCCGCCTGTGGGAACACGTCCGCCGAGTTAGGGGCGAGGACGGCAAGGTCCTCTGAATCGAATGCCTCCATTGCGAATTGACGCTTAGTAACAGTGCGACTACTAGGATAGGCGAGCACCTATACGGTACGCCCGCGACGAAATTCAAGAACGTGGCTGAATGCCAGTCAGAATACGCCAGGAATATTCGCGCCATGGCCGAGGCGGAGCGCAGCTCAACCTGCTCCAAAGCGGCGCCTGGCTCCGCATCGAAGATTGGGGGCGAACAGCAAATCCGGCCTCGACATGCAGAAGAAACATGCAGAAGATCTAGCAAGACCTTTTCAAAACATACAGAAGAAACCCTTTTGGCGAGTCGAGCCGAGCCGAGCCAAAGTCAAGCCGACCCTTGGCTCGACCCTCAACCCCCGAGTCGAGCCAACCATTTTGCGGCAGCCGGCTCGGGTCGAGCCGAGTCGGCTCGGCTCGACTTTTGCCTGGCTCGAGTTCGAATC
This sequence comes from Closterium sp. NIES-67, assembly GCA_027943415.1. Taxonomy (NCBI): domain Eukaryota; kingdom Viridiplantae; phylum Streptophyta; class Zygnematophyceae; order Desmidiales; family Closteriaceae; genus Closterium; species Closterium sp. NIES-67. The sequence continues at coordinate 115,330 of BQMB01001816.1, forward strand.
GAGCCGAGTCGAGCCAGGCTCGGCATGCTGCCCATGTCTAAATAGTAGTGGAGTGCTTAAATCTACTCAAGACTAAAAAAATATAGTAGGATATTCTAACACGGACCACAAGCCTTGAACATTACTCACCTCCCTGCCCCCGTCACTCCCTCCCTATCACATGGCAATCCCCCCTGCAGCAAACGTTTTCGTGAAGCAGACTCCGTGGCTGCCGCAGAGGGACCGGGCTTTCTTTTTGGCCGAAATCAAAGCCGTCATAGCCCGCAGGTGGGATGGGCAGCTCCACAACCCCCTGCAGGCCGTGGGGTGGCTCCTCTCCCCATGCAACCAGTTTGACAAGGAGGTCCGCGACGACCGTGAGGTCAACAAGGATTTCGCCACGGTCATTGCGGCATGGGAGAGCGATGTGCAGCGGCAGGTCTTGCTGCAGGCACAACTCGCCTCCTTCCACAACGGGGAGGGGCGGTTGGGCAGCCAGCAGGCACGGTAGGCGGCCTCCATTCTCATGGCGAGTGGGCGCCTGTCGGAGGCGGAGTGGTGGGTCATTTTCGGGGGTGAGGTAAAGGATCTGCAGGAGATGGCTGTGAGAGTGCTCTCACAGCCCCTCACCGCCTCAGAGGTCGAGCGCTGGTGGTCCGCCATGAGTCGGGTTCAGCGGCGCGACCGGAACCGGCTGAAGGCTGAAACCATGGTCGACGTGACCTGGGTGGCCTTCAGCAGGCGCGCCAGGGCAGCGTTCGACGAGAAGGTGGCTGAACGTGCTAAGCTATATGGGGACTTCGCGGAGGGGAAGATTGGAGAGGGACTCCGCAGGCCTAATGCCCCTCCACCAGAATCTGAGGGCTTGGAGGTGGAGCTTGAGGAGGAGGAGGGGGGGGAAGATGGCAAGGAATGTGCCATTGATTGGGAGACCTTTGGCCTGGTGGGTGGGAGGGGGAAGAAGAAGGGGAAGGCAAAGGTCGGGAAGCGGGCGAAGAAGCCTGGCGGGAAGGAGAGGGGGAAGAAGAAGCAGCGGCGTACCTTACACGAGGAGGCGGAGGGAGAGGAGGAGGAGGAGGCTGAGTGTGCTATTGATGAGGACGGAGTAGACTTGAGCAAAACCGGGTAATTACCCGACCCGACCCGGTTTTGCAATACCCGACCTCGGGTCGGGTATTTTCGGGTCGGGTCCGGGTCGGGTAATATGCCCAGGACCCTTACCCGGACCCGGCCTTAGGGGGCGGGTAATACAATACCCGCCTGGCGGGTCCGGGTATACCCGACCCGGTTACCCTGAAAAGCGGGTAATACTACCCGCCACCTACTAGTGGACATCCTAAAGTTGGGCTAGGCTAGGTAGGGTTCCTGAAAATGCGACTCTCAAATGAGAGTCGCCTTTTCTGGGGGTCGAATTTTGACCACCCAACTCCCTCCCTTTCACCGCACTGAACTCTTCCCTGTCTACAAACTCCAACATTTCCAACAAAACTCCCTCCCTTTCACCGCACTGAACTCCTACCCATCTACAAACTCCAACCTCTTCTCCAACTCCCATTCATCGCACTTAACTCCTCCCCATCTACAAACTCCAACTTCTCCTCACAAATGCTCCACTCGTCCCCCCTCACCTCCAAAACCGTTTTTGCCGCAAAACCTAAAACACAGCGCGACTTACGCCCATGTCTAGGTGGGATACCCGACCTCGGGTATATTTTACCCGACCGGGTCGGTACCCGTTACCCAACACGTCAGGTAGCATTTCGGGTAGCGGGTATTGATACCCGCCCCGGGTAACCCGGACCCGACCCGCCGGGTAATTTTCAGGATTTCCGATACCCGACCCGCCCTAAAAGCGGGTCCGGGTACCGGGTACCCGACCCGGGCGAGTAGTTTGCTCAACCCTAGGACGGAGTTGCAGAATCCAGCAAGGGGGGAAACGGGGGAGACCCTTGGGATGTGAACCAGTGTGAGGAGGAGGAGGAGGAGGAGGAGGAGGAGGAGGAGGAGGAGGAGGAGGAGGAGGAGGAGGAGGAGGAGGAGGAGGAGGAGGAGGAGGAGGAGGGGGGAGGAGGAGGAGGAGGAGGAGGAGGAGGAGGAGGAGGAGGAGGAGGAGGAGGAGGAGGAGGAGGAGGAGGAGGAGGAGGAGGAGGAGGAGGAGGAGGAGGAGAATGAGGAGGAGGAGGATGAGGAAAATGAGGAGGAGGAGTAGAGTAGGAGGAGGAGGAGGATGAGGAGAATTAGGGGGAGGAGGAGGAGGCGAAGAGTAGACCTGGGCAGAAGCCGAGCCATTCCCGGCTTGGCTCGGCTCGGCTCGCCTTTTTGGCGAGCCGGCCGGCTCGGCTCGGCTCGTCACCATTTTTTACGGCGTGGCTCGATTTCGAGTCAAGTGGCTCACGCCTCGGGATTTGGGGGGATTCGCGTGGGTACAGACAGTTGGTGAATCGATGAAACACTATCCTCACAGACTAGTACCACCCCATCCCCACCCCAATCCCACCAACCCTAGCCAGCAACTACATCGGTTGTACATTGCGCCCACCTTAGCTAGTTTCAAAACACCAACTGGTCTAGATTAGGAGTTCATGTAGGGCTTGGCAAACTCAATCCCCGCAGCGGACCTAGTCAAAGCTGGCAAACAGGTAGACATGAGCAATTTAAATCGCATCGCATCGCATCGCGTTTAATCGCGTTTAATCGCGTTTTGCGATGGCGATGTTTTTTTTTTTTTATTCATCGCGCGATTTAATTTAAATCGCAATTTAATCACGGCTGGAAATCGCGATTTAATTGCGATTTGCGATTAAAAATAAATTGCGCGCGATGTTGAAATACATCGCAGCGCGAAATCTCGCCAGCACATAGGGAAAAATCGCAAAGCCCCAAAACGCATTTCTCAAAATCTCTTTCGTTTGAGAGTACGTTTCAGGGCTTTGCACATACCTCCGAGTACTCCAAAACCCACCGTTCTTCACGGTTTTTTGTGGCTGAAATTTGTAGACGCCGCGTAGTAGATTGCGCGCCGCATGGCCTTTTAGTCGAGCCCCGTCACTCGCGCACGCATTTGCCGTATTGGTGGCGTCGCAAGGGTTTCCACCGTTTGGCAGCTAGATTCTAGCCACGACGCACAGCCATTGCCGTTTACAGCATTGCGTATCTTATTTAGCCGCAAGTTGCTGGGTTTATCACGCGACGCGCATCGAATCGGCCGCGTTAGGGTTTCGGGTTTAGGTTGAGGAGGCGCTTTAACAACTTGCGATGGGGAAGCAGGGTGGAGCAGGTGCGGGGCGTGGGGGCGGTAGGAGTGGTGGTGGCGCGGGTCGCGGCCGCGAGGATGCACCGGATGCTCAGACTGGAGCGCACGCATTGAGGGGCAAGGAAGCGCGCGCTCAGCGTAGGAAGATGACGGAGGCGGCATTCGCGAAGCTGCAGGGGATTAAGGCGCGTACCTCGCTAGGGGTGGAAGGCGACGGGAACATGGGAGGAGCCCCAGGCAACGGCGGGATTGGGACGCAAGGGAGTGGCGCGACCGACGCTACGGAGCCCGCCCTTGCGGGCAAGGCAGCCGTTAGGGACGAGGCGGAGGACGGGGATGCTTGGCGGATCCGAGCATCGGCGGAGGGGGTGCGGATTGCCTATGAGGAGGGGGATGAGGAGGTGGCTGAGGAGGAGGAGAGTGATGACGACGACGTTGTGGCGGAGGAGGAGGGGGATGGGGAGGAGGATGGGGGAGCTGGCGGCGAGGAGAAGGGGAAGCGCAAGGTGGATGACGGGCCTTCTCCCTCGGTCGGGTCTTCGGGGAAGAAGGCACGTAAACCTGCAGAGGGGGATGGGGGGGTGGGGGGGGCTCCCAGGGGCCGTCCCCGGGGCTGGCCCAGGGGGCGGAAGGGACTGCTGCGCGAGGATGTCGGCAGGCCTGGCATGTCACCCGGATACCTCCACGAGGCGCGGGGGAGCGGAGGGGGAGGAGGGAGTTTCCGAGGTGCGGCCCGGGCTCCCATGGATGCCGGGAGGGGGGGGGGGGGGCGGCGGGAGGTGGCCAGGGTGATGGTCATGGGGCTACTGAGCAGGGTCATGTGGGCTCCTCCACGGAGGTGGAGAAGGAACCTCGACTGTGTGTGGCGGCTTGTTTTGACATGGAGGAGTCGGCACCAGGTTGGAGGAGGTGTAGGATGTGCAACTTCCTAGTGAGCTTCGCAAGCCGCACCACGTCGAATGGGCGATCACACATGATTGGTTACCAGAGGGCTCATTGGGACATCTTGATGTGGCTAAGGCGGGAGGGGGACATGAAGGTCGGGGACCAGCTACCAAAGGGGGGGTTTGGGGACGGTGAGGTCCCCGACGGGGGCAGTACCTGGTGGGGGTCGGCATACTGGCCCAAGTTGGAGGACGCGGAGGAAGACGGGCCTTCGGTCGGCCGGGAGGGGGGGCGCGGGATTATGCGCTAATTGCAGAAACCCCTCGACCTGCCGCGCTGGGAGCAGCTGCTCGTCGAGTACATTGTCGACACCGACTCTGCGTTTTGCACAGTCGAGCGAGACAGTGTGAGTCCCAGCCACCCTCCCCATGGCGTGTTCTTCTGTCAAGTTATCCTGTATGGTACATCCCTACCTCGCCCTCCACTCGTCATGGCCTCACCTCTTTGTTTCACCTTTCTCGCCTTCCATCAGTTCCGCCGCCTCATGGGTGAGGCCAACCCCCGGCTTGCTCAGCCGGGGGTCATTCCTTCGCGGCACAAGCTCGCCCGTCTCATCATGCGACAGGCGGCACAGTGCAAGGAGTTGGCCAAGGCCGAGTTGGCGGCTGACAAGGGGGTGGGTGCGATCTCCTACACGACGGACATTTGGTCGGCGGAGAACGACATCGGTTTCATGGGCATCACTGCGCATTACATCGATGCATAGTGGAATCTGAAGCAGGCGACGTTGGACTTCAGGCCTCTTTCTGCCGGCCACACAGCGAGGATGGTCGCCAACATCTTGGAGGAGATGATCGAGGACTGGGGGCTTGCCGGGCGGTGTATGGCGCTCACGACCGACAACGCGTCTGTGAACGGGGCGGCATTCGATCTTCTCAAGGCAGGGGATCAGGGAGATGGGAAGACGCGCGCGACCCCCTTGTTCGGCAAGGCTGCCCACGTCCGGTATGACATCCTGCCTTTTCTCGCCGGCCATGGTTTTTCCAACACGCAGGCCGTAGTTGCCCTAACCCTTTGAAAAGGCGTGGTCATTTGTTTTAACCTCCAAAACCTTGTGCTTGGTGCAGGTGCCTCGCCCATGTCAACAACCTCGCAGTGCAGGAGGCTATGGGTGGGGTGCCGGAGGTGGAAGCGCCGCTGAAGAAGCTGCGCAACCTCGCGTCGCGCATTGGCTTCTCAGTGACCAAGACGGCAGCCTTCGAGAAGGAGCAGCGTCACCAGTTCCCTGGGAAGCAACCCTTGAAGTTGAAACAGGACAATCCGGTGCGCTGGGGCTCCACCCACGCCATGCTGAAGCGAGCGATCGAGCTCAAAGGCCCAATCAGGGCCTTTGTGGCTAAGGAGGTATGTCATGTAACTTGGTTACCACCAACCCTCTGCCGCCTACTTACCTCCATCGCCCGGCCGTGTCCCCCCCGCCACACTCCAAGCCCCTGCCAGAACGATTGCCCCCCGTCCCCCCTCCGTTCCCGGCTCCCCTCTCCTCCCCCTCCCCCACACCCTTGTTTGCTCAACTCCAAGGGTGTAACAAGAAGGAGCAGGCAGACCTGGACAAGAGGGCCGTTACAGACGATGAGTGGGCGATACTGCAGGAGTTGATGGCGTTCCTGGCGCCTTTCAACAACGTGACTCTGGCGGCGGAGGGGTCGGTGTACCCAACTGTGGCGCGTGTGGTGCCACAATACAATGGGGTACTGGACTGGCTGGAGCGCAAGCTGGCAGCGGCGAAGCCGGGATCGGTGATGGCGCGGTGCGTGTCCCAGGCGTTGGAGAAAATGCTCACTTATTTCTACTCCAGCACTGATGACCTCAACGTGGCCACATTCTTGGACCCGGCACTGAAGCGAGTGTGGTTTGAGCGGCCTATGGTGGAGGGCAGCACCAGGGTGGTGGAGGAGTTGGATGCCGGCGAGGTGGAGCAGTTGGTGCGCGATAGGTGGGAGACGTACAAGAGAAAGGTGGATGAGGAGGTGGCTGAGAAGAGGGGGGCAGCAGCAGCGGTAGAGGGGGGCAGCAGCGGGATGGGAGTGGATGTGAGGGAGTCCGAGGATGAGGAGGATGAGGACATGGGTGTGTTTACTCACCTCGCAACAGTGCGGGCCGCACAGATCTCGTCGGTGCAGGACGAGATCCAACAGTACCCGCCACTCCCCTTGGCGGAACTGCACGACTGCCCCTTACAGTTCTGGAAGGTCCACCAGGAGCTTCCAGCGCTGCAGCGCATGGCTCGGGATTACCTCGCCATCCCGGCCACCTCTGCCCCCTGCGAGCGCCTGTTCTCACAGGGCCGCAACCTCATCCACTGGCAGCGCTACCGCTTGGGTGCGGAGCGAATCCGTGCTTGCATGAAGTTGAAGTCATGGATTGCCTCTCACCCTGGACAGCGGCTTGATGGCGCGGTAGCAGCCGAAGATGACGAGACGGCCTTTGAGGCGTGCGATCTGGGCCTTGAGATAGGTCCAGGGCTTTGAGGGCTAGCGTGCTGCTGGGGGGTCCGAGAACTGATAGGACATTACCTTATTTATATTGACAACGTGCTAGACCGGTGACTATGCTTCATGCTTGCTTCCTCCCTTCCCCTCCCTCCCCTCCCCCCCCCTTTAAACCCCCATCCCTCCTTTCCCGCAACCTCAGACTCCCCACACCATCCAGCTGGCAACTGCCCTCCCCTCCCCCCTTCCCCACCCTTACTTTATTTAAGCTACGAAATTCGGGCCCTTACCACGGGGCTCACATTTGTGTGAAGCCCATTTTGAACAGTATTTTCAATCGTCCATGCTGCACGCCATCCCGTGTTCCACTTTCCAGTAGTCGTTTTTTTTTTTTCCCAATGTTTGCAGACTTGTTTTAAAAACCTCCAGAAATGCGATGCGATTTAATCAATCATCGCTTGCGATTTTAAAATACATAGCGGGTAAATCGCTAGCGTAGAGTAGGAGGAGGAGGATAAGGAGAATGAGGAGGAGGATGTGGAGAATGAGGAGGAGGAGAATGGGGAGGAGGAAGAGGAGGAGGTAGTATGTGCAAGTGTAGGGATTAGGTGCAAATAGGGGTCATGCGTGTCTGAAGGTCGTGTTTGTAGGTGCCATGGTGCATTATTAAGCATTCAGTTAACGTTGGAACCGCATAGGAGCCATTCTCCCTCAGAAAAATAAATAAATCAACTGCTCTTTTTAAACTACGCTGTTTTTTTCCCAAACTGCCCGAAAAAAACGGTCGTAATTTACGAACTGCATTTTTCGAAAGCCGTGAATTTGAACCTTGCTCCTGAGAGTAGGTTAGCTCAGTTAGCGCAAGTAATCCTAAGCAGCCCGCGCCACTCTTGACAGCGCGCGCTTGCATAGGCTCTAGCACACGTTACTGTAGGCTTAAGCGCGGACTATTGTCGGCTCAAGCGCGTGCTAGGCGAGCCGAGAGCCGTCTAGCCTTCGAGCCAGCCCTGGCTCGCCCACGAAAATGCGAGCCGAGCCAGGCATTTTTGGTGCCCGGCTCGACTCGAGCCGAGCCAGGCTTGATAGTGAGCCGGCTCGGCTCGATCCGAGCCAGGCTCGGCTCATGCCCGTGTCTACTTCTGACAACTGTATCAGAAGCCCACTTGAAGGAAGCCGGGATAGGTTGTGCCCATACGTGCATGGTCAACCTCATACCAGAATAGCTTTTTCTCACAGGCGGGTCAGGCTGACCATGCTGCTGATGGTAGATGGGATGGATCCAGTTAATCCCACAGCACGCAGATTCCTAGCGGGACGTTGAGCAATTTCCATGAGGGAAGGGGAACACGAAGCAAAGCAGAGGAGAGAGAGGGTAGAGAGATTCAAATAGGGATTGCCGGGCCGTTTTGAAGGCAATGCTCATTGGAGAGACCTCCACAGCACAGCCCTCAAATCTTCCACCTGGGACAATGTGCATGGAGAAGAGAGACGAAATTTTGTCCCATGTACATTGCCGTAGGTGCACCGCACGCTGGGCAACGTGCACTGCACTGCACTTAGACTTTAGCAAATTACCTGTGCCATCGGGTATACCCAAGGTGCAAAAATATGGTCTTTTTTTTTTTTTTTGCCGTATTATACGGAATTGTATGATACGGTCGTATAAAACGGTTTAAAACGGTCAAAAGCTGTGTTTTTTGGTTGGTGCAAAAATACGGTCGAAAAATACGACCGTATTTTTCGAACCAACCAATATTTGCATGCTTAGGGCTTGTAACGAAATCGCAATGTGGGTTGGTTGGATCTTGAATGTTTGTCAGGTTGAAGTGATGGTTTATCGCCGAGGCGCGATTCCAACATTTTGTCGAGCCGCCTGATGCCAACATTTGACGAAGAGAGAACGGGCTGTACACCCGTTTCGCCTGTGTCGTTGGGTTGCTTCCCGCCCTGTAGACTCAATTTTCGCGGGCCAAGCGACCTCCCCAAAAATTCGCGTGTCGCAAATTCGAATCGTGACCAATCACACTTGGTCATTTGCGATCCCTACCAACAAGGTCAACAAGGTCTTTCCACGTCGCTCAAGAATGCAGGTTGGCCACCAGGTACAAACTTGGAGCACTTCCAGAAAGGTGAGCACAGTCTTGTACGCAGCTCACCTCGCACGATCGAATCCACCGCACGATTTTCTCAGCTACTGGCGTTACTGTGTACGCCATGCCTAGGAAGCTATCCGACATTTGGGAGCATGTTAAGAAGGTGAAGGAGCCGACCGGCCTTGTTATTAGCACAGTTTGCATTCATTGTGGCTCTAGTGTCACTCCAAACGCGACCAGAATAGGGCAGCATATCTATGGCACCCCTAGCTCGATGGAGAAGAATGTCTCCACTTGCCCGTCGGACTACGCGAAGCAGCTGCGTGAGAGCAACCAACAAGAACGTTCCACGTCCCCTGAAGGCACGCAAGGACGAGCTTCGTCCTCGACGGTGCACTCTGCCCCGCGCTCGCGTCAGCAAGACATTCGCGAGCTAGCTGATGTGGCTGGCCGCCAGCGGTTGGATTATCTTTGCGCGACAGTGGTCGCTAAAAACGACCTCGCGTTTCGGACATCACAGTCGCCAGCCTTGCAGGCCTTCGTCAACGCGGCAGTCCAGTTTGGGAAGCCGTACAAGCTTCCATCCGCGTACAAGGTCAGCGGGCCGCTGCTCGCGAAACTCAAGACCGACACGGAGGAGTTGCTGCAGCCGCTGAAGGACACGTGGAGGACCAGTGGCGTTTCTCTTACCGTCGACGGCTGGTCCTGCCTTCGACGATACGTGGGCGTAATCGCTCAGAACGATACGGCACCCGTAGTCGTCGACGTCGTCAACTCCAAAACCGCGAAAAAGACGGGGAGCTACCTCGCGGAGCTTATTCGACGGTCGATCTGCAACGTGGGGGACCGGCTCGTCATCCAGGTGGTCATGGATAACGCCTCCAACAACAAGAAGGCGGGGGCGTTGTTGAAGGAGGGGTACCCGCAAATCTTCTACACCAACTGCGCCGCCCATTGCCTCGACTTAATGCTGCACGACATAGGAGCAATCCGCGCCGTGCAGCGCATCCTCGGGCAGGTGCACAGGGTGGTGATGATGGTGAAGAAGTCAGCCTCCGCGGTCACTTTGTTCCGCGAGGTCTTCAGCTCCTTGGAGCTTATGCGCCCAGGAGCTACACGTTTCGGGACGCAAGTGCTGATGATCGGGCGCTTCCTCGAAGTGAAGAAGGCCCTGCGGGAGATGGTGATCAGCGATGCATGGGAGGAGGTGCTAGTTTCCCGCACGGAGGAGGGGAAAGCAATTCGCAGCCTCCTCCTCGAGGACGTTTTCTGGGAAAGCGTCGCCGTGGTGCTCAAGCTCATGACACCCATCTACGAGGTCCTGAGGCGGGTCGACAAGCGATGTCTCCTCATGGGCCAGATCTATGGCCTCATGCTGGAGGCCACTGTCGAGACCACCGACGCGGCAGAGGCGGCAGGTAAGCCAACCTCTTGCTTGCCCATTTCCCCCCGCGGCGTGCGAGCGGCACTCATGTGTCATTCCCATGGGCGTTCTTAGCTGTACCTAATCTCACCCTCCCTCGGCACGTCTCCTCCCCGTGCAGCCGCCTTCTTTGTCAAGCGGACGGCGTTGCTCGAGGCGAAGGACAAGGCGAGTTTCCTCGTCACGGTGAAGAAGATTATTGCCAACCGCTGGGATGGTCAACTGCACAACCCGCTCCACGCTGCGGGGTGGCTCCTGAACCCCCGCAACCAGTACGTGGGGGAGGTGCGGAACGACCCTGAGGTGAGGCAGGGGGCAGAGGAGGTGTTTTTGGCGAAGGGAGGGGATGTACCTCGGCGCACCATGCTCGCGGCTCAGCTGGGCACCTTCCACAAGGAAGAGGGCCGCCTGGGATCCGTGGAGGCCCGTTGGGCAGCGACGGCTCTGGTGGAGAGCGGGCAGCTCTCCGACGCCGAGTGGTGGTGGATGTACGGCGGCGAGGTGGCCGCCTTGCAGGAGCTGGCTGTGATGATCTTGTCACAGCCAGTCACATCCTGCGAGGTTGAGCGCTACTGGTCGGCTCTGGCTCGTGTCCAAACGCGCGACCGCAACAGGCTGAACGCCTCCACCATGACGGACGTGACGTTCGTCGCGTTTGGCAGGCGGGCGCGAACAGCCTTTGACCAGAAGGTCGAGGCTCGAGCTCAGCTGTACGACGACCTCACCAATGGCACTCTGAAGGAGGGTGCCAACATCACCCCACCCCCCCGTGTGGAAGCCGAGGCCAACAAGGAGGTAGAGGAGGAGGGCGGGGAGGTGTGTACCATCGACTGGGATGCCTTTGGCAACATCGGCGGGCGGAAGAAAAAGGCGGCATCCAAGGCTCGGGGCAAGAAGCGGGCCAAGAAGGGTAGGGGGTCCCGTAAGGGGAAGGAGAAAGTGGCCTACGATGAGGAGGAGGAGGAGGAGGAGGAGGAGGAGGAGGAGGAGGAGGAGGAGGAGGAGGAGGAGGAGGAGGAGGAGGAGGAGGAGGAGGAGGAGGAGGAGGAGGAGGAGGAGGAGGAGGAGGATGAGGAAGAGGAGGAGGATGAGGAGGTCGAGGAGGAGGGCGAGGACGAGGAGGAGGGCGAGGGCAGTGGATCAAAGGAGCCTCGCAAGAGGGCCAAGGGGAGCAACCCCTGGGATTGCAGCGATGGTGACAGTGGGGCGGATGAGGAGGAGGACGAGGAGTAGTAGTGTGAGGAGGAGGTCGCGCCACGAGGAGGAGCAGGGGCCGGGGGAGTGGTACGCCGAGGAGGAGGGGGAGGAGGAGTAGGAGGTAGATGAAACGTACCTCTAGTCATGGTAGTTGACCACCTTAGCGTCGTGTCGTCCACCTTAAGCAAGTTGTACCGCATGTCCGCAATTTTTGAGTTTTTTTTTTTGTCGAAAATCCGTCTAATAAAAAAACGGCCGTATTTTTCAAAATACAACCGTATAGAACGAACCGAAAAAAACGACCGTATAATACGAAAACCGTATTTTTCCACCCTGGGTATACCCGACCCGACCCGACATTTAGGCCGGGTCGGGTAGTGCTCGAGCTCTGCAATACCTGGCCGGGTCTGTTCAGATTTTTGGCCCGGGTAGTGGATGCCCGGTACCTGACTGCTACCCGAATACTCAGGTTATCCGGTACGTCGGATATACCCGACCCGCTGCACTTCGATATGGCGCTGGTTTTAGGGAGCTTAGGGGCAGCCAGGGGCGTATTAGGGCCTCTCGTAAGGGGCGGGTAATAATACCCGAGATTAAGAATACCTGGGCCGGGTAAACCCGACCGGCCCCCCGGGTACCATATTACCCAGCCTCAAATGGTCGGTTCGGGTAGTGGTCCAGGGGGGAACTAGGCATGAGCAATGAGCATGGACCGAATCGAGCCGAGTCACGGCTGAGTCAGATCCGAGTCGAGCCAAAACCGAGTCGAGTCACAACCGACTTGGACCCGAGTCGGGGGCTAAAAAGCTGAGACTTGTCACTCGTGACTCGGATTTTGGAGGCCGAGTCACCCTTGACTCGACCGAGTTAGAGGTCGACTCAGTCGAGTCAAGTCAAAGCTTGACTCGTTTTGGGGGGGGGAGGGGGGGTGGGAGTCTGCAACCAGATGCATCCCTGGTCGACATGTTAGGCCCCATCACATTGGTGGCTCGGCAACGTCACTAAACGCGGCTAGTCCAGCCCCGTAACATTGGTGGCTAGTCCAGCCACGGCGACGTCACTAAACGTGGAACTGGTCTAACCTAACCCATGGCAAGGGCGGATCCGTGAGAAACACGCACTAAGCAGCAGGAAAAATCGAGCAGGGTGGCTAGTTTTTGTTCCTGCTGCTGGCGCGCGGCTGTATTACAAGTAGATTCAGATCGACCTAGGCTGAGCAAATTCGTGTGGACGAATTGTTTCCAAGTCCCCGATTCCCTCAATCACCTTCCCCCCAACCCCCCCTAAACCAGGGGACAATTCGTCGACGAAATGTTTGCATGTCCCCCGCTCCCCCCCTCCCTTTTCCGCCACACAACCCCCCCCCCCCCCCCCCCCCCCGGGCCGCCGGCCCAACGAGGTCATTCATGTCGGGCCGGAGTCGTCAGGTCAGGCTGGTTGGCCCAAATTCGGCCCGTTTTGAGGGCGGGCCAGCCCTGCCCGCCCCACGGGCCAGGGTTGGCCCCCGTCAAAAGCCCAGGCCGGGCCGGGAAGTCTGAGAACCCGGGCCGGGTTCGGCAGGTCCAGCCCGGCTCGGTTTATAGTCGGGCCGACCCGAAACCGGGTCGGGCCGGGCCATTGCTCATGCCTATAGTGTTTAGGCTGTCTGGGCTGTACTTGACTCCTTCCGATGTGATCCAGGCAAGGGAAAAGGAAGGGCGGTAGAAAGGGGAGCGAGGGTGTGGGGGGGCGGGGAGTGAGAGAGAGGTGGTAAAACGCGAGATGGAGCGCCGGAGCAAAGCGGTGGGAGGGATTGTGATAGTGATGGACGAGATTGGGGAGAGAAAGAGCACGTGGGACATCGAAGCCACCTCCCTTAATGACAACAAGCCTTCTCTGTGATGAAGGAATGCATGGCCGTGAAGGGTTCGTTTACTCACATGCTGGTGACCATTCCCCGGGCATCGCAAGTCACATTCGCGGCACTGCTGCAGTTTCCCCCAGCCACCCACCCAGGAAACGTCCCCCCCGACGCCTGCTGGAAATCCAGCAGGAATTGCACTGGAGGCAGAGAGAGGGGGCAGAGGGGCAGGAGGGAGGAGAGAGGTAGGCGGGGAGTGGGAGGAGAGGGGAAGGAGGGAGGAGCACACAAATCACCTTGATTAACCACAATCGGCAGATTAATACTGCTAGTAGAAGACGGTATGCATAGTTAGAATCTATCGTTGTGATTTTTACTCCCGAAAAGGCGCAATTCATAGCGAGTGAGAAGCGTAGGGTTGGATTTTGGTGAACGTCACCCTGAGATCTCAACATTCGTTTGATCTCAACATCCGCGAGATGCGGCATCCTTTGTCAAGTCGGCGAATTTCGCCCAGGAAACCAGGCTGCGCCCAGCAAGCGTGTGGCAGCGCGCTTCAATTATTCGAGAACGAGCCGACGACGCCGTCTGGCAGCGTGTGCTTCACAGCAACGTACTTTGGGAGGCGGCGTCGGGCGCACAGCGGACGGGAAAAACCGCGGCGAGACACGTCAGCACGAACAGCGCGCCGAGCCAAAGGTTTCCCGCGCCGTCCGGGCCCATGCCGATGCGGCGCCCCATGGCGAGCGCGCTTCCACAGCGGGTGACGGAAGCCCGGCCTTAATTATATTCTAATTCAAAAGCTGTGTGCGATGCGGCTTAGTAGTACCGATCCTTAAAAAATGCTGCGGAAAGGTAGTGTTTGTCGGCATATTCGTTGGGGGAAGGAGGGGACAGAAAGGGTTGAGGGGGAGGTTCATTCTTGCCCTAAACGCCAGGAGGTGACCCCAGCAAAAAGCCTTGGCGACGGCGAAAATCTGACGACCATCACAACCTACTGAATGCAAGTCGTATACTTGCGACCTCGCGAGGCAAGGTTACCCTGCTGTAGAAACAACCTGGTGAATGCATGTCGCATACACCAACCCTCCACCATTTTCTTGTTTCACTGTACAGGCTCTGTATCTTGCCACTAACGGATGAGCGAGCAATTAGCGCCAACAGCCTGGTTGCCACTTATTTCTCATAAGGCAAGCGCGCGAAACGTCTGCCGAGTCATCTACCGCCAAAAAGGTGATGACTCGGCAAGGAGGGAACGTGCCAACAGGGAGCTGGAACCTAGACATAAGCTGGCGCAATATGAATTCAAGGAACACGCACAAAAGGCTTCTGCATATACAGATTATATTTAGAGATAGTCAAAAATAATATTAACAAGAAATAATGAGTAAACGGCAACCACGGAGAACTGTGACATGCAATCCGACATGTGATCCGCAGAAACAGTCCAGGATCAGAGCCAGGCCCTAAGATTAGGTTTGGGACCGTGCTAATTTTCTTCCTCTTGGCGAGGTCCTCTATTCTCCCATAATAGTTTGGGCCGGCAAACCCAATGCCAAATCCTCTTCATGTGGCAGCCCCCGACCTCCATATAGCTAAAGCTCTTCTTCATCTAGCATGATAGGTGCGCTCGGTTCCGACAGCACTCTACTCCCCATGCCTGATTGTTGGTGCTCCATTACCATCTTCCATCCCCGCCCCCAGCTTAATCAAACTCTTTAATAAGCCAGCCCAATAAGAGCTTATTGTACCTCATCTTCAGCGTCGAGACAACCCTCTGGTCTAATGGCTGAATGCGGGACGTGCAATTGGGAGAGGGGGTCGACGACGCAGACTGAGGGGATGTCAACAATCTTGATTCCCTTGAACTCGTGCTCTGTGATGTTGTCAATCGACCACCCCACATTGTGCATGCTAGCATTGTCAACGAGCAGCACGGCGAGGCTAGGCAAGTCCCGAAGAGAGTGAAAAGATGCTTCCAGAACTTAGAAGTGAAACGAGAATCACGGTTTGAGATTGTGGAATCCAGAACTCCGTGCAGTCGGACTATATTATCTACGGATATCATCTCGACTTCCTCAGCTGTGGCCTTGTGGTGCGTGGGAATAAAGTGTGATGCTACAGAGAACTTGTTCACTACAACAAAGGTTGTGCCGTAACCCCTAACTATCCGTGGTTGAGGTATGATGAAATCTATTGTTACTACTTACCAATTATGATCCGGTGGTGGAATTGGCTGGAGAAGCTCGTTTTATGGTGACGAGAGAACTTAGTGCGTTGATACATATCACATGAGCGAATGTAATCTTCCACATCACCTGCGAGCCCTAGACAAAAGTATGTGCAATCAGGTGTCTTCATTATCATATCACGACAGAAGTAACATGCAGTAACAATGTCATGTGCCTCTAAGAGTAGGAGCTGGTGAAGAGGGCGGTAGGCTGGAACCCAAATTTGTGAGCAACCCTTTATGATGTAGACAATAACCTGCACCTTTTCTCTTGTGGGCGGCTACAGTGCAAAGTCTGGATCTACTGTGAATCCCTGCTCGAAGAGTGCTGTAAGGAGAGGATAGCAAGTCGTGACTGTAAGGCTACTGACTTTGCAACAAGGACGAGTGGGCGTATCTACTGGGTTGCGCACGCCTGGCTTGTACTCTATCCTTTAGTTAAAACTTTTCTCTATGAACTCCATCCATCTAGCCTGGTAACGAGTCAGCTGTGACTGGAGTTTAAAGAATTATAGCTATCGATGGTCCATGCATACGATATTATCACCCCCCTCCAGATAGCACCTCCTTATATTGTATGCGTGAATAATTGCTAGCGCTTCCTTCTCATGGATCGGATATCTCAGCTCCGCTCCCCACAGCTTACGTGAATCGTATACGATCGGCTGCAACCCTCATCCCTGGTCCTGAAGAGGTACTGCTCCAATTGCCTGATCTAATGCGTCGGTCACTACTATGTATGGACGAGAGGGATCGAGGTCCGAGAGAGTTGGCTAAGACGTGAGAGATGACTTTTTCCGCTCAAATGCTTGCTGCTATAATGGACCCCAATGTAACTTTGCACCCTTACGAATTAGGTTGGTGAGTTGACTGGTGATGGATGCATAACCTTGAACGAATCGACGGTAGTAATCTGCAACATGATTGCTCGAGGGTCGTCTTCTCTTCGTAGTTAGACTAGGCATGTACCGATGCATGCACACCAGCTAGCGACCCGCTGTTTCTCTGCTACTACTCCTTAAGCTGAGCACAGTCCGGCTTCATGTGCCCCGGCTTTTTATAGTAGTGACAGTCCCTCATAAACCTTGGTCTTTGTGAGTCGTCACTATTAACTTCACAAATCTCCATATGCGATGGCCGGTCCTTCGAGCTAGTATCGTTGATCCAATTCTCGTAACCCCTATCGTGATCGTTACGTTCGTGTCAGCTTTGTGTTTCGTCGATACATTCAGCTGCTACAACTACTGCCTCAGAGATGGACAATCCGTGAATAGCTATAACTTCCGTTATGTCCGACCTTAGCCTCTCGAGATAGCGGTCGCGCTTCTCTGCTCCGGTAATGTACCCTATTGCACAGGCTCAAGAAAGCAACAGTCAGCTCATGTCAAAGGCATTCATATGGAGTGCAATAGCTTCGATCGGGAGTCTCACCTCTACCACGGGAAGGGCGGCCTCTGCATCGGCAGAGCGATCTAGAAGCATGGCGTCTTCATCTTGGACTTTGTCCAAGACCATGGCACAACTGACAGCGATGGCGTCATCTCCTTCACGTCCTGGATGCACCCGCCGGATCTTGACCCCGGTTTCGACCGCAATGGCTTCTGGTACTCCAACACCATCCCTGAAGCAGAGAGCTCATGACTGTTAGCTCTGGTGCGTGAAGCAGAAGAAACACGGGAAACGGAACTACCCTAAGCAATCGAGCAACAAGTGCCGACACGAGCACTCCCTGCATATCCCATATCTGGGACTGCATCCGCGCCACCCGTCGAAGCGGCTCTGACTTAAATGCCACCCGTCAACAAACCACCACCAACCAAAGCGACGTAGCTTAAGGCACATTCTCGCGAGCAGCATCGAAACACCGCGACCGTCTCCGCCTTCTACGCGCAGATCTTACTCGACAACCGTTCCCTTAGCATCACAACCCTAGCGCCTCTGAGTATACTCCCCTCGAGAAGGTATACACTGAAATACTGTCTATCCCTAGTGAAGTCGGATGAGTCGACCTCAACTACATCATCTTCATCGATGCCGCCATGTGTTACACCTGGCATCTTAACCTGCCGTCACGCGACCTCGCCCTCTCTGCCTTTGTTGCATGGCTTGCCACAGTAGAGCGGGAGGGAGATGTAAAGCTAAAAAGATTTCAAACAGAGGGGGCGATGGAATACCTATCATAGGGCTTCAAGGACTATCTTGCAGTGCGAGAAATCAAGAGGCTCGTAACCCTCCCCTACGCTCACCCACAGAATGGCGTAGCAGAGAGGATGAATAGGACCCTCCAGAATAACATGCAAAAGCTGTTGACGGCATGCGTCTGCCCAACTCGCAGTGGCCAGAGGCGATGAATCATGCTGTAAATGCTGCAAAATCTTCTGTCATCAAGCTCCTCGCCAAACAATGCATCACCGCATCAGCTGTGGACAGGGAAGCAGGGCAGCACAAAGCTTTTACGAGTTTGCAGCTGCATGGTATAGTACCGCCCACACATTGCACGAGCAGGACGTTTTTTGCGGTGGGCACGATGGGGACTACACCTCGGAGTGGAAAACAATTACAAGGCATGGAAAATCTTTGACGTGAAGAGCAAGGAAACAGTACCGGCACGTGATGCGATCTTCTACGAGAACCTCACCCTCAACCACTACCTCGACAACATCG
The DNA here is from genome assembly GCA_027943415.1 of Closterium sp. NIES-67. Classification (NCBI taxonomy): domain Eukaryota; kingdom Viridiplantae; phylum Streptophyta; class Zygnematophyceae; order Desmidiales; family Closteriaceae; genus Closterium; species Closterium sp. NIES-67. The sequence goes on from BQMB01001816.1 coordinate 133,386, forward strand.
CCATCAATCAGGACCCATCTGGTGGCCTCGCTGGCGCACGAGCGTTCGCCTCGACAGGAGAAGAAGCTGAACTGGACGAAGAAAACATCTCGGACGCATCTGCAGTCGTAGGACCTCTACCTTACTGCTCCATTGACGTCCCCATGGACGACGACAACCATCGCATAAGTGTGAATGCTGATGCCTATTATCATTTCATTGACGACGGTTAAGTTACACCACAATGCGTCGACAACAATGTTTCCGAATGCATAGGACATGGTTTCAAACCTGAAACTGAAGCGGGAGACAAAGCAGACTATCTAGAGGATCCACACATCCCCCGCTTCTCTAAAACGGGCTTGTAGTTACTCGAACTCGTTGCAGCCGTGCACCCGCCGCCTTCGACGCCGCAAGTAGAGGAACCAAAACCTGTCAAGAAAGCACTGGAGGGACCGAAGAGGGAAAAATGAAGGGAGGCAATGGATCGGTTATTAGCGGCACTGCATGAGAGAAACACTTGGAAGTTAATTCCAATCTCTCAAACGATGGAAAAGACCATTCTCTCGGAGAAATGGGTCTTCCACGTGAAAACAAATGCAGATGGGACCATCGAATGCTTCAAAGCTCGTTGGGTAGTGCGCGGATTCGACCTGCAGGACGGCCGCGACTAGACCGAGACCTTCGCTCTCGTCAGTCGCGACTACACATTCAAAGGGTCGCATCCTCCTCACCGCGGCTGCCGCTCGCAAGCTTCCTCTATGCCAGATCGATGTCGCAATAGTATTCATTTATGCCCTAGTTGATGTATATATCTTCGTCGAGCAGCCCCACGCGTATGTCGACGACCCCACGCTAGTGTGCCAACTCGTCCAATCCCTTTACCGGATTATGCAGGCTCCTCGCCTGTGGCAACAGTACCTGCACCGCATCCTCACCGCCATGGGCTTTGCCCAGCTGCTATGCGACTAGGGCATGTATTGTCTTTCTCGTAGCGAGGACTCCGTGCTCCTCATCATCTATGTTGACAACCTCCTATACGTAGGCTCCACCACTTCCATCACTGTCTGGTTCCAAGAGGAGCTAGAGCTCAAACTCACTATAATGGTGTCGCCTACCATGACACAGTTCGTGGGGCTCAACATAACTGACGGCCCCTACGCCATCCACCTCCCGGCTTCCAAGTACGCCGAGAGTATCGCTCGGTGATTCGGTCTCTCTCCACTACCCCTCGCTACTCTGTACCTCTATGCGCCGCCGGCTCCTACGTCGTCCTCCTCGCTCCTCACCTTGGCCGGCATCCAGGAATACCAGCAGAAGATGGGTTGTCTGCTCTTCGCCGCCGTCACCTGCCGTCCTAATTTTTCCTACGCCGCTAGTCAGCTCGCCACGTACCTTAAGTGACCTGAAGGGGGGAATCTGCAGGAACTCGATTGCGCGGTCCAATATTTCATTTCGACCCCGACAATCGGCCTCACCTACCACAAGAATGCAACTACTAAGACTAAACTTATCAGCTATGTCGACCGATCACGCAGGTGACAAGGACAACAGGTTCTCTCGCACTGGCTATTTCTATTTCCTGGAGCCCATCGGCACTATCTCCTGGCACTCGGAAAAACAAGAACTAATCGCCCTCTCCTCTGCTGAAGCTGAGTATATTGTCCTCTGCACAGCTACAAAGGAAGGACTTTACTTGCGCGAGCTTCTCGAAAAAGGGAAGTTTGCCAAGTTACCAAGCTTCTCCCTCTTCTGCGACAACCAATCTGCAATGAGGATTGCAAAAAAAAGAGGATTCGCGAACAAGACGAAGCACACCTCGTGTGAGAGTACGACCCCGCTACACCACTTGGCCTTTTCTTATTTCCTTCCTATTTCATTTCTCTTTTTATCCTATTCTTCCTTAGGAGAGGGCAATTAGTTCTTCGCCAAGGTTACCCAGCAGCTCTTCGCGAGCATCGCCGCTCTTCAGGAGGAGATGCGAGCGGACCGCGAAGCGTGGCGAAACGAATTCGAGCGAGTAACTCGACTCGCCGGAGCGCAGCACAACTCGACAACAGCGACGACGCAGCAGTCGCAGCAATTTCTCGAGGCTCCGAAACCGCGCCCACCTGAGCCGTTCGATCCGAGCGATCGAAACTCCGACGCCCGCAGATGGATCGCTGGGATGGAGATCTACTTCGCAGCCATCGGATGGAGCTCGCCAGTCTGGGATGGTCAACGCGTACAACTCGCGGCGACGCTGATGCGAGGGCCAACACTCGAGTCGATTGGCGGCAACATCACCTTTATCCACGGTGAAGCCACGTGGCAGCAGTTCCGCGCCGACCTGCTGAAACGCTTCGAGCCGATAAATTCCGGTTTCCTTGCCCGGGAAAAATTCATCGACATCGACAGTTCGGGAGTGTAGCACAGTACACGCAGCAGATGGAAGAATTTTATAACCGTATTTCCGACCTGACCGAAGGGGAAAAAGTACAGTCTTACCTCGCCGGGCTGAAGACCGAAGTCAAACACCAGGTAGCAGCGTCAAACTACGCAAGCTACAGTGACGTCGTTTCGGCAGCAGAGCGCTTCGACATGGTCAACGCCGGGACACGACGGACGCACGTCGGCAGTACGCGACAGGGCGACTGCTCGGCTCACACCACGTTCGCCGACCCGATGGAAATCGACAGGTTCGACGGTCGGCCACGTCCGAAAAACACCAACTACACGTGTGATTTTTGCGGGGTGCCGGGCCATCGAATCTTCGACTGCAACAAAGTGAAAGCCGCACGCACAGAGTATCGGGCACGCAACAGTGGCAGAAATTCTCTGGCCAATCAGAAGACAAAAAACAGGACTCGCCAGTAATAGCGGATCTGCTGGCAAAAAAGAAAAGATCCGCAAGCAGCCACGGGATCCCGGAAAAGTCAACTTCGACGAAGCTGATTCGACGCGAACAGGAGGAAATGATGGGGGAAAATCTCCACCCCACGACCAGTCTTCGCCAGAGAAAATCGCCGAGAAAAAATCGGACTCCGCGAAAAAAGACTCTGCCGAGACAGGGAAACTCCTTGAAGACCCAAGAAATTATAAGGATTCGTTAAAGCTATCCTATAAAGATGCTTTAATGAAAACAAATGATTCTCGAGGGGCTAGAGCCTTGGAGAAAATTCGGGAAGGACTCCAAAAGAAGCAGAAAGCTGTGGAGATTATACCGGTACCGGACAACTTGGGGAAAACATAAACAAGTGTGGAAAGAAGCCGACCTTTCCACGGAGTCAACGTCCTCTCCCGACACCAGCCCACAACGACTACCCGCTCCCTAGGGAAGACGTCGGTGGAGCTGAAGCAGCTCAAGAGGAAGCTGGGGGTCTACAAGAAGCTGCAAATACCCCGAACTCCTCCTCCGGTTGCATCTAGTTCAGCAACTTCAGCATCAACAACGCGCACAGTCGTCAAGGAAACTCCGGGCCCTGGAGAAGAGCCTTTCTCCAAGCAGCCTTAGTCAGCAGAAAGCTCAGGAGTAGGAAGCAACGAATATTGGCATATACCCTTTGACCCTATTAATGAAACTATCTTTGGGTACTCCGAGCAACGCCTGCCACTCCTGCTCGAGGTCATCTGCAAAGGACGACGCCTCCAAGCACTCGTGGACAGCGGAGCATCGCACACCGTCTGCGACAAGGCATTAATCGACCAACTTCGGGAAGAGTACAAGCCTTCAAGATTCTCTGCAACGATGGTGGACGGCAACAAGTTACCAGTGCTACACCTACAAATTGGACCACTGCGCTGGAGACCTGAACTCCCCATCACCAACATCAAAGGGCTTGACTTGATCTTCGGGCGAGACTTCCTAAAAAGATTCAACCCCGAGATCAACTGGGTGAACCGCACCGCAAGCATCTACAACAATGGAAGGAGAGTCCAACTACCCAACTAGGACGATACAGGAGATATCCCAGTGGAGACACTCGCACGATTCGAGATGGACGTGAAGCGAGCCGACACCAGGTTCCTGGCAATAGCAACAGTGGTGGAGAACGACGGAGAGAAGACCTCGGAACCTCCAGGAAAAATCAAGGAGTTGCTAAAGGAGTTCCAAGACATTCTCCTGACGATCTTCCGAACGAGCTACCGCCATACCGAACGCATCAACACGAGATCGTGGAGGAACCGTGTTCGAAACCGACCTTCCGAGCACCATACCGGCTAAGCCCCACAGAACTAGCCGACATGAAAAAGCAGATCGAGTATCTCCTCGCCAAAGGACTCATCCGACAATCCACTTCGCCGTACGGTGCCCCCGTACTCTTCACACCGAAACCGGACGGAATCATGCGCATGTGCATCGATTACCGAGCTCTCAACAAGCAGACCATCAAGAATAAATATCCGATACCACGAATCGATGACCTGCTTGACCAGCATTGGGGAGCTACGGTATTTTCCAAACTGGATCTGAGGTCCGGATACTGGCAGATACGGATGGCGGACAACTCTATCCACAAAACTACTTTCCGAACTCGGTACGGATCGTACAGGTACCTGGTAATGCCGTTCGGACTCACCAACGCACCAACAACATTCCAAGCCGAGATGAACAACATTCTACGCCCACTTTTGGACGAGTGTGTGGTGGTGTACCTGGACGACATCCTCATCTACTCGCGCGACATGAAACAGCACGTCGAACACCTGCGACGCGTCTTCGAGATTCTTCGACGGGAATGGTTCTACGTCAAACACTAGGCTTTGTGGTATGCGCACATTAGAGATGAGTAGAATAGAGTAAGTGTGGTGCTGCCGGTGGTGGTGCATAGCAGTACCAGTGGCCTTTGTGGGGCATAGGCTCTATAGGGACACGTCTCATAGGATAGGCATGTGCTAATTCCTAACGATTCATGTAAGTGCGAAGGCAATTTCTAGTGAAAGGAAGTCAGGTGTTTTGAAATGTACTCTGAGAGTGCAGTGTAAGATAATTTCTAACCTGCTTTTTCAGACTTGTAGTTTTTTTTACCCTAGCATGCGGGGTAAAATTTTTACAAGCACTCTGATTCGTAAGAGTGGGCCAAAACCAATTTAGAGGCGTGCAGGTAGATTTTGTGGAATTGGCTATCGAGATTTCCCCCAACAATACTTTGCTGGTCTTGAGTCAATTGGAGCCAATCAGCGCCAATTCCACAGAGCGGGATTGACGCTGCTGTCTCGCGAGGTGCTCGGGGGAGAAGTCAGGCCATGCGATAACGAATCAAAGTGAAAGATGCGTACGTAGGATACGTGCCCTGGTGTGCCTTTGAGGTGTATAGAGCTAGTGTCATCTTCGACGAGAACGGATCTACGTCAAACTGTCCAAGAGCGAATTCGCCCTTGAGAAAGTCAAGTTCCTAGCACACGTGGTGAGCGCTCAAGGAGTTCACGTCGACCCCAAGAAAATCGAAGCCGTACGTTCGTGGAAGACACCCGAGAACGTGAAGGAGTTGCAGCAGTTCCTAGGCTTCGCTAATTATTACAACAGGTTCGTGCCACAGTACGCGAAACTCGCAGCACCACTCACGAATCTGCTGAAGAAGAACACACCCTACAAATGGGAGCTGAAGCACCAGGAAGCCGTGGAGCAGCTGAAACAAGCACTCACGTCCACATCAGTACTCATCTTGCCAGATCCCGAACGCGACTACGTTATCGAAGCTGACGCCACCGACCAGGCAGTGGGAGCAGTCTTGATGCAAGACCATGGGAATGGACTGCAACCAATCGCCTACCTGAGTAAGAAACTACACGGGGCAGAACTAAACTTCTCGATACACGACAAAGAGGCCCTTGCCATCGTCATCGCCTTCAAAGCGTGGAGATGTTATCTCGAAGGACGACGAACAACCGTCTACACCGACCACTGCAGCCTAAAATATTTGAAGACACAACCCAACCTTTCCAGGCGACAGGTTCGGTGGATTGGCTTTCTCGAGACACACTTCCACTACGACATCATGTACAAGCTCGGCCACAAAAACAAAGCGGACGCCCTCAGCCGGCCTACACACGTTGCCGCCATCCAGCTTGAAGGGAGAAATCCACTACTCAGGGGACTCTTCACACACGGGTACACCATCGACCCTGAAATACCCTTGGCAGAAAAGCGACACCTACTACAGTGGGACAGTGACATCGCGTACCGGAAAGGGTCAACAAAAATCTGGGTACCCAATTACCCTCCTTTGCGCCAGTTACTACTCGAAGAATACCATGACGTCCTAAACGCCGGACACTTTGGTAGCAACAAGAAGCTAACCGGTATCGCAAAGCACTACTACTGGCCCCACTTGGCAGGGGATGTTCAGAAATTCGTCACCTCGTGTGATACATGTCAGCGGATGAAGAGCAGCAAGCAGAAGAAGGCAGGACTGCTATAGCCTCTTCCTGTCCCAGAACAACCATGGCTAGTGGTTAGCCTGGATTTTATCACCGGGTTGCCACCTACCACCAGCGGTCATGACGCAATCCTGCCGCTCACGCCTGCCAGCTACTTGGAAGATTCACAATGCCTTCCATGTCCAACTTCTGAAGCCCTATCAAGATCCGAACACGATCTTCGTCGGACGCCAACCGCCGCCACCGCCGCCCGTCCTCGTCCAGAATGAACCCGAGTACGAGGTCGAGTCCGTAATTGCACACCGCCGTCGTTGGAATGGCACCGTGGAGCTTCTTATTCGTTGGAATGGCTATGATCCTTCTGAGGACAGCTGGGTACCTAAGTCCGACATGGGTCACGCCCGTCGTCCTCTGCATGACTACCTTGTTAAGCAGGGTGTTACTTCTACCACCCAGCTTTGAGGGGGGGAAGTGTGAGAGTACGACCCCGTTACACCACTTGGCCTTTTCTTATTTTCTTCCTATTTCATTTCTCTTTTTATCCCATCTCATTTGGTTTCCTATTCTCCATTTTCCATTATCCTTTAGTTTATCCTGCTATTATTATTATATCACCGACGAGGCTTGGGATGTACTGACACGCTATATCCAGCGTAATCCTACCGTAATCCCTTAAAGCCAATAGCCTCGCGTGGCTATACGGAGGGTGATTCTATATTCTAGAAGGGTCTATTCCATTGGATAGGATAAACCTGGTTACGTGATGTACTCTGGAAATATATAAGCGCCTTTTATCAATCGATAGTGCAATCTTTCCTCGAGACATTCGATCCTGTGACACCTCGCTTCGATTTTTTCTTCATGAAAGACGAGATCGAGCATGGGCGTCTCCAATTCGCCTACTGTCCCACCACCAAAATGGCATCCGACTACTTAACCAAGAAGCTGATGAAGTCGAAGTCCCAGTACTGCATGCTGCTGACTGGAATGCAACACATCAGCAACCTTGACCACATCGACACTCCTGAAATGAAGGAGGGTGTTGGAAACGATAAAAAGACTTAAGAGCATTTTACAAGTCTTGCGTGTTGTAACAATACACGAAGACCACAACATCGAGGACTGACGAGTAAAAACCTGCTACAATACTTCCGACGGTTGACGCAGGCTGACGACATCTCGCTAGTTATGAAAGGGCAACGGTCACAGACCGTTGACCGTGCAACCCAAGTACAAGAATCAAGTCAGCGCAACAGCAAGGAAAAATAACCGTCCCGGTATTACAGTACGGGTGGCTACCCGAGTCGCTCTTATCGAGTCCTGCATAAATAGTTAGACTCTTCATGTTCTCTTGTATTATTGTATGAACCTTGTATCCCTCTGCTATAATCAATCACTTGTTCTCACATACCAGTACAAGGGTTCACTCAAGACTTCCGCTGTGCTATCAAACACTTTGTTACATGGACTTTGTCCTGTGAAAACATCAGAGGGCTATTCACAGCCCAACCATTCCGACGGTTGCAATTAGGCCTTTGCTCACTCTAGAACACAGGTGGCTCGCAGGCCATCCGATGAAAATTTGCTACAAATCGACGGCTGAAATGCACAGTGCTCAGCAAGTCCCAAACAACCCAACACACTTCACGTGAAAGACACCCCTCAGCGACGACATGTGAAAGGAAAGGAAATTTTCCACTCAGCAATGAATTTTGTGTGTGACACCAACAAGTAATAATCTAAACCTGGTCGGTTACTCGAAACATACCTCTGTTTGGAAATCGTTGGTCAGCACTTGAGCTCGTTGACGGCCCACGCTTGGTTGCAATCATGGGAGGGCATGCTCTTGTACACATCCCCAAAGCTGCCACTTCCTATCCTACCCAATCTCCCTTGACCGCAGCCAGCTCTGCCAGGGAATACTCCCGGCACACATACGGCCGTGTTGTTTCGATGAAGATTATCAGAAGAGAAGATGATAGATTGGGACTCGGTTGACATAACGTAACCGTTTTCTTACGCAGCCTAAACAGTTGCTCGACCTCACACTATCCCATACATGGACTATAAAGGAACTAAGAGCACTTTGGCCGTGACCTTAGGTAACTAGCACACCGCAAGCATGCCATAGTGAGTGTTACGAAAATGACACCCCTCACAAGCACAAAAAACAGTAACGTTCTTGAAGCAAGGCTTGTTGGTCCCAAGAAAAAAGGCTGGTTGTACAGTGAATGACCAAGATGCCAATCGATAAAGACAAGGATCTAGGGAAAACCACTCACAAGACCGCAAGGTTCATGAGATTGCTAATGCAGTCACGAATGTGGCTTTTCAGATTGTTGTTATCAAGCGATCTAGTATGGGGGATGCCGAGGGGTAAATGAATGGATGAACTCAAGACGAGCGACGAGACCGAAATATTACACTGATGTCATACTCAAGTGTGCGAATACATATATAACATTGAAATTCTGTACGGAAATTTGGGCGTCTTGTGGCGTGTCTGCTTGTGGTCTGGTTGTCACAACCACGTTGTGGCTTATTTGTGAATCGTGACAGATACAAACAAAACTCACAGCTGCATAAGGCTACGAGGCTTGCTGACAAAGTCAGAAATCGAGCCGGCAAACAAGTTGCTGGAAAGCTCTCTGATGAGTTAGGGGAATGAAACGGGTTGGGGACAACCACATGGGAGGAGGGAATGAATGGGGACATGGTCAACAACAGGTGTGTGTGCAACAGGCGTGCGCGCGGCAGGTGTGTGTGCGACATGAGAAACATCCGAAAGGAAACGTCCGCATCAGGTTTGCGCCTACGCTTTGTGAGGCACCTAAAAAACCGTCGCATGTCTTCAGCCCCTGAAGAAGCTTCTCAATTGTGCAACATGAGTAGGGCCAGGGGGAGGGGGTCTGGTCAGGTTTGCGCCAATGGGTTTTGTGTCGTTTTAGGTGCCTCGCACCATAGGCTTCCGTAAATCACGCCAATTTTTTATTGTCTGAACTTTGACACTTGCTTGGAACAGCGCTGGCTCCATAATTCACGTTGCGACCAGGCCGCAGTGTACGTGCAGTGAGAAAAGATTCTGATTTTGTTGGGAGACATTCTATATCCCAGAATAAGGTAGCTTATGCAATTTTGACAATATCAGGGTGTTGTCATACAAGTGTTTGTTTGTTTTTTTTTTTTCCTCCCCACCCCATTATAAAGTTTCCTGACTTTTTAGAAGAACCCTACGGTGCATTGTCCGAGGGGTTACGTTAGAAGCGGCACCTCTTCTCGTAAGAGCAGCAGCAGCAGCAGTAGTAGTGATGAGGGGTCTGACAGGTGTTGAGATGGTGGAAATATAAGCAGGGCTCAAATCCTTTGCTGCCCACATGCTGTTGGAGCATGCGCTATATTTACCGTATTTTTTCATTGGTATCCTCACGTTCCGTAGGTTGCCTTCTGTCGTAGCCTACTTTCTGGTATCCTCATTCGCAGGGTTAACCTCCTCTAGCTTCTAGCATTGCGTACCCTCTCTCAATCTTTTTAAGTGATTCTTTACTTGCAATCCAGGCTGGATACATAGTCTGCCAAGGCATAAGCTTTCTTCAACCTTGAACTACCTGGTGGGCAAAGCATGAGATAAAGCACACAGGCCTTACCCTACGGATGAGACATATATCAGGGGGGGGACAAGCCCATAGTGTGTTTCATTACACTGCATATATTCTTCTACCCTAATTGTTGATTGGAATGAGCAGACAAATCATTGCAAATGATTTACTCCGATATGGCACGCTGCCCTCGTAGCCTAATCGATTAGGGAGAAGGAAGCCTATTCTCTTGTAGGTCGTACACTAATTTGTGCAAATCATACATAGTTAATGGGTTTGTCGATAAGTCTCTAGAACAGGTATGTTTTGATTATAGTGATTCCTGTAAATCCTTGAATATACGGAACTAAGGTATTTATACCAAATGCCAAAATACCTCTTGCGCGTCTGTAGAAGTTCTTATGGTTCGTTTATTTTCGTTATGGCGAGAAAAACTGTGCAATGTTGGCATGGCATGCCGCAATCAAACGCACCTCACTTGAGATCTTTCGTTATCAATGTCACTCGACGAACGAAATCGTGACCGTTCGAGATGCACTTTCTGCAGGGTTTTTGGACGTTGCTACACTTCGTCTTCGCCAAAGCTTTTCGCTGCGAAAATTGTGTCACCTCCGAGTTCACCTCACCCGCCTGGCAATCGTTCTTGGTCGGCCCCTCCAGGGAATGGTTTTCCTTCCTGCACCAACTCCCTCTCATTTACACACCACCAGCGCCTGTTCCTGCAGTGTCTTGTCACAAGATTCTCACCTTCGCTGCTCTAGTAGAAGTTTCTCACTTCGCTTTAGTCACCTCTTCTCGCTTCGGTGTCTCTCGTATCTCTTCCCTGCTCGCGTGCAGTCAGCGGCGGTAACCCGCTGTTCTACGAAGTAAACAACGAATCTATTAAACTCACGCCTTACCACCCCTCCGTCACGGCCTTTGGACTCCAAGTCGTCACCGGCAGCATCGCCGCACCTGCGAACAGCTTCACAGAAAACGAATTCGAATCTCGAGGCAAGGCCGGGCTCCCATCCCCCGCTGTGGAAGCGCGCTCGCCATGCGGCGCCCCATCGACTTGGGCGCGGCGGACGGCGCGGGAAGCCGGCGCCGCCTTTGGCTCGGTCCGCTGTTAGTGCTGACGTGTCTCGCCGCGATTTCTCCCGTCCGCTGTGTGCCCGACGCCGCCTCCCAAAGTGCGTTGCTGTGAAGCACACGCTGCCAGACGCTGGGCACGAATTACTAATTATGCTTACCGTCCACTAGTATCTATTCTGCCCATTGCGTGCTGCTAGTAATCTTGGTATCAGTTCTTTTGTCCCTCCATCCTCCAGCTTCTCCCTCCTGCTTCTCAATCTTGCCCTCGCCCCCCCCTGCTCCTCCGTCCTACCCCTTTCCTCCCTCCTGCCCCTTTCCTCAATCTTACCCCTCTCCTCCCTCCCTCTGCCTCCAGTGCAACTCCTGGTGGACTTCCAGCAGGCGTGGGGACGGACTTTCCCTGGGTGGTTGGCTGGGGGGAGCTGCAGCACTGCCGCGAATGTGACGTGCGATGCCCAGGGCATGATTACCAAAATGTGAGTAAACGAACCCTTGCTTACCACGCATTCCTTGGCTTGGATGCCCCATGTTCTCTTTTTCTCCCTAATTTTGTCTAACACTCTCACTCCCAGCGCTTTTCTCCTGCGCTCCATCCCGTTTTACCAACTCTCACTGCGCTCCTCTCCCACATGCACCCTCTCTCCTCTCTCCACCCCTCCCTTCCTTTTCCCTTGCTTGGATCACATTGGACGGAGCCAAGCACAGCCCAGACAGACGCCACCAGTAGAGCTCCACTTACCATTCCTTTTGTCTCCTCATCTCCTCATGTCTTGTACAGCCCACCCAGCCTGGACCCCATGCGCATCGATGCAGTGCAGTGAAGTGAAGTGAAGTGCACTTTACAGTGCACATTGGCCAGCACGCACCCACGACACTTTGCATGCGACAATGCTTCTTAATTTCATCTTTGGGTCTTGAAAAAAACTACCATATGACCCCTTACCCTGCACAGCCTTCCTAAATCCATCCCTCCCCCCCCCCCCACCTAGACATGGGCCACACCTGGCTCGGCTCGGCTCCGCTCGCCTTTAAGGCGAGCCGAGCCTTCTTTTTTGGTACCCGGCTCGACTCGAGCCAGCGGCTCGGCTCGGCCCGCGCACGTGAAATCAGGCGAGCCGGAGTCGAGCCGGCTCGAGCTGGCTGGATTTCGAGCCAGCCGGCTCGCGGCTCGGGAAAGGGGGGGTTTCGCGGGTGTCGAATCTCAGATCGACAAACCTCCCGCGCCCATTTCGTCTGCCAACCCTAACCTCCCCCTGTGGCCCTAGTCTATCGCCCTCAGCCAGCCCTATTTACAACAACAGCACCTCCTGAGAGTTTTGTAAGATGTAGAAGCAGACGATCAGCTCAACAATCTGGACCAAGCCCCGGACTAGAGACCCCAAACCCCGTGGCCCCAATTGAGAGCCCGCACAAGCCCCCTGACGAGCCGAGCTGAACCGGCTCGCCGGCTCGACCCCATTTTCACGAGCCGAGCCGGGGATCCTGAGGACCCGGCTCGACCCCAAACGAGCCGAGCCGAGCCAGGCTCGGCTCATGCCCATGTCTACCCCCACCCCACCCCCCCCCCCCCCCCCCCCCCCCCCCGCCCCCTCCTCTCCTCCTCTCCTCTCTCTCTCCCTTCTGCGTTCCTCATTTTTCCCCTTTCCACGTGAAAAACCCCTCCAGGCAACTAGACTACCAACGTTTAACCGGATCCATCCCGTCTACTATCAGCAGCATGATTAAACTGACTCACCTGTGAGAAACAGCTTGTCTCTGGTATGAGTATGACCGTGCACATGAATACAGCCACAATGCGCCTCTTTTATTTGGACTTCCAATGCAGTCGTAAGAAGTAGATACGCCTACAGCACAAGTTTGTTCGCCACTCGACTCCTTGCCTCATGGTGCCCTTGTGTTCGTGTCTGCTTGTCTGTTAGCCTAGGGTGTAAGGCGTTTAGCTGATTAGGTTGGTAAGGTAGTAATGCACGAAGCATATGATTGGACGTTGGAATGCATGACAGGGAAATTAGGGTGAATTCCCAATGGGACCTGCCCAATTCACCTTTCCTGTTTTCACTCATCCTTCACTCCCTTGTCTTGCCCTTCCCTTTCGATGGTCTCCAGAGATCTCTATGGGAACCTTCTTAATGGCTCGATACCCTCAGGCATTGCCAATCTCCTCAATCTGGGCTATTTGTGAGGATTGCACTTTCTTTACAAGACGAAGACCCCTTAACCACACTGCGTGTGACCAGTTGCTGTGACTTATGTCACCATTTCGTGTTACCATTTCGTGTTACCATTTCGTGTTACCATTTCTTGTGAGCAATTGCTGTTGCAAGAGGTTTTGAGGAGACACAACTTCCGTGTACTATATAAGATGGCTTTGCGTGCAGCACTAGATGGCACCCAATGGGACGTGCTGCTTTTGTCATGGTATTGCATCAATAGGTCAACTCCCCCTCCCCTTCCTTCATTCACTCCTCTCCCTCCTCCCCCTCCTCCTTCTCCCACTCCTTCTCCCCGTCCTCCTTCTCCCCGTCCTCCTTCTCCCCGTCCTCCCTCTCCCCCTCCTCCTTCTCCCCCTCCTCCTTCTCCCCCTCCTCCTTCTCCCCGTCCTCCTTCTCCCCCTCCTCCTTCTCCCCGTCCTCCCTCTCCCCCTCCTCCTTCTCCCCCTCCTCCTTCTCCCCCTCCTCCTTCTCCCCCTCCTCCTCAATTGTTCTCCGCTTCAATCACTTCTCCCATTTATTCCGTGGAATGTACCATCAGGAATCTGGGAGGTAACGACTTCACTGGGTCCATTCCGCCTGGCATTAGCAACCTGAGAAGCCTCACTTTCCTGTCAGTACCACGGGAACACAACTGAACTTCCATGGTTGGCTTGAATTACTTGGTTATTTCTATTGGAGCAAATGGCTGTTTCTCACAGGGTAGAGAACTAACGCATGTTCTCTACCTGTCAGCTTAAACAGCAAATGGCTGTTTCTCTGTGCGTTCCCCCTGTCAGCTTAATTTGCAATGCCACTATGTCATGCCCTCATTCACTCCCCCTCCCCTTCCCCACCCATCCCCCCTCCCCACTTCCCCCCCCCCCCCCCCCTCCCTTTTCTCCACTACTTCTCTTCCATAAATCAACCATCGGAACCGTTTGCATGTACCATCAGGAATTTGAAATTGAATGCCTTGACTGGGTCGATTCCATCTACCATCGGCAGCATGAGCAGCCTCAATCACCTGTCAGTATGAGGGGAACACAGCCGAACTTGCATGTCTGGCTTGATTGAAGCCACTGCTGTGTGCCTTTTACTGAAGCAGAATGTTGTTTCTTACTGGGTTGCGAACTAACGCATGTGTCCTGTGTGTTCCTCTGCCAGCTTCACTAAAGGGCAACTGGGTCACTATGTCATGTCCTTTTCGTTTCCACCATTCAATGACTCCTCCCCCACCTTCCCTGTGTCAATTTATCAACCCATGGAATCTTTTGCATGCACCATCAGAAATCTAGGATTGAATGACTTGACTGGGTCTATTCCATCTACCATCGGCAACATGAGAAGCCTCACTCGCCTGTCAGTCAGTAGTACCATAGGAACACAACTGAACTGGCATGTTTGGCTTGAGTTGCCGTGCTCTGTCTGTGCTTTTTACCGAACCATACGGTGACTTGGGTCCACAGCTTCTTGTTTCCACTACTTCGTGTACCCCTTTTAGCTTGGGTGGAAAGACAACTCGCGAGTAGTAACATGAAAAGCCTGACAAAATCATCGTTCAATTTCCCTTTCACATCCTTGATGCATTGCTGCTACTACCGGATGCAGAAATTTGGCTTCAAATGCCCTCACAGAGACCATCCCAGAGTCCCTTGGGAACCTCATCAACTTGAAGAATTTGTACGTGCTCAAAACTTTTTATCGTTACATTATGTAACACAAGAAGAGGGCCTACACAAGGTGACACCCAATGAGGAGAGACTCGATGCACAACTGAGTGTTTTCAACATCGCTCTACAGTGTAGCTATTGTAAGTTCCAACTGTACAGGCCAGTAAAATCTCTATGCATATTTAACGCAGTAAGCATCGTTTCTGCAATATTGCCTTCTGTGTCTTCGACCCTCTAGATACCTGTACTACAACAATTTAACGGGCAGCATTCCAGACTCCCTCAGCAAGCTCGTGAATCTTGCAGAACTGTAAGGTCGCAACTGCCCTTATTAACCTATGTGCCATGGCCATGTGCCATGTGACCTTACCATGTGCCATGTGACCTTACCATGTGCCATGTGACCTTACCATGTGCCATGTGACCTTACCATGAAATTCTGACAAATATATTGCACAAATCGTCTGGAGACTAGACATGGGCATGAGCAGAGCCTGGCTCGGCTCGGCTTGCCTTGAGCCGGGTCCCCAGGATCCCCGGCTCGGCTCGGCTCTTCAGGGGGCTTGTGCGGGCTCTCACTTGGGGCCACGGGGTTGAGGTTCTCTAGTCCGGGACGTGGTCCAGAATGTTGAGCGCATCGTCAGCTTCTACATCTTACAAAACTCTCAGGAGGTGCTGCAGGTTAGATAGGGCTGGTTGAGGGCGACAGACTAGTGACAAGACGAGGTTAGGGTTGGCAGACGAAACGGGCGCAGGGGGGTTTGTCGATCTGAAGTTTGACAGTCGCAAAACGCCCCCTTTCCTGAGCCGCGAGCCGGCTGGCTCGAAATCGAGCCAGCTCGAGCCGGCTCAACTCCGGCTCGCCTGAGTTTGCGTGCGCGAGCTGAGCCGAGCCGCCAAGTCGACCGAGCCGGGTACCAAAAAAAAAGGCTCGGCTCGCCTTAAAAGCAAGCCGAGCCGAGCCGAGCCAGGTGTGGGGCCGAGCCGAGCCGAGCCCATGTCTACTGGGAAAACGGCCAATCAGTGGATATATAAGCAAGCAATCGTAAAGCCTTGACGAATGGGGAAATGAAGGTATCAGACAAAAGATTAGTAACTAGTATATTGGGTGTTTGAAGCGCTCGCCCCTCTTATCACGAGAGAAACAAACGTTTGAAAAGGCAAAAAAGCAGCCATTCCTGAATGCAAAAAAGCGCTGTGTGTTTGCCTGAATGTTTGTGTGTGTGTGTGTGTGTGTGTGTGTGTGTGTGTGTGTGTGTGTGTGTGTGTGTGTTTGTGTTTGTTTGTGTGTGGGGGGAGGGGGGTCTTTTGCATTGTAGGGATGTCAGCGAAAACAATCTCACCGGCCGCCTCCCTCCGACAATCGGCAGTCTTACCCGACTTTCGTTCTTGTACGTACACAACCAATATCACTGCTGTTGCTCTAAAATCACTGCTAGATCACCCAAGGGCAGTTTGTCTTGCAATGGGATTCACTGCGAAGTTGAAATTCCCATCTTCTTCTTTGAACAGCTCAGGAACACCCCATGTGCACGTGCAGGGACGTATCTGGAGGTGCAATCACATGCCCATCTGTCAACAGCAGTTGCGTGGTCCCACAGACACCTTCAAGCGCTTTCTGCCAGCGGTGCAGCTCCTTCTGCACAACTTGTGGCAAGTCACCACCTGGTGAGACTGAAATTTGGCCCCTCACCACCTGGTAAGACTCCATCTACATGGGCATGTCACCAGCTCAATACCTTCTAATAGGTTGCATCAACCGTTAGCAGCGCACCTGCTCCTTAATCCATCTAGTCCATATGCTGCCTCCATGCACTTTCGCTCACCACTCTTAATCAACCATGTATATCTTCCAACCTTCGGATGCTTTCCTTCTCTTCACCACCCCTTTCAACCCGCACCATATCCAACACCCCCCCCTGCCCACCTACAGCACCCCCGTTCCCAGCACCACCCTCTGCTCCACCCTCCTCTGCTCCACCCTCCTCTGCTCCACCCACATCCGCTCCGCCCACATCCCCCCAAAGTGAGTCACCACCCCCTCCGCATGGCCTCTCATGGCCCCCCTCTCCGAAGAGGTAACCCCCTCTGCATGGCCTCTCTCCCTCAAATATATCTTGGCTTACCCCCGTACCTCTCCTCCCCTTGTGATGGAGCAGCATGGGAAGGGCATGCGTTGTTGATTATTTTTCGGATTTTTTAACCCAACAAGTAAGGGTGAAAACGAGTATTTGGAAAACGAGTATTATTCGCGGATTCATATTCGAATTTCGAATACGAAATGAATCGAGTGTGGCTGTCTTACTCGTGAGTTTCGAATTCGGACTATTCGTCGTAGGGGTATTTGTATTCGCCGTACTCGTCCTCTCGTGAATATTATTCGTCGCGCTTCCCTCCCGCCCTATCCCCCCCAAACTGGCTGTTAGTGAGGAGAACATTAGGGAGACAGCGTGTTACTTTCTGGCGGGCTCGCGATGTTGTGGGGGGGGGGTATGTTTGGTTTAGGGATGAGCAAAACCGGGTAAATACCCGACCCGACCCGGTTTTGCCATACCCGACCTCGGGTCGGGTATTTTCGGGTCGGGTCCGGGCTGGGTAATACCCCCAGGACCATTACCCGGATTCTGCCCTTACTGGCGGGTAATATAATACCCACCAGGCGGATTCGGGTATACCCGACCTGGTTAAGGCTAAAAGGGGGTATTGCTTCCCGCCCATGAAAAAATGCCTAAACAACCTCTGTTTTACCCTCTGTTGCCATGCGTGTGTTTGTCATGGTGGCCCCCCCGGGTGGGCGTCGACAGCGTGGTCTTTAAAGAACAACCTAAACTGGGTCGGGTAGCTAGCGTTTTTGCCAGCATGAGAGGGGCGGTACCCGAAGTCGGGTATTCAATACCCGGCGGTAGGCTTGAGCAAAATACCCGGCCGGGTCGGGTACCCGGGACCAGGATCCGCTTTTTGGGTGGGTCGGGTATCCGGATTCTGGATTATTACCCGGCGGCTCGGGTCCGGGTTACCCGGGCGGGTATTCAATACCCGCTACCCGAAACGCTACCCGACGTGTCGGGTAACGGGTACCCGACCCGGTCGGGTAAATAATACCTACCCGAGGTCGGGTATTCCATTTAGACATGGGCGTAAGTCGCGCTCTGATTTAGGTTTTGCGGGAAAACGAAATGGGAGGTGAGGGGGGACGAGTGGAGCATTTGTGAGGAGAAGTTGGAGTTTGTAGATGGGGAGGAGTTAAGTGCGGTGAAAGGGAGAGAGTTGGGTGAGGTTGGAGAAAAGGTTGGAGTTTGTAGATGGGTAGGAGTTCAGTGCGGTGAAAGGGAGAGAGTTTGGTTGGAAATTGGAGTGTGTAGACGGGGAGGAGTTCAGTGCGGTGAAAGGGAGGGAGTATGGTTGGAAATGTTGGAGTTTTGTAGACAGGGAGGAGTTCAGTGCGGTGAAAGGGAGGGAGTTGGGTTGGAAATTGGAGTGTGTAGACGGGGAGGAGTTCAGTGCGGTGAAAGGGAGGGAGTATGGTTGGAAATGTTGGAGTTTGTAGATGGGGAGGAGTTCAGTGCGATGAAAGGGAGGGAGTTTGGTTGGAAATGTTAGAGTTTGTAGACAGGGAGGAGTTCAGTGCGGTGAAAGGGAGGGAGTTTGGTTGGAAATTGGAGTTTGTAGTAGACGGGGAGGAGTTCAGTGAGGTGAAAGTAGGCTTGAGCATGAACCCGACCCGACCCGACCCGACCCGACTTTGCCCTACCCGAAGCCGGGTTCGGGTCGGGTCGGGTCGGGTCAAGTCGGGTCGGAGCTCGGGAAATGTCAACCTGACCCGGGTTTAATAGGTCGGGTACTACCTGACCCGATTTCGGGTCGGGTCAGGTCGGGTTCGCATAGGGGCAGGGACGGGTAATAAGCCGACCCGACGGGTCGGGTTTTGTCGGTCGGGTCGGGTCGGGTCGGGTTGACCCTCCGCAAATGTCAACCCGACCCGTCAAAAAGTCGGGTTCGGGTTGGGTAACCCGACCCGACCCGACCCGTTGCTCAAGCCTAGGTGAAAGGGAGGGAGTTGGGTGGTCAAAATTCGACCCCCAGAAACCGTGACTCTCATTTGAGAGTCGCGTTTTGAGAAACCCTACCTAGCCTAGCCCGTTTTTAGAACGCCCACTAGTAGGTGGCGGGTACTAATAATCGTTTTTCAGGGTAACCGGGTCGGGTATACCCGGACCCGCCACGCGGGTATTGTATGACCCGTACCCTAAGGCCGGGTCCGGGTAAGGGTCCTGGGCATATTACCCGACCCGGACCCGACCCGAAAATACCTGACCCGAGGTCGGGTATTGCAAAACCGGGTTGGGTCGGGTAATTACCCGGTTTTGCTCAACCCTACCCGTTACCGGACATGTCGGGCCTGATTTCGGGTGACGGGTATTGAATATAGGCTTGAACATGAACCCGACCCGACCTGACCCGACCCGACTTTGCCCTACCCGATGTCGGGTTCGGGTCGGTTCGGGTCGGGTCAAGTCGGGTCGAAGTTCAGGAAATGCCAACACGACCGGGTTTAATAGGTCGGGTACTACCTGACCCGATTTCGGGTCGGGTCGGGTCGGGTTGGCATAGGGGCAGGGACGGGTAATAAGCCGACCCGACGGGTCGGGTTTTGTCGGTCGGGTCGGGTCGGGTCGGGTCGGGTACCCGAGGGTCGGGTCGACCCTCCGCAAATGTCGACCCGACCCGTCAAAAAGTCGGGTTCTGGTCGGGTTACCCGACCCGACCCGACCCGTTGCTCAAGCCTAATTGAATACCCGCCCGGGTAACCCGGACCCGACCCACCGGGTAATTTTCAGGGTTCCGGATACCCGACCCGCCCGAAAAGCGGATCCGGGTCCGGGTACCCGACCCGGGCGGGTAGTATGCTCAAGCCTACTCCTGCCCCTCTCCCCCCTTCCCTCTGGATTCAGTGCAACTCCTGCTGGAATTCCAGCAGGCGTGGGGGCGGACTTTCGCCGAGTGGGTGGCTGGGGGGGACTGCAACACTGCGGAGAATGTGACATGCGATGCGCAGGGCATGGTCACCAGCATGTGAGTGCAGCAAGGGATGACAACCACCATGTGAGTGCGCCGAGTTGGCTTGGCATGTGAGTGCACCTACCCAATATGAATCTTAACCCTGTACGCCCTTCGTTATCCCCTGTGTCTTACGTAACCCACACCACACCCCTCCAGGGATCTAAATAACAAGGGCTTAACCGGGTCCATCCCATCTACTATCGGTAGCTTGGTCAGCCTGACTTTCCTGTGAGTAAGAGCTAATTCGGTATGAGTGGGACCATGCACTTATGGGACATCATAAACCGTTCTTTTTATGAATTCTGATGCAGCAGTAAGTTGGTGTGCTTCTTGCACGAAATTACTCGTCACTTGTCTCCTTGTCTCTTTCGAATAAGATTGAGCTGAATAGAAAAGTGGGCTGGAAGGGATGAGACGAACAAGAATCCAAAGAATCCCCAATTTAGTCTCCTCAAGAACTTTTGAGGGATGGTCGCGACGCAACTAGGCTTGAGCATACTACCCGCCCGGGTCGGGTACCCGGACCCGGATCCGCTTTTAGGGCGGGTCGGGTATCCGGAATTCTGAAAATTACCCGGCGGGTCGGGTCTGGGTTACCCGGGCGGGTATTCGATACCCGTTACCCGAAATCTTACCCGACATGTCGGGTAACGGGTACGGTGTACCTGACCCGCGGGGTATTGAATACCTGACTTCGGGTACCGCCCCTCTCATGCTGGCAAAAACGCTACCCGACCCAGTTTAGGTTGTTTTTTGAAGACCACGCTGTCGACGCCCACCCTGGGGGGCCACCATGACAAACACACCAATGGCAACAGAGGGTAACACTGAGGTTGTTTAGGCATTTTTCCATGGGCGGGTATCAATACCCGCTTTTAGCCTAAACCGGGTCGGGTATACTGTACCCGGATCCGCCTGGCGGGTATTATATTACCCGCCAGTAAGGGCCGGATCCAGGTAATGGTCCTGGGGGTATTACCCGACCTGGACCCGACCCGAATATACCCGACCCGAGGTCGGGTATGGCAAAACCGGGTCGGGTCGGGTATTTACCCGGTTTTGCTCATCCCTAGTCACAAGCAACTTCCAATCCACAAAAATGTTCCCAGCTACCTCTAACATCTTGGTCCCCTTTCCTCGTTGTCCTCATGTCTTCGTGTCCTTGTCGTCTAATGCCATTCCTATCCCCTGTGTTCGTTGCTATGCATATTCTTTTGGCACAGTGGTCGAATAGCCTTCAAGGACCCGCTCGTCTGTCCTCACACTCAGTGTGATTGACTAACACTTCCTTGTTTTCATTCATCCTTCGCTCTCTCGTCTTCCCCGTCCCTTTGGTTGGATTGGATGGTCTCCAGAGATCTCTATGGGAACGATCTCAGTGGCTCGATACCCTCAGGCATTGCCAATCTCCTCAATCTGCGCTATTTGTGAGAACTTTTTTTTTTTTTTTTTTTTTTTTTTTTTTTAGTTTGCTTCTTAATTACACTGCTTGTGACCAGTCGTTGTGTCCAAGGTGACGATGCCTTGCTACGATATTCTGTTACAAGAGGTTATGAGTAGACCAAACTTACTTTTTACAATACATGATAGCTTTATGTGCGCTAGCTTGCACCCAATGAGATATGTTGCTATTGTTACAATCATGCATCACTGCGTCATGCATGCCCTTATCATCTTCGGATGATCTTCCCCCTTCATCCACTCCCTCCCCCCATTCGCCGCTTCAACTAATCAACCCATAACAACCTTTGCATGCACATCAGGAATCTGGGAAGCAATGCCTTGACTGGGTCGATTCCATCTACCATTGGCAGCATGAGCAGCCTCACGTTTCTGTCAGTACCATACGGACACAACTGAATTGAATGCAACCGAAATTCCATGTCTGGATCGAATGGCAAATTGAAGCACATTTCATTGAAGTATTAAGGGATTCTTTACCTTTTTTTTACCGCAAACATATGTCCTCTACCAGCCAGCTTGAGCGGAAAGGCAACTCATGAGTAGTAACAAGAAATTCTTGCTACGACTTGTGCTGATCGCACCCTTCAAATGCCCTCTCACGTCCTTGATGTGTTGCTGCTACTACTGGTTGCAGGGGTTTAGGCTCGAACGCCCTCTCGCAGACCATCCCAGAGTCCCTCGGGAGTCTCGTCAACTTGGAGGCTTTGTATGTGTTCGTGTTTTGCTTAGTGTTGTAAGTATGGGGGTTGAGAGCTTACACAAGGCGACACCCAGAAAGAAGACGCCTGATGCCCAACCCAAGTGAGCGTTTTAATCATCATGCTTTTCTTTGGCAATCCTAAGTTCCAATCTATATGGGCCAGTTTATCTCCTGCGCTTATTCAACGTGGTAAGCCCCCCTTGGGCATTACTTCCTTCTGTGCCTTTGCCCCACCAGATACCTATACAACAACAGTTTAAGTGGCAATATTCCAGACTCCGTCAGCAAGCTTGTAAATCTCGAGAACCTGTAGGTTCTTAACTCCCCTTATTAACACATGATCTTCTTACAAAATTGTGATAGAACTTTCACACAAATCTGTTGGACACTGAGTCGTGATTATTGAATATCAAGAAAAGCAAGCGTTTGAATTTATCATTTCTAGTTTTTGTGACACGAAATAATAGCCTTTCCAAATGACATGCAAAGTTGACTATCTGTTTTGTGTGTGTGTGTGTGTTTCTGTTCTGTGTGTGTGTCTGTGTGTGTCTGTGTCTGTGCGCGTGCGATGGGGGATGGGAGAGGGGGGGGAAGGAAAGGGGGTGGCTGTTTGCACTGTAGGGATGTCAGCCTAAACAATCTCACTAGCAGCCTCCCTCCAACAATTGGCAGTCTTACGCGTCTATCATTCATGTACGTCAACCAATATCACCGCTACTTCTTCCACAACCCTGATACACTAGTCCCTACCCTAGACTGCAGAGATCGTCGCGTTATGGGATTTACTGCGCAGATGAAATCCCAATTTCGGAATTTGAACTTTTTAAATCCGGACCAGCGGGTTGCAAGTCCCCTTTTCTCAAGGTGCTGCATCTTGAGGCCGCTGGAAGGAACCAAGAAGCACTCGTCAAAATGCAGGGGCTCGCAGAGAGTTTGCAAGCTGCACGACTGAGGGGAGAAACGGGCTGGGTTGGGCGAGGGGTAGAAACCTGTATTCTCCGTTCAAAGTTTGGGCAGGTACACGCAAAATAAAATTGTCATTCATCTGTAAGGGATCGCAATTTTCCGAAATGTTTATGCGCCAACCCAACATCCAGAATTTTTTCGAAACCTGTCAGGACAAGGGGCTGTTTTTGTAAACAGCCAACCAGCTCTGGCCTTGAATACTTGGCAGCGCTGGCGAGGTGGCTCTCCGCTAGAGTGAGACCCGCCAAACTTGGCATCCTTGCGAAGTTGTGAGCCCCGCAAGCTCGCGCGAAACAAAACCTCGCTCTGCGAAGCCCAACCTTCGCAAAACAAAATTCGTCACCCTACTTCGTCCGCCAGTCTAATGTTGCCGCCCCACCTACCGCAACTCAACAATACTAGTATGCAACCTGTCGGTCGGGATTTAATGATTCTCTGTGCACGTGCAGGGTCATATCTGACACTGCAGTCAAATGCCCACAAGACTACAGCACCTGCATGGTCCCACAGACCAATTCAACTGCTTTCTGCGTCCAGTGCCCTGACTTCTGCAACACATGTGCCACAGCACCACCCTCTGCTCCACCCTCATCTGCTCCACCCTCATCTGCTCCACCCTCATCTGCTCCACCCTCCTCTGCTCCACCCTCCTCTGCTCCACCCTCCTCTGCTCCACCCTCCTCTGCTCCACCCTCCTCTGCACCACCCTCTGCTCCACCCTCATCTGCTCCACCCTCATCTGCTCCACCCTCATCTGCTCCACCCTCCTCTGCTCCACCCTCCTCTGCTCCACCCTCCTCTGCTCCACCCTCCTCTGCTCCACCCTCCTCTGCTCCACCCTCCTCTGTTCCACCCTCATCTGCTCCACCCTCATCTGCTCCACCCTCCTCTGCTCCACCCTCCTCTGCTCCACCCTCCTCTGCTCCACCCTCCTCTGCTCCACCCTCCTCTGCTCCACCCTCATCTGCTCCACCCTCCCCACAACCGCTGTCCCGCCAAAGTGAGTCAGCACCTCTCCCGCGTTAACTCCCTTTGCATGGTCTCTCTTCCTTGGATATCTCCCTCTCTCCCTCGGACTTGTTTCCCTCCTCACGACCCCCGTCCCCCCAAAGTGGGTCCTCAGCTCTCCCACATCAACCCCCTCTGCACGAACTCCCCCCCTTCACTTGTTTCCCACAATCCGTACACTCCACATGTCCTTCCTCCACTTGTGCTTCTGCTAAATAGGAACGGAGTAGGAAGGGAATGGTATATTTGTTAATAAGAGCTGTTCGGCTCATTCCCCCTTGCCCCTTCCCTGCCCCACCTCCTTCTCCATCCCCTTTTTTCCTCCTTTCCCTCCTCTCTCCTCCTCTTGCTCCCCCTTCCTCCCCTCTCCTCCCGCCTGCCCCTCTCTCCCCTTCCCTCTGCCTCCAGTGCCACTCCTGCTGGACCTCCAGCAGGCGTGGGGGCGGGCTTTCCCTGGGTGGGTGGCTGGGGGGAGCTGCGGCTTTGCCAGGCATGTGAAGTGCGATGGCCAGGGCATGATCACCAGCATGTGAGTGCACCAACCCAATATCACTTATTTACCCAATAGCACGATTTTCCAGAACCTCTCTCTCCTCTGCTAACCTTCCTGTCTCGTGTAATTCAATCCACTCCCCTCCAGGATTTTAAATAACCAGGGCTTGACGGGATCCATCCCATCTACTATCGGCAGCATGGTCAGCCTGACTTACCTGTGAGCAACAGCAACAGTTAATCTGGTGTGAGTATGACCACGCACTTATGGGCACAATCCAAATCCGCCCGATTAATACGGTCTGACTGATACAAGCCTCTCCTGACTTGCCCGTGAGCGACAGCAACAGCTGATCCAGAACATTTCTAACATCCTTGTTCCCTTTCCTGTCTCCTTGTGTCTCTTGTCCTTGTCTTCCTCGACCCTGATTGATACCATTTGTCTTGTTTTCGCCCGTCCTTTACTCTCTCGTCTTCCTTTCCCTTCTGAGTGGTCTCCAGAGATCTCTATGGGAACAATCTTAGTGGACCATTACCATCAGGCATTGGCAATCTCCTCAATCTGAGCTATTTGTGAGGGTTGCGGTTTTTTATGAGAAGGGTGCCTCGTTACTTCACTGCGTGTGACCTATTGTTGCGTCCAATGTTACCATCTCTTGTTACCATTTCGTGTTACCATTTCCTGTTACAAGGGGTTTCGATGTAACTCAGCTTTGCGCTCATGGTGCGAGTTGCACCCAGTGAAATGTGTCGCAAATTGCACCCTACCCTTTTCATAGTGCTGTTGTCACAATAATGCACCACTGCGTCATGCCCTTTTCATCTTCCCCATTCATCCACTTCCCTCCCCCCCTCCTTCTCCGCTTCAGTCAATCAACCCTTTAATTTCTTTGCATGCACGACCAGGAATCTAGGTTATAATGCCTTGACGGGGTCTATTCCATCTACCATTGGTGGCATGAGCAGCCTCACTTACCTGTCAGTACCATGGGAACACAACTGAACTAGTGTGTATGGCTTGAATGGCACGAGTCTGTAATCTTTAGCAACTCACAGCCTCTATCTGGGTGGGTCCATGTTTTTATTTTTCAGCTTGAGGGGAGTGGCAACTCGTGAGTAGTAACAAGAAAAGCTCGGCGATCTTATCTATCAGACCCCCTTTTATATTTTTGATGGCTACTACTGGATGCAGGAGTCTGAGCTCGAACTCCATCTCGCAGAGCATCCCAGAGTCCCTCGGAAACCTCATCAACTTGAGTGAATTGTGAGTTTGCGATTTTTTGTTAAGTCAGCTAATGTTGAGAGAGCCTACACCGCATGACACCCAACGAGGAGAGACCCAACGCTTAACTGGTGTTTTTATTACATTATTTGTTAGTGATTGTAAGTTTCAATCTGTGTGGGACGGTATATTCTCTACACTTGACTTATGCAGTAAGCCTCATTTGTGCTATACTGCCTTCTGTCTCTTCGCCCCACCAGATTGCTCTCGGACAACAGATTAAGTGGCACCATTCCAGACTCCATAAGCAAGCTCGTTAATCTCATCGATCTGTATGTTCTCATATCCAATTACAGCCATAGCCATGCACGATGTGACCTTCATATAAAATGTTATAATATCGTTCATAAAGCCCATAAGACATACACACAGTCGTAAATTTGCTAACTTGAGAGAAATCGATTTATCTGTAGATGTTTGAGCTAGGATGAACGCATAGATGTAACTTGGACAGTTGTTCTAGGCCTCGTCAGCCATCTCAACAAAGCTTTGCATGTATATGTGCATGCGTGCATGCGTGGGTGTGTGTGTGGGTGGGTGGGTGATTGTGAGTGTGTGTGTGAGAGAGTGACTGTGAGTGTGTGTGAGCGCACGCGCATACGTGCGTGTGTGAGTGTGTGAGCGAGTATTGCAGTTCTCTCAGCCAAAACAATCTCACCGGTGGTCACCTCCCTCCAACAATGGGTGGCCTTACCCGTCTTGAATTATTGTACGTTGGTCCAGTATCGCCGTCAGGCCATTCACAACTCTGGCACACTAGCCCAATCCAAGAGAAACCCTGTAGTGCAGAGATCATCGTGCAATGGGATTCACAACCATCGTGCAATGGGATTCCTATTATCATCCCTAAACAGTTTCGGGAGCACTCCTCTCCCTATGCACGTGCAGAGCCATTTCTGGGACAGCAATCACATGCCCACTGGACTACAACACCTGTGTGGTCCCACAAAATATTTCAACTGCTTTCTGCCAGCTATGCCCTTCCTTCTGCAACACATGTGCCACGGCACCATCATCTGCTCCACCCCCCTCTGCTCCACCCTCGTCCCTCCAAAGTGAGTCACCACCTCTCCACACTAACCCCCTCTGCGTGGCCTCTCTCTCTGTCTTTCGTATATACCCACTGGGTTGATTTTCTTTAGCCTAGCCTGGAATCTGATCTGTTGCCAATGACTATGAGCTCCACGTGTAAGACCAGTCCAGCACTCATGCCCCTAGTGCACATTATGTCGCTGAGGGGAACGTGTAAAGAGAAATTTATAAAAACGCCGACATACTGGGGAGGACTGAGTAGGATTGTGGAGGGGCACAAGTTGATTATATCTGGCCGCCTCATCTCCTCTTGACCACTGCCGCTTCCTGGAGACCATGTCTGAATACTTCCCCACCGGTTTCCCCTTGCAGATTACCTACCCCACCTTCCTCTCCCCCCTCCCTCTGCCTCCAGTGCAACTCCTCCAGGACTTTCAGCAGGTGTGGGGGAGCAGTTTCACCGGGTGGGTGGCTGGGGGGAACTGCAGCACTGCCGCGCATGTGACATGCGATGCACAGGGCATGGTCACCAGCATGTGAGTGCTCTCTATCTTCAGGGCATGGTAGTCAGCATGTGAGTGCACCAACCCTTGCTGGGCATGTGAGTGCACTGACCCGATGAGATTCTTAACCCTGCATGTCCTTCCAGGGTCCCTCTGTTTCTCACCTGCGCTCCTCCATTACCCTCTTGTCTCCCCAGAGATCTCAGTCTCCAAAGCTTAGCCGGATCCATCCCATTTACCATCGGCAGCATGGTCAGCATGAGCTACCTGTGCGTATGGGTAACAGCTAATCCGGTATGAGAATGGCCATGCACGTATGAGTCAACCAAAATCTATCTGATCCATTTTTGGCTCCCTTTAAGAAATAAGAAGTAGACAAGTAAGCAGATGTGCCTCTTGCATGAATTCGTTTCTCCTTGCCTCCTTATTCTAGTTGTAAGAAATGGGCTGAATAGTAGAAAAGACGAGGAGAGATATCGCGATGGCATCCCCTGAAAGCCCCAAAGGGTGGGTTCGAGAATTCGGGGGATTGCATTCGAGTGAGGTAGCGATTTTGTGAAACATCCAATCCAATCCACAAAAAATGGGCGCAGCAGCCTTTCTCAGCATCCTTGTCTTCGCTTTCCTCCTTGTGTTTTGTTTTCTCTCCGCTTCAATTATTTAACCCGTTGAATCCTTTGTATGCACCATCAGGTATCTAGGTTATAATGCCTTGACTGGGTCTATTCCATCTACCATCGGCAGCATGAGCAGCCTCAAGCTTCTGTCAGTAACATGGCAACACAACTGAACCTCCGTGTTTGGCTTGAATAAAATTGATGCGTGCTGTTCATTTAAGCTAAAGGTTTGTTTCCCACTAGGCAGAGATAACGCATTTTTCCTGTGCGTTCCTCTGTCAGATTCACTGAAAGAGCCACTATGTCACCTTTTGTGTGTAATGAGTCGATTTTTGAGTCGACTCAAAAATCGACTCATTACACACTGAACGAGCCACTATGTCACCTTTTCTTGTCACGCCCTTTGAGTCGACTCCTAAGTCAGCCATGTTACCTTGTCACGCCCTTTTCACTCCTCCCTTCCATTAAATCCCCCCCTTCTTCCGTCGTCTCCGCGTCAATCGATTAACCCATGAAACCCTTTGCATGCACCATCAGGGATCTCAAAGGTAATGACTTGACTGGGTCTATTCCATCTACCATCGGCAGCATGAGCGGCCTCACGTTCCTGTCAGTACCATGGCAACACAACTGCCATGCTTGGCTCTGCTGACACCATTGCTATTCTCAGTTGAACCATTAGCCGTTTTTCTACCCTTTTCTGGGACTACTGCTATCATGTGTCATTGGTGCGTTCTTTTGTCTGCAACTCCTCGTCAGTATAACCAGAAAATCCCGCGGATCTTATTCCTCAATTGCCCTTTCACATCCTTGATGTGCTGCTGCTACCAATGGCTGCAGGAATTTAGGATGGAACTCCCTCTCACAGAGCATCCCAGAGACCCTCGGGAACCTCATCAACTTGCAGGAGTTGTACGTGCTAAAACGTTTAGATTATTACATGAAAGTTATACAAGAAGAGGGCCTACACATGGTACCACCCAGGGTTAAAAAAAACGCAGTTTTTTTCAAAAAAATACAGTATTAAACGGTATCGAATTAAACGGCCGTTTAATACGAAAAAAAACGATGAAAATTGTGCAAAAATGGGTTGGTTAAAAAAAACGGCCGAAATAAAAATAAAAAGTGCAAAGAAATCCGACGAAATGCGCGGATCTGGCATTTCGCCCGCCCAAATGCACGGATCTGGCATTTTTCCCACCAAAATGTGCTAGATCTTACCTTTTTGCTGGACGAAAACCATACATTTCGTCCAGCAAAATCATACAACTAAGAGAGACCTGATTGCTGATGCCCAACTAAGAGAGACCTCATGGCTGATGCCCAACTGAGTTTTTTTCACCATCACGCTATTCGTTAGGTCACGAGTTCTCATTTGCACGGGCCTGCCTTGTTTGTGTTATATTGCCCTCTGTGTCTTTGCCCCTCCAGACACCTTTTCACCAACAGCTTAAATGGCAGCATTCCAGACTCCTTCAGCATGCTCAGATCTCTTGCAGTACTGTATGTTCACATCTCCCCTTATTGATGAATGATCCGTAGGACCGTAGCCATGTGCCATGTGATCTTCCTTCGTAATTGCGATAACTTTTTCACAAATATCGTCTGTGGTGATTGTTGAAGTGCTTGTCCTCTCTTTCATGAAAAAAAAGACATTTTACTGAATCTTTTCTAGCTTTCACAACAACAAACTAGGGCTGTGTTTTTGTCTGGGTGCTTTTGTGTTTTCGCATTGCTTGCAGGGATGTCAACCAAAACAATCTCACCGGCCGCCTTCCTCCAACAATCGGCAGGCTCACCCATCTTTCGCTCTTGTGTGTTGTTCCAATATGTAACGAGATTCGCTACAAGCATGAAAGCCCAATCCTCTTCTTTGAACAGTCTAAGAATCGCTCCTTGTGCACGTGCAGGAACATATCAAACACCACAATCACGTGCCCAGAAGACTTCAGCACCTGCATGGTCCCCCAGCTCAATTCAAGCGCCCTTTGCCGGCAGTGCCCTTCCTTCTGCTCCACCTGTGCCAATTCACCACCGGCACCATGTGAGACACAATCGTCCTCCTAGACTACGGATGGTTTGCAGCTTCCAGCATTCTTATACCCTTCCCTTAGCTCCCCCCCCCCCCCCCTCTTCCCACGGTCTCACCCCTCTCTCCTCTCCTCAGCTTCAAATCTTGTTCCTTCCCCCACGCCTGGGCAGACCCCTTCAAGAGCCACTTGCAAACAACTGCTCCTCATGCCCCTGACCTGAGTCTTGTCTGGACCAAGTCTTGTATTGTCTTGTCCTCTCTTGTCTTGTCTGCTATCTCTTAGCAGCACTATTCTACAAGCGCCTCAAAAATCCCTTCTTCGCCTGCCCTTTTTGGCACTTTCTCCTTAACTTTGAAATGCTTTCCATCCATCACCTACCCTCTCTTGTCAACCCATTCCTTTTCCAACGCCCCTTTCTCCACACCCAGCCTCTCCCTCCCAGCTTCAACCCGGAGCCTCTCCCTCCCAGTCTGGAGGCGGCCTGTCAGTGGGTGCCATAGCTGGCATTGCTGCTGCTGGTGGTGTGGCGATCCTCGTGCTGCTGCTGCTGGGTCTGATGGAGTTCAAGCGACGGTGCACCAAAGGGGCAGCAGCAAGAGGAGATGGGAAGGTCTTGGCAGCTGAAAGTGCACTCCAAGGCAAGATCCAGTCGAAATCACACAGTCCAATGCTCCCCACTGCACACACTCTTTGCTCTTACTATCCCTCCTTCTCGTTCTCGCAATCGAACTTTCCTTTTTTTTCCAAATAATGTCAAGACTTCCAGGTCAGTCATGTGCTAGCAGGCAACAACCCCCGGGGCGCTTCAAGGGAGCTGTAGTGCGGCTCTAAGACGTGGTGCAGGTCACAGTATCGACAGGCTTTTGTGGAACCATCCTGACCTGGTACCAATCATGAGCTCTTGGCTCGATGAAAGCAGCAATGTTCCCTACTTGGCAACGAGAACCGCATTGTCCTTTTGTTGAGGGCGATGACCTTGCTCCGCTCACTAAGGGACTGACAACTGCTGGTGGCATTGGTGGATGGATGAACTCGACCGTTGTTGCCTGAAGGCTGCTGTGTGAGCTGCCGGATTGAGAGCATATAAATGAACCAGACACTGGAGACTGAGTAGGAAACCATGGAGGGAGAGCTTGTGTACTAGGCTGAAACTCTCTCACTCTTGCACTCCCTCACAATGTCCCTAAACCGGTCCTTTATATTGAGTCACAGGTACTGCAGGTTGGCTCCCTGGGTGGCCTGCCGCCGCCTGGGGCACTAGTTTTAGGTAGGTTCAAGGTACTGCCTCCACCTCTCCAGTGGTAAGTGAGACTTCAAGGGACATGCAGGCGGGTAAGTGTGTCCAGGGTGCCTGCAGGCCACAAGAAACGAGGGTGGCGGCCAGCAGCCCAGCACACGTTGTCGCCTACACCAGCGTGAGCACCTGGAGGTGCGTCGTCGCCGTCGCCTGGAGCGCTCGGTGCATGGGGACGGCGAAGAGGAGCGGCCCCGAGAAGTCCCCAAGATGGCTCTCCTCTCTCTCTCTCTCTCTCTCTCTCTCTCTCTCTCTCTCTCTCTCTCTCTCTCTCTCTCTCTCTCTCTCTCTCTCTCTCTCTCTCTTTCCTTTGTTGCTGGGCAATCCTGCGTACAGGCTAGGCAAGTAGGATGGGTACAAACAGGTACAGTCTCCCAGGTATGTTTCTATATCTACCCTACGGCAGCTCTCTCTCTCGAACGGTCCTTCATTGCTGGGAGATCCTGGGTACAGGCGAGGCATATAAGGTGGGTACCAGCATGCTCGGTGTTCATGTTCTAGCTCCTAGTCCCTGGCTACTCCCTTGGGTGCTCTATGACCGCGAAGCAGTCCCCAAGGGACATGCCCGCCTCAGGAGCACCTAGGGGCGGCCCCTCAAGTGGCGAAGCCTCATTTACCTTCCCGAGGTAGGTGAGGGCTTGACCCCGCTGGAGGGTGACAGACCAGCGCTGGCGGAACTGGCTGAGCAGTTTAGCCGCCTGGTAGGAGCTGGGGTCAGCATTGAAAAGGCGACGGGCGGCCGTATGTGCGAGGAGTTTAAGGAAGGATGGCATTTCGGCGCATGGGCAGCCATACGTCTCGACGGCGAGTGGGAAGAAACCGACGTATGCTGCCCGGTGGCGGTATTCGTCGATCTTCTTGTCCGCTTGCTCCCGGGCCATGTAACTGCGGCCTTTGCGCGCTAGCGGGTCCCGGGAGCTGACTGGGTCGGTGACCGTGACGTCACAGATCCAGACCGCCCCCGAGTCCCGGTCACGCATGGCCAGGTCGGCGGTCTTGCCGTCGACCGGGTTGTAGATCGCCGTTTCTTTCGTGACTATAAACTGTGCGTCTCGCCCCATGCGAACGCACTCATCTCGGAGGGCGTTGTGGGTGTCGGTGCGACCGTGTCCCGTCCCACAGCGGAGGAGGTGGTTTGGTAGGCGGGGGTCTATGATCGCGACCTGTTGGGCGCAGTTGCAGACCCTGGGTGCCGGGAAAGGGAGGCCCATACGGAACGCCAGGGCGATGGCATAGTGAGGCGGTGCCAGCCGAAGAGATGGGAATAGGGGGATGGCGAGGAGCCAGTCGCCGGCGCCGTACCCAGTGAGGGAGAGGAGCCGCTGGGTGTGGCCGCTGAGGGGGTTGGGGTCCATCTCCCTTGACGCAGCTAGTTGACGAGCGAAGCGTGCTGCGTGTACCTCCAGGGCCAACCGGTGCTGGAGAGGATCGTCTGAGGGCTCAGCCCGCTCGGCCTGCAGGAGCGCCAAGGCTGGAGCTGGGAGGGCCTACTCGCATTTCGCCAGCCAGGTATGGAGACGCGAGGGTCCGATGAAGGGAGGGGCTAGGGAGCAGGCCGCTGCAACGAGTGGGCCTGTCGGGTCCGAAGGAAGGGATATGAGGAGCCGGTGGGCCTGTGTGACGCTGGTGAGGAAGGCGTGCGGGCCCTCTACTGCGGGGTCCGCGAGGCCGAGGCCGCCAAGGGTGGGGGGCAGAGAGGCTTGGTGCCACGTGCGCGACCGCTCCTGTTCACCCCGTGGGAGCTGAAGTTTGCATGAGAGGAGGAGGGTATGGAAGAGCTGCTGTCCCCAGTTGGACCATTCCTCGGTCGGCAGCGAGTCTAGGGGGGTGGTGCGGGTGAGATAGGATACGCGTCTTGAGACGCAGCGGTGGAGGAGAAGGCCCGCAGCCTGGGGGTCCATGGTCGCCAGGTCGGGGAGCGGTCTGGCCATGTCAGCCAACTGCTCTCGAAGGAAAGCGGCTGTGGCTTCGGTGGGGCCGAGGTGGCTTCCGAGGAGGCGCAGGCCGTTAGTGCGGAAGGGGATGCCTGGGGGGAGAGTGGGGCTGGGGGGCTGGGAAGCTGACCACGCCGCGCACTTGGAGGGGTTGTGCGCGAGGCCCAAGGGGCGTAGGGCCTCTGTGAGATGGGTGAATGCCGACGCGCATTCCGACGGCTCTCCAAGCAGCGTGATGTCGTCGGCGTATGCGAGGCAGAGCACGCTACGAAACGCCGAGGCTGTCGCCTGGAGTGCCGGGTGTAAAGCCGCCGCGAAAAGCAGGGGGCCCATGGGGTCCCCTTGACGAACACCCCGGGCACTAAGGAGGGGTTCGCTGCAGAATCCCGCGTCTAGGTAGAGTCGCGACGGTGCTCCGTAGGAGAGTTTGACGAAGGGGAGAAGCGGCCGGAGGGGCGAGTTGAAGAGGCCTGCCACTATCGCAGCTCTGTCGACGCTGTTGAAGGCGTTTGATACGTCGACCTGGAGTACGAGGGCGGACGGAAACTCGGATGTGTATGCGCGGGCTCCGTGGATGATTGCCTCGCCACCCGCGCGTACTGCCACCCCGAACTGCAGCGGGAGGAAATGAGTCTGCGCCTGTGCCGTCATGGTGAGGAGGCCCGCCTTCGCCACGAGGCGGTGCAGGCACTCGCCTATGGCGATAGGTCGCGTACCGCCTCCGGGCTTGGGGAAGGCGATTAGGCGGCTGGCGGTGAGAAGGGCGGCGATTTCGGCTGTGGAATCCCCTTTGAGCAGACGCAATGCGAGCTCATGCAATTTGACAGCGACTGAGTTGTTGGCGAGGGCGGCTTCGCGAATGTGCTCGAAGCATATTCCTGAAGGCCTTGCGCCCACTCCGTTTTCGCAGCGACTTAGCAGACGAATGAACGAGTCCTGCGAAAACGGGGGGCACGCCTCTGACTCGTCGAGGATGGGCCAGGCGATTGACTCGGTCAACGGAGCGGGGTGCTTGGACTTAAGTGCCTCGAGGACTTCGGGAGTTGAATCGCTGACCGGGGTCGAGTCCAGTGCCAGCAGGGCACGTCGGAGACTGCCACGGCGGACAAGCCCCTCTGCCCGCTTTTGCCTGCCGATGGAGTCCGGCATGTGGCGAGGTGCGGGGGGGTTATGCACAGCATCGATTGCTGATAGGTATAGCGTCTGCCAATCGCCCGCGAGGAACTGCTGCAGTCGTTTTTCCACCGAGGCCCAATCAGGGTGCTTGGGCGAGTGCAGGCGAAGGGTTAGGCGAGGGACGAAAAGTAACAGGCGCCAACCTGCGAGGCTGGATGGGCTGTGTGCGATGTGTAGCAGAGGTGTCAGGAGTGCTAGGGCGAAGAGCTGACGAAGTTTGGGGGGGATTCTGCGGGAAATCGGGGGTTGGCGACTGTCGCAAAGCAGGTCGATATCCCATCCCGCCACCCCGGCGAAAAGGGATTCGTTGGACGACAGCTCCTGTGGCGAAAAATGCCGTGGGTTCTGGATATCTGGCGTACTACTGGCGCGGGAGGGATGCGTATTTCGCGCACTCCCTCTGGCAGCCTGGGCGGGAGAGCCCGGTGGCTGTGTGCTCGCAGGTCTATGTCCGCGGGATCTGAGCGATGGGGACGGATTCCCGCCTCGCCTGCGTGACAAAGTTCTCTCCTCCAGAGCAGCACTGGACTCCTCTGTTGATGAGTCCTGGATCCTCTCCGGTACATAAGATGCGTCTCGTCTTTCTTCCTCGTCAGTTACCTCCCTCTGCCCTCCCTCCCTTAAAGCCCGGTTAGCAGCCTGCTGGAAGTCGTTCAGCGGGCCACCATCCCGAGACAAGACGCCTGTCCGTCCTCGACCGCGCCCCCAACCTCTTTGGTCCCGGCTTCCACTGCGTGGCGCTGCCACTCCGCCCGACGCTCGCTGACCGTTCCGACGCACGGGCGACGATGTGGGGGGCGTCCGGGCCGTCAATCGAGTCACCCCGAAATGTGGTGGGAGTCGGGCGTCCCCGTCGCGAACGGTCCCTTGATTTGGAGAGCACGGGGGAGAGCGTCCCCCGCCGAGATCGGGCGAGTTCCCCACCGCCCGCGAACCACGGATGGGAGCGCGCATTCCCCGTCTCGTCAACGAGCCGCCAGCAGACCCCAGAGCGTCTGTCGGGCAGCCGCCGCTCGTCCCCCGCACGTCACGAGCGGAAGGCCCCCCAGCGTGCGGACCAAGACCAGCCGGGGGCGGCGCAGCCTCCGCAGCAGCAGCCTCCGCTGGTCCCGCCGCGTCGAAGAACACCCCAGCGGGGGGCGCAAGCGGCTCCCGCCCAGCAGCGCCGGACGCCGCAGGGGCAGCGTGGGCAGTCTGAACCGCACCGCGGGTGGAGGGCCGGAGGGGGCAACGGGCGAGGTTCGGCCGCGGAGAGGCGGCTGGGTCGCGCTGCTGCGACCTTGGAAAACCTGTTCCGTTCGGTAGCAACGCCTCAGCCCCCGAGCGTGTGTCCCCCGCCGCAGATGCCGCCCGCGATAGTGCCTCCTCCGTATTCCGTGCCGCTGCAAGTGCCGTTTCGACCTCTTCCGGCGCCTGTGTCCGCGGCGCCACAGCCGCCACCCTGTCAGGAGCATCGTCAGCCGCCTCCGCCGTCTGCCCCCTGGTACCAGGCCCGGCAGCTGCCCCAACATCACCTCGCGCCCAACACACAGGCTGCACCGACGGATGTGCCGACCATGGGGACGCTGCCAAGCTGGCAGCCGCCGGTGGTGGGGGCATCGGCGGTGGGCTGGTACGAAGGCCAGCGACAGCCGATGGCTCCGCCGTCCTTCGGCGCGCGGGCTGCCGCGCCCTTTGTTCCCCCCCGTATGGCGATGGGCTCGCCGACAGGAGTCGAGGGGGGGGCAGAAGCAGCGGAGACGGGGGGGGCGGAGTCCTCCGATGAGGGCTTTCCGTGTGAGGGGTCGGAGCAGCGCCGCCCAGGCGGGCTGCGGATGCCGCCGAGGGTGCAGTTGGAGCGGCTGCGAGGGCGGGAGCGCCTCGTGGAGATGGCGCTCCTAGTTGCCACGCTTCGTCGGCTCTGGCACGCGCGGCGGGCGATGGGGATCGCTGTGGGGATGCTAACGGACTCGCACTCCGTACTACGGGGCTTAGCGAGCCCGTGCAGGATGCCCCATGATCCCCTTCATCGCTGCACGATGGCTGCAGCTGATCTCGCCATCGTGTCGACGCGAGTGCAGCCTGCGCCCGCCCGGGGAACAGTGTTGGACCCCCAGCTGCTCGCCGTGATGCGCGCAGTGTCGGCGAGCATAGATTCGGCTGCAGCTGTAGACATCGTTGGCGGAGCCGTGTCAGCGCTCCAGCTCCTGGAGGGCTATGTGACGGCGCTCTTGGAAGAAGCGGGAGCGGACCAGCTCGCGTGACCGGCTCCCTCCTTGCGTACGTGCGCGTGGGAGACGAGCTCACCAGCGCAAGAGCCTCGGTACGGCGGATTAGGCTCTCCATGTCGCTGGAGTTAGTTGTAGGGTGTGTCTGCTTGTCGGCTCTTTGTGCCGTGGTTGTTGTATCCTCGTAATGTTGAGTCTTTTGCGAAGTAATTGCCGGCCCCTATCGCGCGGCCGCAGGCCGCGCCCCGAGCGTCGCCGGCCGAAGGCCGCCGGCGCGAGCCGCCACCAAGGGAAGGAGAAAAAGAAGAAACCAAACTAAAAACAGAGGAATGAGAGGATAGAAGACTCTAAATACTAAGGGACATAGGCTCTCTCTCTCTCGCTCTCTCTCTCTCCTCTCTCTCCCGCCACCAAGGGAAGGAGAAAAAGAAGAAACCAAACTAAAAACAGAGGAATGAGAGGATAGAAGGCTCTAAATACTAAGGGACATAGGCTCTCTCTCTCTCTCTCTCTCTCTCTCTCTCTCTCTCTCTCTCTCTCTCTCTCTCTCTCTCTCTCTCTCTCTCTCTCTCTCTCTCTCTCTCTCGCTCTCACACACACACACACACTCATATTCCTTTGCAGGAGCACACCACGAGACGCCAGATCCAGAGGCAGGATGGGCGGCAGCAGCAGCAGCTGCTGCAGCAGTAGCACGAGGGGGACAGGATGGTGGTGCTGTGGTGGACATGGAGGCAGCACGGCCCGATGTTTTTCGGGAATATTCTCTAGCTGCATTGGCAGAAGCTACATCGGATTGGGCAGAGGAGAACCGGATTGGAAGCGGCAGCTTTGGGGATGTATACAAAGGGGTGTCTCCCTATGACCTCACTCAAGCCTGGGCAGTCAAACGAGCTCGAGTGCTCACCAACGATTTCCAGACAGAGGTATGTCATGATTTGTAATCATTTCTTTCACACTGTGAAATACCTTTTTGGTCCAAATATTTCTTATCCATCCGTCTGGTCATCACCCATCTTTTCACTACTTGTTCTTCCAGATGAAGGAGATGGCAAGCAAGCACCACCCTCATCTCGTGCGCCTTCTGGGCTTCTGCATCGACTTTGACCCGTCCACACGAAAGATGGAGCAGATTCTGATATATGAGCTCATGGAGAATAGGGATCTCGAGAGCTGGATTGGACCTGGTGTCTCCAATCCCCTTTCTCTGCGGCAGCGGCTGGATATACTGATTGGAGTAGCTAAGGGGCTGCTGTACCTGCATGATTTTGGCATTGTGCATCGCGACATCAAGCCAGCCAACATTCTCCTTGATGCAAAAATGCAGGCACGTTGAAACTGGTGTTTGCCCCTTTTGCATATGCAGGCATGGCAGCAGATTCCCCTCTCACCCTTATCCATCGTGTCACAACTGCCATGTGGTGATTAGCTGAAACCAACCAGCCATGCATCGCACACTCACACTCCTCCTCATTGTTCCTCATTGTGCTTTTGTGATTGTGCACGATGGGCAGGCCAAGATAGCGGACTTTGGGCTTGTCAAGCTGAGTGGAGGCACCGCTATGGGCACCTCGTCTGTGGCCGCCACTCGAGTGATGGGCACACCAGGCTATGTGGACCCTGCATACTACAAGTCTCACAAGGCCACACCAGCAGCAGATGTGCACAGGTTAGCAGTGTGCAAGAGTTGTCTTGTCATTCTATTCGTTTGAAGTTAGTGGCACTTCGTGCATCACATGACTTGCTCATTCCAATCAAGGGTTTCCTTTCTTGGTTGCTCGGATGTGCAGCTTTGGAGTGGTGATGCTGGTGGTCATTACGGCACGCAAGGCGGTTCATGTGACAGGGGACACCCAGATCAACCTCAAGCAATGGGTGAGACTCAAATAGCAACAGGTCGGGCAACAAGTGGGATCAATAGCAATAGAGGAGGAATTTGGTGAGGCCTGTTCCTCTAGAACGATTTAGTTTCAAACTTGTTGGGTGAGCTCCGATCTCGCTGCAGACACGCCCTTGGTGACGAGAGTATTGAAGACGCGTAGAAATCGGCCTGCTAAGGCCAAGTGCACGAAGAGTTGTTTAGTCAGGTTCGCTTTCTTGTCTTGTTCCGATCTCCCAAGTTCACACTGTAATATTGATTCTCCCATTGGTTTCAATATTTTTTATCCTCGTAACAAAAAACCACCTTCATGAACTCTCTGTTAAAGGATGAAAAATATCCTCCTTGCGCCATGTCCTTCCAACCCTGCAGGTGGCTCCACTTGTGGCATCCAGTGCTGTGACAGCATTCAAGGACCCTGATTTGGACGCACCGGATGATCTGGTGGTACGCTTGGCCCGCGTTGCCCTCTCCTGCACTGCCATGCCCAGTGCCTCCCGCCCCGCCATGAGCCAAGTGCTGGTAGAGCTGGTGAAGATGAGGGAGGAGGTTTGGGGAGAACAGGTGAACAGGGTTGCATCTCGTATTGACAATGAAATTGACACCTCAGGCCGCGAGGACTTCAATGCTGAGATAGCTCGTGCGAAGAACATAGGCTCGTTGAGTTCGTCTACAAGTGTGTAAAACAGGGCTTTTTCGTTATACATGGAACATTGTCTTATAAAAGGAACTGTTTGTTGAAGTGAGAAAAGTTGACTAGAACCAATCATACAGGGGTATATAGCCTAATGGGTTGTACTCTCTAAGGCACAACCCTATATAGTCTACAGTAACATACAATATATGTTTGACACACCCCCTAGATTGGATAGGGGCAGTGCTTGATGGGAGAGAAATAGCTTAGGGTGGCACTACTAATCCAGCCTCTGAGGCAAGGGTCTAGAGACCAGCCAAACAAGTACAAACAAGGCAAGAGCAAGACCAGGGTGGCACTACTAGTCCAACCACTGGGAAGAGGCCACAAGGCCAGTCGGAGTAAGATATATATAAGGGTCTATACACAATCAAGGTACTAGCAAGTGAGAGGCTACAGGAACGAGACCTAGCTGTACGCTGTGTCGGTGATGACCTTTAGGCGCAAGCGCCTTAGTAAAGAAGTGTAATATACGAGCCTGGCGACGCTGCTGCAGCTCGCGCAGGAGGAAGTACCGCAGCTGGATGTGCTTCGCTCTGCCCTCAAGTCGTGGCTCCAAACACAGGAGGGTCATGGCCCTGCTGCAAGCGTACAGAACTGGGGCAGAGCTAGGCCGCTCACTCAAGTCGGTGAGCAAGAAGGTCAGCCAGCGGAGCTCCTGTGCCGCCATGGCACCTGCGTAGATCTCAACCTCACAGCTAGACTGGGCAACAGACGAGGAGCGGGTGGACCTCGACGAGATGGCACCTGCACCAAGGCAAAAAGAGTAGCCCTGTGAGGACCTGAGTGTCTCGGCGTCGTCTGCCCAAGAAGCCTCTGAGTGTCTGGTCAGGACCACTGGTCTCCGTCCTCCTAGCACGAGCCCCATGCTCGATGTACTTGCTAGATAACGCAAAACCCTCTTAGCTGCCGACCAGTGCTGTGGTCGGTGTCTGTCTGGGGCGACAAAGCGAGCCAGGATGCTGAGAGGGTATGCAAGACCTGGATGAGTGCAAGTCATC
The DNA here is from genome assembly GCA_027943415.1 of Closterium sp. NIES-67. NCBI lineage: Eukaryota > Viridiplantae > Streptophyta > Zygnematophyceae > Desmidiales > Closteriaceae > Closterium > Closterium sp. NIES-67. The sequence continues at coordinate 173,600 of BQMB01001816.1, forward strand.
TGGTGAGCAGCGTAGCGAACGGCGAACGGCCACAAAAAATGGGGTGCACCGGCATGGATCATGGAGGTACGAGCCACCTCCATGACCAAAATAATGCATCGCTCAGCGACCCCAAGACACACCTGCACTGACTAAGGAGAGCTGCGCCGCGACCTTGTCTTGTAGATCTCCAATGACAGAGCAGCGCGCACCATCATCCTCACACAGTCACACTTGGTGCACCAGGTCCTTCAGAGGTTCGGCCTTCAGTTCTCCTCCGTGTAGCCCAAACCTCTGCCAGTAGACCACAGGCTCTCGGCTCCAGTTCTTGAGGAGCCTGCAGAGCCCAGTGGTCCTTACGCAGAGCTGGTGGGTTGCCTCATGTACGTGATGACTTGCACTCGTCTAGATCTCGCATACCCTCTGAGCATCCTAGCTCGCTTTGTGGCCACAGGCAGACACGGACCCCAGCACTGGTCGGCCGCTAAGAGGGGTCTACGTTATCTTGCGAGTACATCAGGCATGGGGCTAGTTTTGGGAGGACGCAGGCAAGTGGTCCTTACTGGGCACACAGACGCTTGTAGGGCAGACGACGCTGAGACCCTCAGGTCCTCCCGGGGCTACTACTTTAGCATTGGTTCAGGTGCCATCTCGTGGAGGTCCACTCGCTCCTCGTCTGTTGCCTAGTCTAGCTGTGAGGCTGAGATCAACACCGGTGCCATGGCGGCACAGGAGCTCCGCTAGCTAACCTTCTTGCTTATCGACTTAGGTGAGCGGCCTAGCTTTGCCCCGGTCCTGTATGCTTACAACAGGGCCATGATCCTCGTGTGTCAGGAGCCTTGACTTGAGGGCAGAGCGAAGCACATCCAGCTGCGGTACTTCTTCCTGCGCGAGCTCCAGCAGCGTCGCCAGGCTCGCATAGTACATTTGGCCTCCGGTGCCAATACAGCTGATATCTTTACTAAGGCGCTTGCGCCTAAAGATCATCAACGGCACTGCTTACAGCTTGGTCTAGTTCCTGTAGACTCTCACTTGCTAGGACCTTGATTGTGTACTCCTCTATATTTATACCTTCCAGACTGGCCTTGTGGCTGCTCTTCCAATGGTCGGACTAGTAGTGCCGCCCTGGTTTGCTCTTGTCTTGTTTGTACTCTTGCTGACTGGTCTTCGAACCCTTGCCTCATACAGTGACGGAAGAAACTGTCCATATGTTGACCCTTTGAAAGGTTAAAAAGCGTGTGTATTTCTTATACAGAGTTTTAAAAACAGGGGGATTTAATATACTAGTGTAGTGCCTCCTGAGCAAGAGGAGCACATGTCATACAGCCTCAAAGGGCATGTTTATAATGGCAAACCAACAACCACATTCAGCAAGTCCTATTCGGACACTTTTGGCCAGATTTGAAGAAAGTGTTCAACATTTCAAAATCAGTACCTAGTCCACCTCCCCTTAGCCCTAACCACTGCCTTCACCCTCCTAGGCATGCTGTTGATGAGGCCCCTGCACACATCCGCCCCAATCCCATCCCATGTCTCTTGCACCCGCTCCCAAGTCTGGAGCATCCCCGTGGGGGGGTGCTCATACTTGGCGAGCTCCCTTTTGAGGTGTGCCCACAGGTGCTCTATGGGATTGAGATCAGGGGAGGAGGAGGGCCACTTGAGGACCGCATACGGCTGCTCAGCTAGCCATGCTTGCACAAGGCGGCTCTTGTGCTTGGGGTCGTTGTCATGCTGGAAAATGACATCCCAGGGGGTTAGACTATAGAAATCGATAGTTTGAGCAAGCTCATCATGCAATATACTCCTGTACAGCTCCCCATCCATGCGGCCGTCAATCTTGCACATATACCCCGGGCCATCATAAGTCATGCACCCCCATACCATCAATGACCCGCCCCCATGCTTGACGGTTTGTTGAATCTGATGACCTTGCAGGGCCGCCCCGTCGCGAATCCATGCGTACTTGCGGCCATCACTGGACAAGCGGTTGATTTTGGTCTCGTCGGACCATATCACCCGCTTCCAGTCTTCAATGGTCCAGTCAACGTGCGCCTTGGCGAAGTCGAGGCGGTCTTTGATGTTTCGGGCAGATAGTCGCGGCTTCTTCGGTTTCTGTACGGCTACTAGACCGGAGTTCTTCAGGGCGTTGCGCACGGTTCTAGGGCATATCTTGATGCCGCGCTCTGATTCTAGAAGTTTCGCTGCTTCTATGCTACTCTTCGCATGGCCAGAAGTGACGGCTCGCACCAGTGAGCGCCTGTCACGAACCGAGAGTACGCACGGTCGGCCGTTCCTAGGAACAATCGGCCTGACCGCTAGGCTGCTCGTGTGCTGGGAGGGTTCGCGTGCGTATTTCTGTACCGTGCTTTTCCCTATTCCTAATGCTTTAGCGATTTGACGAAGACTCTGGCCCTGTCGAAGCAGTGTCGCGATCCTATCTTTCTGGCTCGAAAGAAGCGGTCGCATCGTCGCTGGGGGCTTGGCGTAGGTGCCGCTGTACTATCGAGCGAAAAAGGAAGCGTTGGTTGCGAGGATGCGTAATGCAGGCAGGAAATAGATATGGACTCGAAGTTGGCCTAAAGTGTCCGCATCGAGTAACGAGCGCTTATTATTGTACTCCTTACAATAAAATCGATAAAAGTTACAACACCCAAGTGCATTGAGAAGCTCAGGTCAAGAGGCACAGTATGTGATTCGTTGTGGTTGGGTTTTGACAACATATAATGCCAGAATCACAAAGTTTATGTACAGCAGTGGATTAATAAGCCCATTTATTTCCGTCACTGTAGGTTGGACTAGTAGTGCCACCCTGAGCTGCTTGTTTTTTGCTCAGCACTACCCCTTATCTAACCTAGGGGGTGTGTCAACTTATACATATAATGCTGTGTAGAAGTTGTAGGCTAGATTGGTCTATGCTGTTAGAGGGTACAATCCCAACACTATATCTCTCTTGTTCACCCTTGTTTGAATTTATCCTACTATTCTAACACTAGGAGCTATGGAACACGCATATGGCATTCCCAATTGGAATTCAAATGTGCATGTTTCACCATGTTCATTTGAGTCAAACGATGACTTTTGTTCACCACATCGCGTACCTGACGATGTGGCCCAGTTGCATGCCACATCGACAGTGAACGTGCAGAGTCAAACAGACAGCGTGTGCAGCAGGCGTGGCCTGTGTCCTTATGAGTGCCGGTTTCCCAACCAATAGGAGGCAGCGGGTGTTTGTTTCGGCTCGGCGTGCTCGATTTCATGTTTTTTTCGGGGATTTTCAACAGGGCAGATTCGGATCTTCTACCAGAATACCCGCGGCACAGTAGCAACTAGCTCGTTTTCCCCACTCCCGCTGATATTGATACCGTTGGCACACCAGGAGAAGGAAAAATAACGGCAGCACACAATTTCACATCGCAAATTCTTGTGTTTCTTGAAAAATTTATAAGATTCTAGGCGGCAGGGGGGTGTTCAAATGCTTACACATCCGAGGGTAGGGTGTTGTGTATATCAAGAAAAAATCAGCACCCATACCCGCTCAAGCTACCTGGGGGAGCTTAATTCCGGCGGGTGTTTTATACGGGGGAATACGGTAGTAAGACAACGGAAGTCTTAGAATGGTGTCCGGAATTTACTGAAGAACAAGTTAATAATAGAAGAGAGACGAGCCTACTTTTATATCTACTAGAAGTACCTGTTCGGTAGTGTACCTGCTCAACGCTATTTGCGCTATGCGCTCTAATCGCTGCTGAAAGGGGCGCGACTGTTCGCGTGACTGAAATGGCTTGCTGACACAATCATCCAGACGCGCGCTATTTGCTAACGTCATTCGACGGATGCTAACTACAATGTAATGTAACTCGATAATATCTATCGGAACTACTTACATAAATGCTTCAGTATGAATTATCACAACTGCTAGCACTCTTTACACTTTGTGTATTAATCCCGATGCTCGTAGTGGTATGCTATGTCGTTGTTGGTGCTTCGTGGTGTCGCAATTTTGGTGTACGTGTTGAAAACCATGATGCGTACCATTCTTTCTATTATTCTCTTTCTTCGCTTGCTTATTCTTGTGGTTGCCGCTGCACAACACCTTGCCTTTCATCGACCAGTACTGCACGAGATTGCCTGTATTTCCATAACCTGCTTCACCCCTTGTTTCCTGTTAGATGAAAGGGGCCGTTCTTGCAAAAAAGAAAAAAAGAAAACCATTTGACACGACAAAGCTTCGCAACTTAGGTACCTCGTTCGTTTCTCGAATGGAGTCAAGAGTATTCACTAGATGGTTTATTCCTATTCATAATCCTGGAAAAATTGCTACCATAAGCCAGCCTCGGGCGCTAGGGGGTCTCCCCTGAGGGCTCGCAGGTGGATCGGCGTGGGAAAGGGGGCCTGGTTTCCTCCTGGGATCTCCTTAAAGCCCAAAAAAAATAAATAAAATCCATCAAATCAACGTCACCGTAGATTTTCCACCTGGTTGATATGGAGATCGTAACAGATTCGCCGTCGCCAAGGCATTTCGCAACGTTGCTGGTGTCACCTGCGAGTTCACCTCGCATGACATCGTTTTTGGCTCAATAACGGACCTCCTTCCTACCATCCACTCCACATTTCTCAAGTGCGAGAGCTTCCCTCCGCGATTCCTCGGCTTTCTCGCGTCGACGTCTCTACCGTCGCCTTATCTCCTGCGCGCCCGCAGCCAGAGATAGTAATCGCCCGGACTTCGTAACCGCGAACCACCGCCGACCAGACTCACGCCGCCTTTCGTAGCCTCAGTCGTCACTGCATTAGTTTTAGCACACCCGGCGGCAGGCCGCCGCCGGCGCCGTCACTGAGTGACAGATCCGTACAAGGAATCAAGGCTGGCTTCCATACCCCGCTGCGGAAGGACGCTCGCCATGCGACGCCCTATCGGCGGCGCGGACGGCGCCGGAAGCCGGCGCGGGCTCGGCGCGCTGTTCATGCTGACGTGTCTTGCCGCGGTTTCCCCCGTCCGCAGCCGCGTCCCTTACGCCGCCTCCCAAGGTGCGTCCGCGCAGGTGCCGCCGCCTGTTCAGCGTGTCGTGCCTCAAAGCCCTGTCAAGTTCCAAGCTGTATGCTTCCTATGTAAATAAATACCACTGCCGCGGAACGTCCTGCAAGGACCCAGCAAGAAATGCGAGTCAAGTACCTTGTGTTTTCGGGAAATGCTTAGGATATGACCCGATTTCACGCAAGTGGGGCTTGGTCGGACCCTTTATAGTGCAAACCTGAAGCCTCAACCCCCATAGCACGTTACTCTCCAGCATGGGGTTCGTCTGGTTGTTGAGCCGCTTTAGTGAGGTTACTAGCGGTTGCTTTCATGATCGTAGTACTACTTAAAGTGTTACCAATTTACCATCCTGTTTCGCCTCCACAGCAGGACTGATGAGGGTAGATTGGAGCTGCTGGGAGAGTTACGTTGAGACTTGATGAGAGCCATTTGGCTCATATCTCCCCTTCCCTGGTTCATCCTTCATTCTCCCTCACTCCCCTCGCTCTTCCTCCTGTCGCTCCCTTCCCCTCCTGCTGGTTCGTTTGGTCCATTGCACCTCGCCCCCTCCCCTCTGCCTCCAGTGCAAGTCCTCCTGGAATTCCAGCGGGCGTGGGGGCGGACTTTCGCCGGGTGGGTGGCTGGGGGGAACTGCAGCACTGCCGCGCATGTGACATGCGACAGCCAGGGAATGATCACCAGCATGTGAGTGCCCCCCGGGCATAGTCACCAGCATGTGAGTGCCCCCCGGGCATAGTCACCAGCATGTGAATGTGCAGGGCATGGTGACGAGCAGCATGTGAGTGCTCGAATCCTTCCTTGGAACATGAGTGCACCAACCCCATTTGACCCCCTTCCAGAATCCCTCTCTTTCTCGACTTCTCTCCTGCTTGGCGTGTGAGGGCACCAACCGAGTGTGACTCTTTACCCTGCACGTGTTTCCAACATCCTTCTCCCCTTCTCTCCTCCGTTACCCGCCTTGTCTAACGTAATCAACTCACGCCCCTTCAGGAGTCTACATTCTCAAGGATTAGACGGGTACATCCCATCTACTATCGGCAGCATGGTTGGCCTGACTTACCTGTGCGTATGAGCAACAGCTTATCCGGTTTGAGTATGACTCCATGCACGCATAGGTCGACCAAACCTGTCTCTTTAAATTTGACTTCTAATGCAGTTGTTGTAAGTTGTTCACGTGCCTCTTGCAAGAAATTACTCGTTACTTGTCTCCTTGTTTCCTTGTCTCCTCATCGCCTATGTAGACAATTGGGTCTGAATAGAAAAGCATGTTGGAAGGGAGGGATGGAGAGATAGAACAGGATGAACCCCCCCCCAATGCCAACGGAATCTCCCAAAATAAAATACCCAGGTGGTGGAGTGGAGATTCTGACGAGTCCTTCGAAATGCGACCACCTTAAAATCGGGGTGGGTTGGGGATTTTAAGCGATCACAAGGTTGAGAATTTGTGAAACATCCAATCCACTCATTTTGGATGGAGCAGCCTATCTCTAACATCATTGTCCCACCTTCCCCTTGTGTCTTTGTGTCCTTGCTGTCTACTGTCCTGTTTTTAGAGGATGAGGAGCCTCACGTTTCTGTTTCTACCGTGGGAACACAACTGAACTTCCTTGTTTGGGTTTGTTTCCCCGAAGCAAAAGGCAACTCGGAAGGCACCTATGCCATTGCCATCTCATTTTTACCCCTCTCCCCCGTCCCTTCTTCATTCAATTTACCCATGGATGGTTTGAATGCACCATCAGGGATCTGGGTTACAATGCCCTGATTGGATCTATTCCATCTACCATTGGCAACATGAGCAGCCTCACCTACCTGTCAGTGCCATGGAAACACCAACTGAGCTTCCGTGTCTGATTTGAGTAAAACTGTTTAGTGCTTTTTAATGGGGCAAAAGGTTGTTCCTCACTGGGTTGGGTAGAGAACTTAGCATGTTTTCCGTGCATTATTCTGTCACCTTCACTGTAAAGGCCACAACGTCACTACTATGCCATGGCCTTGTCATCTCTCCCGTCATCCACTCCTCCCCCTCATTCTCCGTCAATTAACCTGTTGATTTTTTTTTCTGCATGCACCATCAGGGATCTTAGAAGCAATTTGTTGACTAATTCTATTCCATCTGCAACCAGCAGCATGAGCAGCCTCTCATTTCTGTCAGTATAATTGCCAACGGTCAGTATTCATGCGATGGGAACACAACTGAACCTGCATGATTGGCTTTAGTGGCACTGCTACATGCTTTTCACTGAAACAAAAGGCTGTCCCTCACTGGGTTGAGAAGTAACCAACCAACGCATGTTTTCTGTGCGGTCTTCTACACAATTTTCACCAGCTTCACCAAAAGGGCAAGCAACTGTGTCACTCTGTAATGCCCTTTTCATCTCCTCCTTTCAATGAATCCTCCCCGTTCCTTCTTCAATGAAGTAACCCATGGAACCCCTGCTCTGCACACACCATTAGGGATCTGGCCAACAATGGCTTGACTGGGTCTATTGAATCTACCATCAGCAACATGAGCAGCCTCAGTTACCTGTCAGTATCACGAAATCCAACTGAACTTGCACGTCCAGCTTGAGTGGCGCACTGGCACTGCTGCTTGCTTTTTGCTGAAGAAGAATGTCGTTTCTCATAGGGTCAAAAGTAACGTGTGTTTTTGTGCGTCTCTCTAGCTTTTAAAAGAAGGCAACCATTTCACTACGTCATGCCCTTTTCATCCCCCCCCTTCGTTCTATCCACTCCTCCCCCTCCTCACTGAATATGAACCAATAAACTCCTTTGCATGCACCACCAGGAATCTCAGAGAAAACGCTTTGACTGGGTCTATTCCATCTACCATCGGTAACATGCGCAGCCTCACTTACCTGTCAGTACTCCTATGTTGGCATAAACGCGTTTCCGCGTTTTTGCGTTTCGTTTGGAACGCTTGCGTTCAGGACGCAAAACGTAGGATTTCAGGCTTCAAATACGCTTGGAAAACGCCTGCCCGGGCAGGCGGAAATTTTTGCCCGGGCAGGGGATATAGGGGGAGTGGGGGGGAGGGGGAGGAGAGGGGTGAGGAGGGGACAGCAGAAATTATCTTTTCACATTAACATCACGCTAAGGACACACATTCACAGCCACATCTCTCGACTACCTATCTCCTCTCCATCATCTATGCCTCTTCCATCCGACCTTCTACATCTCCCCTACTCATTCTCATCCTCCATCACATTATCTTCCCCCTCCGCCGCCACATCTCCTGACTACCTATCTTCTCTCCATCATCTATGCCTCCTCCATCCGACCTTGTACATCTATCCTACTCATACTCATCCTCAAGCACATCATCTTCCCCCTCCTCCGCCTCCTCCTCGAGCACATTGTATCCCTCCGGCATGGGGGGCTCGGGGATGTTCCCAGCAACAACCCCAAGCCCCTCCTCCTTCTTGTACCAGTTGTGGACCACATGCCAGTTGTGGGCCACGTACACCAAATCCCGGCACTTCTCCGACCCCAAGCGGTTGCGCTTGGCGGTGTGGACTGAGTCCCACACCGCCCAATTGCGCTCGCATGCGGCTGCAGAGACGGCCTGTGTGAGGACACGGCAAGCGAGGGCGGTGAGGGCGGGATGGTCGGTGCCATGCCAAGTCCACCACCGCACCATGTCCATCTCTCCCGCCTTCACCAACTCACGGTCAGCGATTGCCTCGGCAAGGCCAAAGCTGCCGCGCATGGTGAAGAAGTCGGTGAGGCCGTCCTGAAGCACCACTGATTCCTTCACCGTCCTCCCATTCGGGAGGGTGACCATGCGCCGGTCGAAGTGGGTGGAGAGGAACTTTTTCAAAACAGTGGTGCACTCCTTATCCTTGCGGAAGATTCCCTCTGTTTGGTTGGCCGGATTGAGCATCCGGCCAACCACGTGCAAGGGGCAAACCAAGTCTTGATCCCACCTCTTCTTCACCAACCCCCGGATCTCTTCCGCCTCGTCCTCGTTCAGGAACTCCTCCCCATGCTTGTCGAGCATGTCATCCATGTCCACAGTGAGTTGCAACATGAGGTCGTAAATCTTACCCATCATTCCCTTCGCCGACGAATCCGTGGCCCGCATCACCATAAATGGCAGCTGCATGAGGTGGGTGAAAGCTTCAGCCACATTCCACCACTCACCATCCATGACCGCCGTGCTAAACACCTCTGCCGCTGCCCTCCTCGCCCCTGCAGCAGCAAAATCCTTCCACTCGTTGCTCAGGACGAGTTGCGTCAAGGCCCGCCGCACCTCAGTCAAGCGCCCCACCGCTATGTAGGTGGTCCCGAAGCGAGTACCGGCCGGCCGCAAAACTTGTTTCGTCTTTCCCCCATCCACCTTGCAGTTGCGCATGAAGTTCCGCGTGAACTGATGTTTGCGGACGAAGGCGATGATGTAATCTGCCTTCTCCACCACTGCCCGCGCCCACGCCATCTTCCCAATGTCCTCCATGAGGAGGTCCAAAACATGCGTGGCGCACGGGACCTTCTCAATGTGGGGAAATTCTGCCATCAACTCCCTGCACGCCGCGCCGTAATTGCTGCCGCCGTCGGTGCAGAACGCAACGATGTTTTCCGGGCCCACGCGCTGCACGATCGGGCGGAGGATGCTCGCGATGTACCCGCCCGTTTTGAACTCCATGTTCGTATCGATCGACTCCACAAACACTGCCCCACTGTCGTTGATGAGAAGTATGTTTGCCTGCGGCCTCCCGTTCACATCAGTCATCATGTCGCTGGCTAGGGTTACGCCATCCCTCTCCCAGCTGGCGGCGATGGGGCCAAGCGCTGTCTCCACACGCGTGCGGCATGTCTGCAGCCCCGCACCTCCTATGTACCGCCGCTTGGGGGCAACATAGGAAGCGCCTGCACGACCAATGCAGGAGATGGCGTTGGTGAAGATGGGGTTGTCCGCGATGTGCTCTGGCAGACGAAGAGCCGCGAACATGAGGCATATCGCCTCATCCGCAGCTTTCCGATTGCACGTGGGCTCATCACCGAAAAAATCGGTCATGCGGCCTCTCATCCCGTCGCCGCCGACAGCTTGCAGCGCCAAGGACTCTGCACGACGCCTGCAGTCCCTCGACTCATTGTTTCGCTCCTGATGCGCCTTGACCTCGTCACGAGCTTTCTTAGGAACGGCGGGGCAGAGGTGGACGCCACGACGCTTCATCCCGTTCCACTCCGTCAAATGCTGTGCGGCGCGCGTCGTGCCACCAACGAATGTCGCGGGACAGTAGTGACACTTTCGCGACTCTGTCAGCTTACCGTCCGCTGCCACACCCGTCCTAAAGTGCTTGAATATCGCATGGTCGGGCTGTTCGACGAACGTGGTGACACCGGTGGAACCCTCGCCCTCATCCGATTGAGGAGCATGTACTGGCGATGAGGAGGACGCCATGTTAGAGGCTGGAAATCGGATAGGTTAGCTGCTGGAATCTAAAACGTAAGGGTAGGAGTAGATCGTGGCTGTGCATGGAAGGTGAGCCAAGTTCTCCTCTACATATAGATCTGGATCTAGTAAGGGGGAATGGGTTGGGAATTCAAACACGTTGGGAAAAGGGAGGGAGAGACTGACAAGTTTATGTGTCGCTGTGAAAATTTTCGCGAATGTGCAACGCGCGAAATGTGCTGTCGATTCGCGACGCGCGGCGAAATGCAATTTCGATTTCTGATATCGCGCGTTTTTTTTTTTGCGTTTTTTGCTTCGGTCAGCCCGGTAAAATTCCGCGGTGCGTTCGAGCGTTTTGATGCGTTTTTGAGTATTGCGTTAAAACGTTTGCGTTTAAACTCAAAACGCAAACTTGCAAATGCGTTTTTGTCAACCTAGCAGTACTCTAGGAACGCAATTGAGCTTGCATGTTTGGATTGAATGGAACTAGTTCGTATGTTAACTGAAGCATGAAGTTGCTCTTTACCACTCTCTGGTCAACCGTCTGTTTGCTCCTTTGCCAGCTTGAGTGGAAAGGCAATTCGTGAGAAGTAAAACAAGAAAGGCCTGGCAACTACATCTTTTGAATGCACTGCTGCTATTAACCCTTTCACATCCTTGATTTGCTGCTGCTATTAATGGTTGCAGGAGTCTAAGCTCGAACTTAATCTCGCAGGACATCCCACAGTCCTTTGCGAGCCTCATCAACTTGAGAACATTGTATGTGCTAAAAAGCATCATTGTTACATAAAGCTAATCAAGAAGAGGAGATTCCCGATACCCAACTGAGTCCTCCATCACCCCGATACCCTTTAGCTAACGTAAGTTCCAAAGTGTACGGCCAGTTTTATCGTCTTCGCTTGTTTAACATGGAAAGCCTTGTTTTGCAATACTGCCTCGTTCTGTGCCTTCGCCCATCGGGTTACTTGACAAGAAAAAAATAAGTGGCAGCATTCCAGACTCAATCAACGAAGCTCGTATGTTTAGTGCTGTAGGCCCTTTTCTCCCCTTTTTAACGTATGATACATATAGCCATGTGCCATGTGACCTTGCGATAAGATTGTGATGAATCTGTCACAAAATCGTTAAGAGATATCTTCGAGGGGAATAAATATATCAATGGAGCCAAGTACTCGTAAAACCTTGACACGGGGAAACATGAGTGCAAAAGTCATAATGCGCTTCAGTGCTACTTTTGTGTGTGCTCGTGTGTGTGTGTGTGTGTGTGTGTGTGTGTGTGTGTGTGTGTGTGTGTGTGTGTGTGTGTCTGCATGCCATTGCAGTGATGTCAGCGAAACCAATCTCACTGGCCAGCTCCCTCCAACAATGGGCAGCCTTACCAGTCTTGTAGACCTGTACGACAAACTGTCCTGTATATAGGATATAGAAAAATGTATAAATCTAGGGGTATGCGAGACCAAGACCTTATTTTTCCACTCTAGCCTCATTCAATGGCAACCCCACGATGCAGTTGTCATGTGATTAGATTCACTAAGAGGATAAAACCTTGGTCCTATTCTTTAAACAGTGTGAGTGACATTCCTTGTGCACATCCAGGGGCATATCTGGAACTGCAATCACATGCCCACCTGACAACAGCAGCTGTGTGGTTCCGCAGACACCTTCAAGCGCTTTCTGCCGGAGATGCTTCTCCTTCTGCTCCACATGTGCTGGGCCAGCACCACGTGAGACACGATCCCTCTCCTAGTCTACATACGTGAGACACGATCCCTCTCCTAGTCTACATACGTGAGACACGATCCCTCTCCTAGTCTACATACGTGAGACACGATCCCTCTCCTAGTCTACATACGTGAGACACGATCCCTCTCCTAGTCTACATACGTGAGACACGATCCCTCTCCTAGTCTACATACGTGAGACACGATCCATCTCCTAGTCTACATACGTGAGACATGATCGTTCTCATGACGAATGCTTTGCGTCTTCCAGTTTTCTTGTGTCACCACTCACGTCCCTTCCCTCCCCTCCCCCCACTCCCCCCCCCCCCCCCCCCGTCCCCCCCTCCCCACCTTCCCTTTCACTCCCCTCCTCCATCTTGTGCTAAGTGACCGAATGTGCTTTTGCTGGCAAGTGTTTTGCGTTCGAACGCAAAACGCAGTATGCTCCCCAAAACGCAATACGCTCAGCCGATTGTTGCTGGGCTGCCCCCCCGAAAACAAAGGCGATGACTTTTTGCGACACCTTGCGATTTGGCAATTTTAATCAGATTCGTCGCCACATCGCAAAGTCGACATTCAGGCCCCGATTCAGCGTCCAACCTACCCCCTCCAAGTCCTCTACATAGAGACAGATATCGTAATCCCTCTCTTATGTACTCCTTCCTTCGCAGCCCTAATTTGTATGTCGTGCTACTCTAGCACACTCTTTACTCCACCACTTAAACCTTCCTAGCGCTAGCGCTTATGTTAGTACCTTGGGATTTCAGCTGCAGCAATGTCGACCCCCCCAAGCAATCCAGCAGCCCATTTCTTTGCCCTTCTAGTACCTTTTGTCACTTGCCCACGCGTTTGACCCAGCCCACGCTAGCGTTTGAACCGCTAAACGCGTATTCGGTCACTTAGCTCTCCTGTACCTCGTGGGGAAGCCCGATCGTGTTCCCCACGTGTTCCTCCACGCCTGGGGAAAGCGCGATCGAAAGGCAAGAACCGTTTGTAGTCAACCACTCCTCGTGCGCATGAGTCTTAACTGGACCGATCCACACCACAGCTATTTCATTGCTTTCTCTTGACAGTACTAATTCGTAGCCACCTCCTAAAAAACACTTTTTTGCTTACTCTTAGCGGCACTTCTTCATCTATCTTGTGTGATGCTTTCTGTCGCCTACCCCTTTCCTGTCATGCCATACCTTTTCCACCACCCTTTACCCCAGCTCCTGCCGCTTCCTCCGAGTCTGGAGGAGGCCTTTCAGTAGAAGCCATAGCTGGCATTGCTGCTGGTGGCAGTGTGGCTATCCTCGCACTGCTGCTGCTGGGGCTGGTGCTGTACAAGCAATGGCGCATCATAAGGGCAAGGGCCGCAGCAAAGGGATGTGGAGGAACGAATGTGGATGGGGAGAACTTGGCACCAAAAAATGCACTTCAAGGCAAGACCATTTTAATATGCACCATCCAATGCTCCCCACTGCAAGCACCCTCTACTCTTACTAACTTTGGTGTAGCGTAAAATGGCTTGTTGCTTGTTTCGATAAAAAGAGCCAACTTCAATGGTCGTTTTTCTTGTTGTTCCCTAACATGTGGTTGTGGGCCACAGCACTAATATCGGGGCCCTGCAATCTCCTAACCCCCTCCATCTCTGCCGGATTGAGAACAATGAAATGAGCCAAAAGAGATCAGACTGGGCTGAACAACCATAGAGAGAGAGCTCTAGTACGAGGCGGCTCCCTCCATATCACACTCTCACAGAATGCTCCTCTCACTTGTCTCTATCTCTCACTTTGTCTCATCTCTCACTACGTGTCTCTATCTCTCACTATGTGTGTCTCTCTATCCCTCACTATGTGTCTCACTCTCCCACTATCTGTCTCTCTCTCTCACTACGTCTCTCTCTCTGTCACACTATGTGTCTCGCTCTATCTCTCACTATGTGTCTCTCTCTATCTCTCACTATGCGTCTCTCTCTCTCACTACGTCTCTCTCTCTGTCACTTTGTGTGTCTCTCTCTATCTCTCACTATGTGTCTCTCTCACACTATGTCTCTCTCTCTGTCTCTTCCTTTCCACCACTGAATCTTACTGATATTTCTTTGCAGGAGCACACCAAGAAAAGCAGGATGCAGAAGCAGGATGGGCGGCAGCAGCAGCAGCAGCAGCACGAAGGGGACAGGATGATGGTGCTCTGGTAGATAGGGAGGCAGCACGGCCAGATGTGTGTCGGGAGTACTCTCTTAAAGAGCTGGAACAGGCGACAGCAGACTGGGCGGAGGGAAACAGAATTGGCAGCGGCAGCTTTGGGGATGTGTACAAGGGTGTGTCACCCCACGATTGCAACCAAGCGTGGGCAGTCAAACGAGCACGAGTGCTCACCAACGATTTCCAAACAGAGGTATCATTTCGAGTGCCCGAGTCTAGTATTGCCCACACTTGTACCTTGTTTTGATGGAAGAGCCACCTTGAATGGTCTTTTTTCCCCGTGCGGTGCGGTTGTCGGCCACCATGGGAATGTCGGCGGCCCGTGATTTGCTAGCCCCTTACATCTGCCGGATCTCACACTCCACACTCCAACGCAGATCTATGCCTGCAAGGGTTCCCGTCCTTTCATCTTGTCACCGCCCATTCTCTTTCCCCTATCAGGTGAAGGAGATGTCAAGCAAGCACCATCCCCATCTTGTGCGGCTGTTGGGCTACTGCATTGACTTTGACCCCGCCACGCGAAAAATGGAGCAGATATTAATCTACGAGCTCATGGAGAACAAAGACCTCGAGAGCTGGATCGGTGCAACCGGTGTTGTCTCCAACCATCTTTCTCTACAGCAGCGGCTGGACGTGCTGGTTGGAGCGGCGAAGGGGCTGCAGTACCTGCATGTCTTTGGCATTGTGCACCGCGACATCAAGCCAGCTAACATTCTGCTCGATGCCAAGATGCAGGCATGTTCAGTATTGTTCACAACCTTTTGCATTTGGCCAGATGCCTCCCGAGCCCTTGTCCATTTTCTACAACTGCCATGTAAGCCCGAGCAGCCACCCAAACTCTACTTACAATGCATAGTAATGCTTCTACGATTGGTGCTTTGCAGGCCAAGGTTGCAGACTTTGGGCTTGTGAAGCTGAGTGGAGGCACTTCCATGGGCACCTCGACTGTGGCTGCCACTCGAGTGATGGGAACACCGGGCTATGTGGACCCCGCCTACTACAAGTCTCACAAGGCCACTCCACCAGCTGATGTGCACAGGTGAGTGAAGGCAACCCCATGGCTGCGTTCCTACTTGCTATTGAGTGATGGCAACACTGGGCTATGTGGATACAACCTGTAAGTTTCACAAGGCCATTCCAATGGCGGATGTGGGTAGGGGGGGAGATGTGCCTAGGCGGGCAGATGTGCCTAGGCGGGCAGATGAGCCTAGGCGGGCAGATGTGCCTGGGCGGGCAGATCTGCCTAGGACCTAGGTGGGCAGATGTGCCTAGGTGGGCAGATGTGCCTAGGTGGGCAGATGTGCCTAGGTGGGCAGATGTGCCTAGGTGGGCAGATGTGCCTAGGTGGGCAGATGTGCCTAGGTGGGCAGATGTGCCTAGGTGGGCAGATGTGCCTAGGTGGGCAGATGTGCCTAGGGGGGCAGATGTGCCTAGGTGGGCAGATGTGCCTAGGTGGGCAGATGTGCCTAGGTGGGCAGATGTGCCTAGGCGGGCAGATGTGCCTCGGCGGGCAGATGTGCCTAGGCGGGCAGATGTGCCTAGGTGGGCAGATGTGCCTAGGTGGGCAGATGTGCCTAGGTGGGCAGATGTGCCTAGGGGGGCAGATGTGCCTAGGTGGGCAGTTGTGCCTAGGTGGGCAGATGTGCCTAGGTGGGCAGATGTGCCTAGGGGGGCAGATGTGCCTAGGCGGGCAGATGTGCCTAGGCGGGCAGATGTGCCTAGGTGGGCAGATGTGCCTAGGTGGGCAGATGTGCCTAGGCGGGCAGATGTGCCTAGGTGGGCAGATGTGCCTAGGTGGGCAGATGTTCCTAGGTGGGCAGATGTGTCTAGGTGGGCAGATGTGCCTAGGTGGGCAGATGTGCCTAGGTGGGCAGATGTGCCTAGGTGGGCAGATGTGCCTAGGTGGGCAGATGTGCCTAGGTGGGCAGATGTGCCTAGGTGGGCAGATGTGCCTAGGTGGGCAGATGTGCCTAGGTGGGCAGATGTGCCTAGGTGGGCAGATGTGCCTAGGTGGGCAGATGTGCCTAGGTGGGCAGATGTGCCTAGGTGGGCAGATGTGCCTAGGTGGGCAGATGTGCCTAGGTGGGCAGATGTGCCTAGGTGGGCAGATGTGCCTAGGTGGGCAGATGTGCCTAGGTGGGCAGATGTGCCTAGGTGGGCAGATGTGCCTAGGTGGGCAGATGTACCTAGGTGGGCAGGTATTCCTAGGTGGGCAGATGTGCCTAGGTGGGCAGATGTGCCTAGGTGGGCAGATGTGCCTAGGTGGGCAGTTGTGCCTAGGTGGGCAGATGTGCCTAGGTGGGCAGATGTGCCTAGGTGGGCAGATGTGCCTAGGTGGGCAGATGTGCCTAGGTGGGCGGATTTGCCTAGGTGGGCAGATGTGCCTAGGTGGGCAGATGTGCCTAGGTGGGCAGATGTGCCTAGGTGGGCAGATGTGCCTAGGTGGGCAGATGTGCCTAGGTGGGCAGATGTACCTAGGTGGGCAGGTATTCCTAGGTGGGCAGATGTGCCTAGGTGGGCAGATGTGCCTAGGTGGGCAGATGTGCCTAGGTGGGCAGTTGTGCCTAGGTGGGCAGATGTGCCTAGGTGGGCAGATGTGCCTAGGTGGGCAGATGTGCCTAGGGGGGCAGATGTGCCTAGGTGGGCAGATGTGCCTAGGTGGGCAGATGTGCCTAGGTGGGCAGATGTGCCTAGGCGGGCAGATGTGCCTCGGCGGGCAGATGTGCCTAGGCGGGCAGATGTGCCTAGGTGGGCAGATGTGCCTAGGTGGGCAGATGTGCCTAGGTGGGCAGATGTGCCTAGGGGGGCAGATGTGCCTAGGTGGGCAGTTGTGCCTAGGTGGGCAGATGTGCCTAGGTGGGCAGATGTGCCTAGGGGGGCAGATGTGCCTAGGCGGGCAGATGTGCCTAGGCGGGCAGATGTGCCTAGGTGGGCAGATGTGCCTAGGTGGGCAGATGTGCCTAGGCGGGCAGATGTGCCTAGGTGGGCAGATGTGCCTAGGTGGGCAGATGTTCCTAGGTGGGCAGATGTGTCTAGGTGGGCAGAGGCAGATGTGCCTAGGTGGGGCAGATGTGCCTAGGTGGGCAGATGTGCCTAGGTGGGCAGATGTGCCTAGGTGGGCAGATGTGCCTAGGTGGGCAGATGTGCCTAGGTGGGCAGATGTGCCTAGGTGGGCAGATGTGCCTAGGTGGGCAGATGTGCCTAGGTGGGCAGATGTGCCTAGGTGGGCAGATGTGCCTAGGTGGGCAGATGTGCCTAGGTGGGCAGATGTGCCTAGGTGGGCAGATGTGCCTAGGTGGGCAGATGTGCCTAGGTGGGCAGATGTGCCTAGGTGGGCAAATGTGCCTAGGTGGGCAGATGTACCTAGGTGGGCAGGTATTCCTAGGTGGGCAGATGTGCCTAGGTGGGCAGATGTGCCTAGGTGGGCAGATGTGCCTAGGTGGGCAGTTGTGCCTAGGTGGGCAGATGTGCCTAGGTGGGCAGATGTGCCTAGGTGGGCAGATGTGCCTAGGTGGGCAGATGTGCCTAGGTGGGCGGATGTGCCTAGGTGGGCAGATGTGCCTAGGTGGGCAGATGTGCCTAGGTGGGCAGATGTGCCTAGGTGGGCAGATGTGCCTAGGTGGGCAGATGTGCCTAGGTGGGCAGATGTACCTAGGTGGGCAGGTATTCCTAGGTGGGCAGATGTGCCTAGGTGGGCAGATGTGCCTAGGTGGGCAGATGTGCCTAGGTGGGCAGATGTGCCTAGGTGGGCAGATGTGCCTAGGTGGGCAGATGTGCCTAGGTGGGCAGATGTGCCTAGGTGGGCAGATGTGCCTAGGTGGGCAGATGTGCCTAGGTGGGCAGATGTGCCTAGGTGGGCAGATGTGCCTAGGTGGGCAGATGTGCCTAGGTGGGCAGATGTGCCTAGGTGGGCAGATGTGCCTAGGTGGGCAGATGTGCCTAGGTGGGCAGATGTGCCTAGGTGGGCAGATGTGCCTAGGTGGGCAAATGTGCCTAGGTGGGCAGATGTACCTAGGTGGGCAGGTATTCCTAGGTGGGCAGATGTGCCTAGGTGGGCAGATGTGCCTAGGTGGGCAGATGTGCCTAGGTGGGCAGATGTGCCTAGGCGGGCAGATGTGCCTCGGCGGGCAGATGTGCCTAGGCGGGCAGATGTGCCTAGGTGGGCAGATGTGCCTAGGTGGGCAGATGTGCCTAGGTGGGCAGATGTGCCTAGGGGGGCAGATGTGCCTAGGCGGGCAGATGTGCCTAGGCGGGCAGATGTGCCTAGGTGGGCAGATGTGCCTAGGTGGGCAGATGTGCCTAGGCGGGCAGATGTGCCTAGGTGGGCAGATGTGCCTAGGTGGGCAGATGTTCCTAGGTGGGCAGATGTGTCTAGGTGGGCAGATGTGCCTAGGTGGGCAGATGTGCCTAGGTGGGCAGATGTGCCTAGGTGGGCAGATGTGCCTAGGTGGGCAGATGTGCCTAGGTGGGCAGATGTGCCTAGGTGGGCAGATGTGCCTAGGTGGGCAGATGTGCCTAGGTGGGCAGATGTGCCTAGGTGGGCAGATGTGCCTAGGTGGGCAGATGTGCCTAGGCGGGCAGATGTGCCTAGGCGGGCAGATGTGCCTAGGTGGGCAGATGTGCCTAGGTGGGCAGATGTGCCTAGGCGGGCAGATGTGCCTAGGTGGGCAGATGTGCCTAGGTGGGCAGATGTTCCTAGGTGGGCAGATGTGGTGGCAGATGTGTCTAGGTGGGCAGATGTGCCTAGGTGGGCAGATGTGCCTAGGTGGGCAGATGTGCCTAGGTGGGCAGATGTGCCTAGGTGGGCAGATGTGCCTAGGTGGGCAGATGTGCCTAGGTGGGCAGATGTGCCTAGGTGGGCAGATGTGCCTAGGTGGGCAGATGTGCCTAGGTGGGCAGATGTGCCTAGGTGGGCAGATGTGCCTAGGTGGGCAGATGTGCCTAGGTGGGCAGATGTGCCTAGGTGGGCAGATGTGCCTAGGTGGGCAGATGTGCCTAGGTGGGCAGATGTGCCTAGGTGGGCAGATGTGCCTAGGTGGGCAGATGTGCCTAGGTGGGCAAATGTGCCTAGGTGGGCAGATGTACCTAGGTGGGCAGGTATTCCTAGGTGGGCAGATGTGCCTAGGTGGGCAGATGTGCCTAGGTGGGCAGATGTGCCTAGGTGGGCAGTTGTGCCTAGGTGGGCAGATGTGCCTAGGTGGGCAGATGTGCCTAGGTGGCGGGCAGATGTGCCTAGGTGGGCAGATGTGCCTAGGTGGGCGGATGTGCCTAGGTGGGCAGATGTGCCTAGGTGGGCAGATGTGCCTAGGTGGGCAGATGTGCCTAGGTGGGCAGATGTGCCTAGGTGGGCAGATGTGCCTAGGTGGGCAGATGTACCTAGGTGGGCAGGTATTCCTAGGTGGGCAGATGTGCCTAGGTGGGCAGATGTGCCTAGGTGGGCAGATGTGCCTAGGTGGGCAGTTGTGCCTAGGTGGGCAGATGTGCCTAGGTGGGCAGGTGTTCCTAGGTGGGCAGATGTGCCTAGGTGGGCAGATGTGCCTAGGTGGGCAGATGTGCCTAGGTGGGCAGATGTGCCTAGGTGGGCAGATGTGCCTAGGTGGGCAGATGTGCCTAGGTGGGCAGATGTGCCTAGGTGGGCAGATGTGCCTAGGTGGGCAGATGTGCCTAGGTGGGCAGATGTGCCTAGGTGGGCAGATGTGCCTAGGTGGGCAGATGTGCCTAGGTGGGCAGATGTGCCTAGGTGGGCAGATGTGCCTAGGTGGGCAGATGTGCCTAGGTGGGCAGATGTGCCTAGGTGGGCAGATGTGCCTAGGTGGGCAGATGTGCCTAGGTGGGCAGATGTGCCTAGGTGGGCAGATGTGCCTAGGTGGGCAGTTGTGCCTAGGTGGGCAGATGTGCCTAGGTGGGCAGATGTGCCTAGGTGGGCAGATGTGCCTAGGTGGGCAGATGTGCCTAGGTGGGCAGATGTGCCTAGGTGGGCAGATGTGCCTAGGTGGGCAGATGTGCCTAGGTGGGCAGATGTGCCTAGGTGGGGGTGGGGCAGATGTGCCTAGGTTGGCAGATGTGCCTAGGTGGGCAGATGTGCCTAGGTGGGCAGATGTGCCTAGGTGGGCAGATGTGCCTAGGTGGGCAGATGTGTGTAGATGGGCAGGTTTGTCTCACCTCGTGGCAGTTCACACCCACATCGCTGTCTTTTTTAAATCAGACACCCTGTTGCAAAATTTAGCGAACTTGGTGATGAAGGGCCAATTTGGTGATGAAGGGCGAATTTGGTGATGAAGGGCCAATTTGGTGATGAAGGGCCAATTTGGTGATGAAGGGGAAGTTGAGGGCCACTGTAACGAGGATGGACCACATGGAGTCCTTCAAAAGTGGCAAAACGTTGAGAAGAATAGTTGTGTATGAGTTTCGTGGCAGGTGAGCAGATGTGCAGTGCAGATGCGCAGGTGAGCAGACGTGCAGTGCGCAGGTGAGCAGATGTGCTCAGGAGGAGAGGTTTGTCTCTCACTTTGTGGCAGTGCATATCCACATGACTGCCTTATCCTAATCAGACACCTGGTTGCTATATTGAGTGAATTGGGTGATGAAGGGCCAATCTTAAAGGGGAAGTGGAGAAGTTTCAATGGTAAAGGGGACCACTGTAACGAGGATGGACCACATGGAGTCCTTCAAAAGCAGCAAAACGTTAAGAATAGTTGTGTATGATTGTATGAGTTGCGTGGCAGCACAACTCAGTCTTTGATGTTCTTTCTTGGTTGCTTGGGTGTGCAGTTTCGGAGTGTTGATGCTGGTGGTCATTACGGCACGCAGGGCGGTTCATGTGGCAGGGGACATGCAGATCAACCTCAAGCAATGGGTGAGACACACAGAGTTATAGATGAGCAATAAGGACAATGTAATTGACAGAAGCAGCAACAGGAGGGGGATTGTGTTTACGCTTTTCTGCTACAATCCTTGCTCCTTCAGCACTTCGTTTTATGCTTCTAGCCTTCCTCCAAAATTGGTGAGGCCTGCAATTGCTTCTACCTTCTCGCCCGCTCCCTCGCTGGAAAGATAATTGGAACGGCCTGGACACCTGTTGGTGGGCATTCAGATGTGGGGCATAGGCGACCGAGACCTGAGCACTTAGCTAAGTTCACTAAGCACTGAGGTAAAGTGGTCTGTTTCTGTATGCCAAACTCCCAGCAATGGGCGTGACAAAGGTAGAAAAATATTGACAACATGAACATACAACTCTTGCCTCACCATGTATGGACATGGTACATCTAGTTCTCCTATCGCTTCACAACTTGTTGCTCCTCTTCCTAGCATTCTTTGCATCTACCCAGCCATCCTTCCAATGCAATCCGTTACCTAATATTTTGTTCTACCACAACCATGTACTGTCAAATTTGTTGTCGTGGTAACACTGAACCATGCTCCATGGACTCTTTCAGAGCCTTAAAGATTAAATAACCTTGTGACATGTAATCTCAACCCTACAGGTGGCTCCATTGGTGGCATCCAACGCAGTGGCGGCACTCAAGGACCCTCGCTTAGATGCACCGGATGATCTCGTGCTGCGCTTGGCCCGCCTTGCCCTCTCCTGCACTGCCATGCCCAGTGCCTCCCGCCCCGCCATGAGCCAAGTGCTGGTAGAGCTGGTGAAGATGAGGGAGGAGGTTTTGGGAGCACAGGCAAACAGGGCTGCATCTTACATTGACAATGAGATTGACACCTCAGGTCACGAGGACTTTGATGCTGAGATAGCTCGTGCAGAAAACATAGGTTCATTGAATTCGTCTACAAATGTGTAGAACAGGGATTTTCTCATGACAATGTCAACGTGAATTTCTGATTTATAGACCTAAGGTATTTGTTCCAAATGCCATGGGAACAGAAGGTTTTGTTTACACAGATAGTCCTTGGGGTGGTTGCAGATGTTCTGTATTTATGTTTCGTTAGGGGCTGAGGGCGGTATTCGTCAACAGAGCCTGCAATTCTCCAGATCCACACTGACTCGGACTGCTGGCATGCCACCGTACGTTCCACGTCACCTTGGCATTCAATATCAGGGTAACTTGCAAATCGTCAGATTTCGAGATGCACTTTCTCGCGGGTGATTCCGATGTCGTTTACAGATTCGTCGTCGCCATGGCGTTTCGCCGCATTGCTGGCGTCACCTACCAACCTCATGCCTGCGTGGCATCATTCTCGGCGAAATGGGATCTCCCTTCTCGCCCTCTCATTTGCGCACCAGCGTGTTTTGTTCAATTCCTCAGATTCTCGCTTCGCCTCTCATTGCTTCGCTCGCCTGCATGCAGCCATTGAAAGTAGTTCAGTACACGTAGACCTAGTGCAGCCATTGCTATACGCACAACTATACCTACAATATAGGTGAGATCCACATTTTTGTGACGCACGAATCTATCACATGCACGCCTTCCAGGCTCCAAACTCGTCACTGTTGCGGTTCTTGTTCTTTCCGTGCGAAGCAGCACCCAGCAGCTTCGCGGAGGGAAGACTATTCGCAAGCCGCTTGCATTCCCCAGGAAGCACGCATCGTGCGTGAGGAGGCCCGCCATGAGGAGGCCCGCCATGGGCTCGGGCGCGGCTGGCGCGGGAAGCCATTGGCTCGGCGCGCTGTTCGTACTGCTGACGTGTCTCGTGGCGGTTTCTCCCGTCCTCTGTGCGCCGGACGCCGCCTCCCAAAGTACGTTGCTGTCAAAGCGCTGCCAGACGCCCGTTGGGTGGAGCCTGGTTTCCCGGGCGAAAAGTTGACGAACGGAAACGAGCGTTGACTCAACATGGTGACGATCCCGGGCCAGTCCAACCAACTCGAGTCCCCTACCACCTGTCCCCGCTCCTCCCTCCTACCCTAAGTGGAAAAAAACGCGCTCAGGGTAAGGGCTGGGATATGAAACCGCTAGTAGAAAATCGCAGGTTAAAAGGTGCGGGCTAGCTACTAGTAGGAATTGGTCATAGGAGAGAAATGTGGTCGGTTTAGGTTTAGGTCTTGGTCGTAGGAGAGGAGTACAGAAGATGTTGGGACTACGAGTTGGCTGTTTGTGAGTACAGGGAGTAGGGGGAAAGGGGTTGGGTTTTATCAGTTGCTGTGAGATGGGGTGCGGTTGGGGACGATTTTTGGG
Source organism: Closterium sp. NIES-67 (assembly GCA_027943415.1). Classification (NCBI taxonomy): domain Eukaryota; kingdom Viridiplantae; phylum Streptophyta; class Zygnematophyceae; order Desmidiales; family Closteriaceae; genus Closterium; species Closterium sp. NIES-67. Next base: position 197,038 of record BQMB01001816.1, read on the forward strand.
GTTGAGGAGTTGTTTTTTTGCCACAAAGTCGAGTTCGCGATTTGGTTGGAATCACCGCGACGAGACGCGATCTGCTTTCCAATTTCATTTTCCGGCAGGCGCCCGAAAAAACAACCACGAGCCTACAGCGCATTTTCACGTAGACAGCGTTTTGCGTACAAACGCTGTACGCTAACCTGTCCATGCCTTTTTTTTTCACCAAGCTCTTTCTGCGGACAATGCCCTTCCTTCTGCAACACATGCGCCATGGCACCACCCTCTGCTGTACCCTCTCCTCCACCCTCGTCCCTCCAAAGTGAGGCAGTGCCTCTTCCACGTTAACCCCCTCAGAACGAGCTCTATCCCCCTTGAGCTGTTTGTTTCCCAACGATCCGTGGACTGGCATGGACCCTTCACGTGTCCTTCCTCCACATTTGCGTCTGCTGAATAGGAATGGAGTAGGAAGGGAATGTCATAGGTTGTTAATATGAGTTGTTTGGCTCATTCCCCCTTGCCTCTTCTCTGTCCCACCTCCTTCTCCTTTTTTTCCTCCTTCCATCCCGCTCCTCTCTCCTCCTCTTGCTCCCCCCTCCTTCCCCTCTCCTCCCTCCTGCCCCTTCCCCTCCCTCTCTCCCACTTCCCTCTGCCTTCAGTGCAAATCCTGCTGGACTTCCAGCAGGCGTGGGGGCAGACCTTCTCTGGGTGGGTGGCTGGGGGGAGCTGCGGCTTTGCCAGCCATGTGACGTGCGATGCACGGGGCATGATCACCAGCATGTGAGTGCACCAACCCAATATCACTTATTTAACCTGCACGTCTTTCCAGAATTCCTCTGTTTTATCCTCTTCTCTCCTCCATTAATCCCCCCATCTCATGTAATAAACTCCACTGCCCTCCAGGGTTCTAGATAACCAAGGCTTAACTGGATCCATCCCATCCGGTATCGGCAGCATGATCAGCCTGACTAACCTGTGAGCAATACCAACAGTTAATCTGGTGTACGAGCATGCACGTATGGGTACAATCCAAATCCGGCCGATTAATATGGTCTGACTGATAGAAGCCTGACCTGACTGACTTACCAGTGAGCGACAGCAACCGCTGATCCAGATCATTTCAAACATCCTTGTTCCCTTTCTTGTCTCCTTGTGTCTCTTGTCCTTGTCTTCCTCTTCCGTTCCTTGCCCTAGATGCCTATGGGTTCGTTTGTGATGCATATACGTGTGGCACTGTGGTTGAAGAGTCTTCAATGACCCGCTCATCTTTCCTCGCTCACAATCTTGACCCTGATTAACAATTTTCTTGTTTTCGCCCATCCTTTACTCCCCTTCCTTTTTGAATGGTCTCCAGAGATCTCCATGGGAACAAACTTAGTGGATCATTACCCTCAGGCATTGGCAATCTCCTCAATCTGGGCTATTTGTGAGATTTGCAAGTTTTTTTTTTTAAGGTGCCTCTTTACTTCACTGCTTGTGACATATTGTTCCATTTTGTGTTACCAATTCCTGTTCCAAGGGGTTTCGGTGTAAGATTGCTCTGCGTGCACTAGCTTGCACCTGATGAAATGTGCTGCCATTGCGCCCTGTCCTTTTCATAATGCTCTTGTCACAATAGTGCACCACTACGTCATGCCCTTTTCGCCTTCCCCATCCATCCACTTCTCTTCTCCCCCTCCTCCGCTTCAGTCAATCAACCCTTTAATTTCTTTGCATGCACGACCAGGGATCTGGGTTATAATGCATTGACTGGGTCGATCCCATCTACCATTGGCGGCATGAGCAGCCTCACTTCCCTGTCAGTACCATGGGATGGGAACACAACTGAAATTGCGTGTATGTCTTGAATGCTAAGTTGCAATAAACGCGTATGGCGTTTGATACGCTAGCGTATACATGCTGAACGCTTTTTCGGGGCCAGGTATACGCTAGGTATACGCTTGTCCGGGCAGGGGAGAAAATTCCCGGGAAGGGGAAAAAACCTTGCACTCGTACCTTTGCGCGGATCCAGGCTCAGGAAGCAAGAGCTTGAAGTGTTTGTAAACCTCATGACTAGACATGGGCACAAGCCGAGCCACACCTGGCTCGGCTCGGCTCGGCTCGCCTTTAAGGCGAGCCGAGCCTTTTTTTTTGGTGCCCGGCTCGAGGCGAGCCGAGCCGGCTCGGCTCGACTCGAGCCGGCGGCTCGGCTCGGCTCGCGCAGGTGACACCAGGCGAGCCGGAGTCGAGCCGGCTCGAAATGGCTCGAATTCGAGCCAGCTGGCTCGCGGTTCGGGTAAGGGGGGGTTTCGCGACAGTCAAAATTCAAATCGATAAACTCCCCCCCCCCAAACTCATTTCGTCAACCAACCCTAATCTCACTCACCATAACGCCCTAGCCTATCGCCCTAGTCTTTCGCCCTCAGCCAGAACCAAACTTGCAGCACGTTGTTTAATTTTTAAAGACGTAAGAACTACTATTTATAATGAGAGCCACCGAGGCCTTGGCTCGTGGTATGCGCGACAGCCCTAGGCGCGCCACCGAGGCCTTGGCTGGTGGTATGCGCGACAGCCCTAGGCGCGCCACCGAGGCCTTGGCTGGTGGTATGCGCGACAGCCCTAGGCGCGCCACCAAGGCCTTGGCTGGTGGTATGCGCGACAGCCCTAGGCGCGCCACCAAGGCCTTGGCTCGTGGTATGCGCGACAGCCCTACGCGCGCCACCAAGGCCTTGGCTCGTGGTATGCGCGACAGCCCTAGGCGCGCCACCAAGGCCTTGGCTCGTGGTATGCGCACGCTTGGTAACGCTTGATTAGGTTAAGCGCACGCATTTGGGGGTGCGCGAACTTGCATTGCACATGGCAAAGACCAAGGCAACGGCGGCTAGGCAAGGGGGGCCGGGGAGGGATCGTGTAGCGGGCACAGATGAGGCGTTGGGGGACCAGGGGGGTGTGAGTTCGAGAGCGAATGAGACCGATGGAGGTGGAGCCATGCCCCACATGCCTGAGGAGTGGACAGATTTTCTCCTCTCTCGGCAGGGGATGGGACGAGGGGGAGGGTGGGGGAGAGCCCAGGGGGAGGGGAGGAGGTTCAAGCGCGCACAACGGGGCCGCAGCCGGGAGAGCGGTGGCGATGAGAGGGATGGGAGCGAGTCGGAGGAGCGGGAGAGCGGAAAATCTAGCGGCAGCGAGTATGAGGAGGAGGAAGAGGAGGAGGAGGAGGATGAGCACGAGATGGAGGGATGGGTATTGGAGGACGAGGAGGAGGAGGAGGGGGAGGGGGATTGTCGGTCCAAGAAGGGAACGGGTGGGAGTAGGGGGGGCGAGAGCGCCAGGGGGAAGAGACAGCGTCAGGAAGGGAGTGGGGTTGGGCCACGGCCAGGGACAGGCACAAAGGGGGGGAGGAGGGGCGGGGAGGAGGGGGGGAGCGCGCTGCTCCGTCCGTTGGGTGTCAAGGCAGGGGACGGCGTGCGGATGGGGCTGAGGATGTGGACCCAGGCGTTGAGCAGGAGGGGGGAAGGAAAAGACAGAAAAAGAACCGTAAGGTTGGAGCAAAGAGGAGCAACAAGCGTGTGGCAGAGTGTTTCTTGGGGAGCGAGAGAAAGCGAGTGTGCAAGATGTGCGAGAAGCCGATGGGCTTCAAGGACAGCCAGACCAGCACGGGTGCCAAACATATGGCGAGACACCATCGCCCACACTGGGACATATGGCAGCGGCGCGTGGTCGAGGGTCTTGAGCCAGGAGAGTCATTTCCGATGGGGGGATACCCACATGTCCCTGATGGGAAGGCGCCCAACGAGTGGTCCAAGACCTGGCCGCACCCCCCCCCCGGCGCCACCATCCCGTCCCTGTCCCCGGCAGCAGCGGACGCGAGGCAGCCCACGATGGACCGGTTCCTTGGCCCACGTGTGTCGGAGCCGCGTTTGCGTCAGGCGATCGTCGAGTTCATCGCCAGCACCGACAGCTCCTTTCGCATCGTAGAGGACCCCGCGGTAAGCGAGCCACCCCACCAGCCCCCCCCCCCACCCTTCCCTTAGCCTGTGGTCATTGTGTAACCCAACTCCCCCCCCCCTTATAACCTACTGGATCTGCCCCACCAAAAGAACCACCCGCCCCACCACCACCTCCTCCCCACCCCCCCCCGCATGGCACTAAACACCCCCAAACCCCACACCCCCCCTCTCGTTTACTTTTGGCAGTTCCGCCGCCTCTTGGCTGTATGCAACCCCCAATGCGGTGACGCAATCCCCATACCCGACCGGACCACCGTTTCCAGGGACCTCCGCTTCTACTCTGAGGCGGCACGGGCAGTGGTTAAGTCGGAGTTTGGGGCGGGTTCCGGGAGCGGGCGTGTCTCTTTCACAACGGACATATGGACCGGGGGTAACAGGCGGGGGTACATGACAGTGACGGCGCACTTCATTAGCAGGGATTTTCAGCTGCGACAGTGTACACTGGAGTTTATGGAGCTGGGAGCGCGGCACACAGGGCGGCTGATTGCAGACGTCTTCGCGCGAGTCATCAGGGAGTGGGAGCTCGTGGGGTTTTGCATGGGGGTGACGACGGATAACGCCAGCAGCAACACAGCCGCCATGCGTCGCCTCGCCGGTCTTGGTTGTCATGCGTTGGCCACGCCTCTCCTCGCAGATGGCATGCACTTCCGGTGAGTGCGTGGCGAGCTTGCAGCCCTTGTCTTGTCCACATAGTGTGCTGCTGTTCAGACGATCCACACCTCCCCTCTCAATGGCATGGAGGGTCCTTAAGGATTTCCCTCCCCTCTCTCCCCCCCCCCTCTGTGCGCCTTGGAACATGCAGCTGCCTGGCGCACATCCCCTACCTTGCAGTCCAGCGTGCGCTGAAGCTGCCAGCGGTGAGGGTGCCGCTGAAGCTCCTACGCGACATCGCCACCTTTGTGGGATGGAGTGAGAGGCGCACGCGCGAATTTGAAGCGCAGCAGCGGTCCGACCCCGTCCTCAAAGGGACGGTCCTCCGCCTGGTGCAGGACAGCGAGGTTCGCTGGGGCAGCACGCACGAGTTGGTCGCGCGTGCATTAAGGCTCCGCCGATCCCTCACTGCGCACTTCGCAGTGGAGCAGGTACCCTCCTTACAAAAGCCCACTCCACTGCTTCCATTGCGTGCACGGATGCTCCTACGCACCCCTTGTGTGACACTTCCTTCCATGCCGCCACACCCATGGTATCCCCACAACCCCCCCCCCCCCCATGCACCCCTGCTCACTTCCCAGGGAGAGACTGCTGAAGAGCGCGCGAAGTACGTCGCGTTGCGCCTGACCGACGCGCACTGGGACACGCTGGATGTCCTGGCGGAGTTCCTGGCACCGTTCAGTTCCATCACGGTGGCGGCCGAGGGCTCTTCCTACCCCACATCATCTGCTGTTGTGCCACAGTTCAACGAACTGATGGACACCTTGCAGGCATGGCCATCGCCCCGCCTCATCGGCCGTCAGCTCGTTGGCGTCGCCTTCCCCGTGCTGGAGCGGTACTATTGCAGCAGCAGCGATGAGCTCGTGGTGGCGACGTTTTTGAACCCCCGGCATGAGGCTGGTGTTCTTCGAGGTGGATGGAGGGACAGACCCGCTCTGGGGGAGAGGGAGAGGGGGCAAACGGGGTGGGCGTGGAAAGCGGACTAGCCGGGTCTTCACGCGCGCTAGTTGTGCGTGCCGCTGGTGCGGGGAGGGGGGAGGAGGAGATGGGTTCAGAGAAGGGCGCAGAGGGGGAGGACGAGGAGGACGAGGAGGACGAGGAGGAGGAGGAGGATGAGGAGGGGGGAGAGGGGGAGGAGGGGGAGGAGGAGCAGCAGGGCAGGCCTGTGGCGAGCTTCAAGCCGTCAGAGGTGCTGACCCTTGTACGGGCTCGCTTTGCTGAGTACAGTAAGCGGCTGAAGCAGGCGGCACAGCAACAGGACGGGGGCAGAGGGGGGGGGGGCTTGGCGGGGGGGGGGTTGAGGGTGGAGATGCTAGTGGTGTACCAGTGCGGGGTGGCTTGAGCCAGTCTCTCCACGCCAAGCTGTTAACGCGCTCAGCACGACGGGGGGCCACGGTGCGGGATGAGGTGGATCGTTACATTGAGGGGGAGTTGCATGACGGTTGCCCCTTGGCGTACTGGCGCGAGAGGTCTGATATGCCGGTGTTGCAGGCTATGGCCAGGGATTACCCGGCCATACCAGCAACATCGGCAGCTAGCGAGCGTGTTTTCAGTCAGAGCCGAAATGTGATCACCCGCCATAGGCAGAGGTTGTCTGGGGAGAGCGTGCGAGCCACTATGACACTCAAGTCATGGACTCGCACGCACCCTGGTGTCTCCCTGTTAAAGCCAGGGTGGATCAAAGAGACGGAGAAGCTCGGGGTGGAGGAGCTGTAGGCTGCGTGCTAAACCATGTGGTTGGGTGGTTGCTAGCTTGCGTCTGGTTGCGCTGAGAACATGCTGTTGGCAAAGGGGCACTCTTAACTTCCATTCCATGGTACTGAATTAAATTATTGTGACTTTCCAGCTCACCTAGACTTGTACTGGCGCCCCAAACAGAGCAGCAGTTGTTCACAATCACAATCTGGCACATCCCCTGGACTAGAGTCCCCAAAAACAGTGGGCCTTCTTGAGAGGTTACACAAGCCCCCCTGACGAGCCGAGCCGAGCCGGCTCGCCGGCGAGCCGGCCCCGGCTCGACCCTATTTTCACGAGCCGAGCCGGGGATTTTGAGGTCCCGGCTCGAGGCGAGCCGAGCCGGCTTGACCGGCGAGCCGGCTCGGCTCGACCCCAAACGAGCCGAGCCGAGCCAGGCTCGGCTCATGCCCATGTCTACTCATGACTACTTGTTTGACGACTCGGAAGCTGCAGCAGTTGCAACAGGAGGATCGTGGGGGGTTGAGATGGCGCTGCCTAACAAACGATGCGACGTGGCGCTCCCTAAGCGTAGATTCTAGCTTGATCTGCCGCCTAATGCGGCTGGTAAGTTACACGATCTGCATTAGGTTTAGCGTGTTCGGTGATAGAGGGAGACAGCACATTTGACGTTTGGTTGGGTTAGGTAGATCTAGGCATGAGCAAAACCGGGTAATTACCCGACCCGACCCGGTTTTGCTATACCCGACCTCGGGTCGGGTAATTTCGGGTCGGGTCCGGGTCGGGTAATATGTTCACGACCCTTACCCGGACCCGGATTTTGTTAGGTGGGTATTTTAATACCCGCCAGGCGGGTCCGGGTATACCCGACCCGGCATAGCTTCAAGGCGGGTAATGCTACCCGCCCTTTCAATAAGGCCTAAACAATGTGTTTTTTTAGTTTTTTTTTTTTCCCTGTATTAGTCTAACTGTCTCCTAGGGTTGAGACAGCAATGTGGTCATGGAAAAAATAATTGGCATGCATTTCAGGGGGTTTGTTGCCACCACCACGCTACACCTTACTTGTGTTGCTTCCTCGGGTGTCGTTTTCATTGGATGTAGATATACGTACTATGAATAAAGTGCACACAGTTCACTCTACATATGTTCACAATCACTTGACAAGCAGGATGCCATGTCTGCATGGCCCTAGAGCTCAATGCTGGGTCCGGGCATGGCACAAGCAAGGACACGAATGTACGTCACAGGAAAAACTGTTCATAGGGGCTAACCCTGTACCCACGCCTCACAACCCCTCGTCGTCACCCTCAAGGCACAGCCCCCCCATGGCCCGATCCAACGTCGCCAGTGGGAGGCTGCCGTCGGCGCGCTGTGCCATCCATGACTTGAGAGTCATGGATGCACGCACCTGAGCAGTGCTCAGGCGGTGACGCTGCCAGGTGACCACGTTCCGCCCCTGGCTGAACGCCCGCTCGCTCGGTGCCGAGGTTGCAGGGATGGCAAGGTAGTCTCGTGCCATCGCCTGCAACCCCGGGTACGACGAGCGCGTGCGCCACCATTGCAGCGGACACCCGTCCATGTCCAAGCGCGCCTCCTGCAGGTACCTCTGAACCTCGTCCGGCGCGGCCACTCCCGTTCTCGCCTCAACCTCTGCCATTGCCGAGCCGAGCATGTCAAACAAGCGCCCCCCACCTCGGGCCCTGGCAACACTCCTCCTCCCCCCGTCCCGCGCTCCCCCTGTGCTCGTCCCCTCCTGGCCCCCGTCCACCGCACGCCTGCTCTGCTCGTCCAGACGCTTTCGACATCCCGACCCCTCGCACTTACGCCTGTCTTCAAGGCGCGCTATGTGGCTAGAGGCTTCAGTCAGCGCGAGGGGGTGGACTTCTTCCAGACCTTCGCTCCGACCCCGAAGATGACTACTCTTCGGGTTCTGTTACACCTAGCTGCTCAGCGTGACTACGAGCTTCACTCCCTCGACTTCTCCACTGCCTTCCTTCAGGGCAGCCTACACGAGCAGGTCTACCTGCGGCGCCCTCAGGGCTTCACTGGCACCTTCCCTCCTGGGACCCAGTGGCTCCTGCGGCGCCCCGTCTACGGCCTGCGCCAGGCTCCCCGTGAGTGGCACAACACGCTGCGTGCTACGCTTGCTGACCTGCAGTTCTTTCCGTCTTCCGCAGACCCTTCACTCTTCGTTCGTGCTGGCCAGACTCCGTTCTACATCCTTGTTTACGTCGACGACCTGGTCTTTGCCACAGCTGACAGGGACGCACTGGCCTCCGTGAAGGCAGAGCTGCTGAAGAGACACACGTGCACTGACCTTGGAGAACTGCGCCGTTACCTTGGCTTGCAGATCTCCAGGGACAAAGCTGCGCGCACCATCACCCTGACTCAGTCACACTTGGTAAGACTGCAAGCGCGCCCTGACCCATGTCACCACCTGCTCCAATGTGACGTCGCGCACCGCCCTACGCCCCCCAGCGGCCTCTCCCGCTAGCTCAGGGTGGCCCCCCTCCCACCGTTCAAGCTGGAAGTACAGCTGCTTAAACCTGGGATCCAAAAATGTCGCCACTGCCAGCTCCATGCTGATGCCGTACACATACTTCTTCAGTACCTTTAGAGCTGCCTCCGACAACAACTTGCACAGGTCCCCGGTACTTGGGTCGTGGTAGAGGCGCTCAAGCTCATCCATGAGCAGGTTGTACTGCGGCACCACTGCTGCGGCAGTGGGGTACAACGACCCCTCTGCCGCAGTAGTGATGTCATGGAAGGGCTTGAGGAATTCCACCAGAACCCTCAGAGCGTCCCAATGCGCGTCTGCGAGGCGGACACGCGCAGCCTGTTCGCGCGTCCGCTTGTCACGTGCCGACTGTGGAATGGTGGATTAAGAGGAACACGCAGTAGCAGAGGGGGAAACTCATATTTGGGGAGGGTAATACGCATGGGCAGACTTGGGAGACTGTCAGCATTTCCGAATGGATGAAAAAATGCACGCGAATTATGGCAACCCAGGAGATTGGGAACCATACCTCGAGTCCTGAGAAGTACAGGAGGATAGGATCTTTCAGCTTCAGGAAGCGCTCCACCATCTCAAAGGACGACCCCCACCGCGTAGGGGTGTCGCTGATGAGGCGGAGAACGTGGCCGCCCTGACCCGCCAGTCGCAGCTGCTCGTCCTCGAACGCGTCCGAGCGCGTCGTGCTCCACCCAATGAACGACGCAATCTCCTGCATACGCTTTAGCGGCTCGAGGACTGCTGGGACACCAAGTGCCTTCTGGACCGCGAGGTTCAGAATGTGCGCCAAACACCTGAAGGGGGAAAGTCCATTGCATGGCACGATGCCATGCCATGGCATGGCATGGCATGGCATGGCATGGCATGGCATGGCATGGCATGGCATGGCATGGCATGGCATGGCATGGCATGGCATGGCATGGCATGGCATGGCATGGCATGGCATGGCATGGCATGGCATGGCATGGCATGGCATGGCATGGCATGGCATGGCATGGCATGGCATGGCATGGCATGGCATGGGATGGCATGGCATGGGCATGGCATGGCATGGCATGGCATGGCATGGCATGGCATGGCATGGCATGGCATGGCATGGCATGGCATGGCATGGCATGGCATGGCATGGCATGGCATGGCATGGCATGGCATGGCATGGCATGGCATGGCATGGCATGGCATGGCATGGCATGGCATGGCATGGCATGGCATGGCATGGCATGGCATGGCATGGCATGGCATGCATGGCATGGCATGGCATGGCATGGCATGGCATGGCATGGCATGGCATGGCATGGCATGCATGGCATGGCATGGCATGGCATGGCATCATGGCATGGCATGGCATGGCATGGCATGGCATGGCATGGCATGGCATGGCATGGCATGGCATGGCATGGCATGGCATGGCATGGCATGGCATGGCATGGCATGGCATGGCATGGCATGGCATGGCATGGCATGGCATGGCAATGGCATGGCATGGCATGGCATGGCATGGCATGGCATGGGCATGGCATGGCATGGCATGGGCATGGCATGGCATGGCATGGGCATGGCATGGCATGGCATGGCATGGCATGGCATGGCATGGCATGGCATGGCATGGCATGGCATGGCATGGCATGGCATGGCATGGCATGGCATGGCATGGCATGGCATGGCATGGCATGGCATGTCATGTCATGTCATGTCAAGGCATGTCAAGGCATGTCATGTCAAGGCATGTCATGGCATGTCATGGCATGGCATGGCATGTCATGGCATGTCATGGCATGTCATGGCATGGCATGGCATGGCATGGCACGTCATGGCATGGCATGGCACGTCATGGCATGTCATGTCATGTCATGTAATGGCATGGCATGGCATGTCATGGCATGTCATGTCATGTCATGTCAAGGCATGGCCAGGCATGTCATGGCATGGCATGTCATCTCATGGCATGGCATGTCATGGCATGGCATGGCATGGCATGTCATGGCATGTCATGGCATGGCATGGCATGTCATCTCATGGCATGTCAAGGCATGGCATGGCATGGCATGGCATGGCATGGCATGGCATGGCATGCACCACACACCTGAAGAAGAATCCGGGGTTCAACACTGGTGGGTTGCGGGCGCCAGTCAGTATCTTGAGCGCCTTGATGTGTGTTCTTGGCATTGTCCGTCGTGATGCCCAGCACAGAGTCCTTCAGCCCCCAATCCAGTATGACTTTCTCCAATGTCTCTGCAATCAGCACCCCGGTGTGCGATCCCTGAATCTCCTCAAACTCTAGCAGCGCCTGACGCAGCTGAAAGTCTGTCGTGATCCAGTGCGCTGTGACGGCAAGGAAAGCATCTTGCGCCGGGCTGGACCAAATGTCCGTGGTGAGGGAGACCTTCCCTGCCGCACCATCGCCGACAATGTCCTGCAGCTGGCGCTCACGCGCGGCTTCGCTCTGCACGAGCATGTCGCGAGCGAGGCGGAAACGGGAGCCGAGCATTTCTGCAGCGGGAGGATTGAGGAGGCGGGTGTAGCGGCGGAACTGGGGAAGGGAGGGCAGGGGAGGGGGAGGGGGGAGTAGGTGGACGTGTGCAGAAGTGCCGCTATACATGGTCGGGGTGGTAATCCATAACGACACGTGGGAGGTTGAAAATGCGCAGATGTGAACGAGCGCATGTGCTTAGAAACTTGTCTCTGTCAGTTCTTACCGAGGGGCGGTCGACCAGGCGAAACGGAAGGGCCGCGTCTGCGAACAGCTCGATGAGAGCGTGGCGCAGACGCTCCTGCGTGACGCGACGACCGAAGAACTGAGGGATCTGCCGTTGACCCGCATCGACACTCGCACCCGAACCGCCCGTGCCCGCACTCTGGAGGTCGGGGTATGCGTCAGCGTGCTCCCACGGGTCTGGTCCGCCTGGAACCCCCGGGTACCCCTTCGCCGGAAACTCCAACCCCGGCTGCTTGTTGGGATCAGTGAATAGGCGATACCAGATCTGTAGGTGAGGCATGTGGAACGAGCGCATGTGCTTCCACGCCGAACCAGTGCTGCTCTCACCCCAACCGATCGGCACCTCGCATACCTTGCAGCATCGCGCCCCATCCTCCCCCTCTGGCTGAAAGAACATCCCCTGCATAAGCCCAGGGACAGTACCCCAATAACCGACTGTCACCTGAGAGCTGTCGCTCGCTCGCGACCGCTTATGCTGTCCACCCGTGCCCCCTCCCCCCCCACGTGGGATGACAGGCCGCCCCGGCGCAGGCGTACCACACTCCGCATGACCCCCCTCCCCCACGCCCTCAGCATCCCCAAAGCGCGCTGCATCCCCACCACCGACCTCCAGCTCCCCCGCACTATTACTGCCACTGCCGGCACCAATCGCCCCTGCCCTCCCCCCACCACGTCCACCACGGCCGCGACCTCTTCCCCTCCCTCTCCCCCTTCCCCTGCCCCTCCCCCTCGCCCTCCCCCTCCCCCTTCCCCTCCCCCTTCCCCCCCCCTCCCCTTGTCTGGTCCATCTCCTGACACCTCATCCACCTCTTCCTCCGCATTGGGATGCCACTCCTGGTCACCCTCGCCCCCCCCCCCCCTCCACCACCCTGCCCACCGTTCCCCCCCCATGGTTTGCCCCATGCTCCCCCCCTCCTGCATCGCCCGCCTCCACCTCTTCCAGGAAGTCATCGTCCTCTCCCCCCTCATCCGCACGGACACCGCTCGCCAATGCAAAACTCTGGCGGCCGCTAGGGAGAGGGAGGCCTGTCAGAGATGCTCCAGGAATGGCACCGCTCTGGAGCCCGCCACCCTCAACCCTCCCGCCCCCGAAAGGGACGGGACGCCCGTCACCGTCGTAGAATTGCATGATGGGACAGTTCCGAACCCTAAACTATGCGCTACGGCAAGGATTTCGAGTGGGCGAATAGTTCGTGTAACTCTAGATCTCCAAAACCCTAACTCCCACACGCAACCAAGTTCTCGCCTCTGTTTTGTGTTACCTAAACCCTAAGTAATGTTGGGAGAACACGTTTAGGATGCGGGGAGTGTTTAGACTAATGCGGGTGCTGTATTAAGGTGGCGCGTCTATGGTAGGGACGAAACGAAACTAGATCTGGAAAGTTGGGTTGGAAATTTCGACCAAATGGTCGAAATTTCCAACCCCCCGCAATTTAGGTCGCGCTGCTGCCGACGGGTAGCAGCGCGACCCGATTTCGGGTCGGTTATACCCGACCCGACTTCGGGTATTTACCCGAACTCGGGTATGTCATACCCGACCCGGCGGGTACCCGCTACCCGCGTCGTCGGGTAGAAATTCGGGTAGCGGGTATCAAATACCCGCCCGGGTAACCCGGACCCGACCCGCCGGGTATTTTACAGGATTTCAAATACCCGACCCGCCCTAAAAGCGGGTCCGGGTACCGGGTACCCGACCCGGTCGGGTAGTTTGCTCAACCCTAGGTCAAACCGCTCCTTGTTTTAACGAATCCTAGGGTAATGGAGTAAACAATGGGCCACTCCTTGGCGTTTTTTGCTGCCTAGTTGTCCATTTTAGGGTGAGCGGGTTTTCAGCCAGGGCCGAAACATCGTCAGCTGGCAGCGTCATCGGTTGAGCCCTGCTCAGGTGCGCGCAACCATGACTATCAAGTCATGGATGATGCAGCACGCGCACGGCAAACTCCCGGTGGCAGTTCAGGGTCGGGGGTCGGGGGAGGTGTGTATTGAGGGCGATGACGAGGGGCTATGAGGGAGGAGGGGCATTGGTCACACTGTGGATTTGCTTAAAGTCTCCTTGGTATGCGACTCCCCAACTCACTTGGGGGGGGCTACTAGATCTCTTCTCTTCGCATTCGTTGTGAGGGTGCACACTCACCCACCCGAGACCTCATGTTGACATGGTAGCCGTGTTTGTTGCATTGGCTGGTTTGCCGGCTTGCACGCTACCTACCACGAACGCTTTCTTGAAGCGAGCTACAAACACACTTGAACACTACTTGGTAGGGTGACATGACATGCATCATGGGAACACATTTTGGTTTTGCTATAAACAAACCCTAGACCAGTTTCCGAGTTAGGGCAGTTATGTCCCAGCAAACACGTGCAAAACAATTACTACATTCCCCTAAATCTCAACAACGCAGTCACAGGTGTTTGAGACGCATTCTCATCAGGTTCTACCATAGAGTAGCATTTACTGCTGAATTTTACAGCCACCTAGTGGCTAAGTTGGTACTTTACGTCAATCCAGCCCACGTACACGTACGCGTAACGTAACGTTACGCATACCTTACGTTACGCGTACGTTACGTGTACGTCCACCGGGCAGGCGTTAAAATTTTTCCCGGGCCAAAATTTGTCCGCGGGAAAAACGCGATCAACATCTCGCGGCAGCTATACTTAAACGCGATCTCCTAGACTACTGCTGAAGGTCTCCCCTCAGTCTGCGACACGCGCCTAATCGTCGCGCTGGTGTGGGGGAGGGGGGTCCTTCCTAGCTAAAGTGGTAGCTTAAGCTTAGACTAGGTTGGCGAGATCCTGTGGGTTAGGATCTACGTGACTGGAGGGGGACGCGATTATTTGTCGAGGGCTGGGTAAGGGTTGGTTGGAAGGGGATGGGCGCGAGCGGTCGGTTGGGTTGACTCGTCGATTTGCCAGCGCGTCAAATTTGACGTGCCGGCACATTGACGAGGTTTCGCACCTCCCTATGCCTTTCGTCGCAATTGCTTCTGTCGGCAGAATTTTGCAGAGTGGTTTGCCAACGCGTCAAATTTGACGCCCACCACTTTCGCCACCCAATCAATCAAGCACACGCACCGCGTAATCAGTTTCGTCGCTCCAGCACCCGTCGGCAAATTTGAGGTGCGACGAAAATGCCTTCTAGTATTTCGACCAATCGCATACTACATGTAGGTTTCGTTGCAACCGGCAGCAACACGTTTCCGCGTACATTCCATTTCGTCCTAGCGCTTTCGCCTAAATTGGTTCGCGGCTCCAGAGACTCTTCCGCACGTCAAATCCAGATTGCTACTTAATTACGACAGATTTCAGTCCGAATCCACAGAACTACCAGCAGCACCAGCACTTACTCATATTTCCAGCCAAAATCAGCTTTGGAATTCAGCTGTCATGGCGAACGTTGATGACCATCCTATTTGGAAGTATTTCAACGTGCCGGAGGGTGGTAAATGCGACTCCACCGTAGACAAGCAGTGCAAGTTTTGCAACCGCATTTGGAAGCTCAATGTAGTGCGCGCACAGAACCATATTCTTGGCATCCGCAATAGCGGCATAATCGCGTGCCCCTCAGATACTGACGAGGCGAAGGAGGAAGTGAAAGCTGCCTTGGCGAAAAAAAGGAGCGATGACGACGAGCGGAAGAAAGCAAGCCAGAGGACTGCAAATGCGTTCGCGCATACCCCTATCGTCAACACGACCACGAACATGCCCGAGAGTAGCGGTGGAGCGCGAAAGCGGCCGGCGACGCAGAGGACGCTCACGGATACGCGTCCCAAGCCGGTGGATGCTGCGAATGCGCAGTTGGCCGTTGCTTCGTTCTTCCACGTTTGTCGCATTCCGCCAAACGTGGCCGAACATGAAGCCTTCAAGACGATGCTGAAGAAGGTGGCAGCTGCGGGACCCGGTTTCTCCCCACCCGGACGTCGACTTATCATGGGTCGCCTGCTTGAGGAGTGCAAATCGAAGACCGAAAACGCCCTCAAGGATGTGAAGGAGTCGTGGAGCGAAATTGGTGTGAGCATCGCGTGCGACGGGTGGACGGATGGCGAAGGCCGACCTCAGCTCAACATCCTGGCGGTGAACTCCGTGCAAGCGTCTTCTTGTTTGGCGTGGACTGCGGCACGGATAAGAAAGGAGCCGACTACATCGCCAAACATTTGAAGACCGCGATTGTGGAGGTCGGCGCAGAGAACGTCGTTGGACTGCTGATGGATGGTGCGAGCGCGAACATCAGCGCTGCCAGCATCGTGGCGCAGGAGTATCCTAAAGTGCAGTGGATTCGTTGTGCCGCACACGCGCTCAGTCTCTTGATGAAAGACATTGGCGAGCTTAACTGGGCCAAACCCACCATCGAGGAGGCGCAACAACTCATATCTACATTGAAAAACGTACAGTGGATCACGGGCCACTTTCGGGAGAAGGACTCGCTGAAAGTGTTGAAGCCTGCAGGCACTCGGTTCGGGACGAACTACATCGCTCTTGAGCGGTTGATTTTGGTGCGTCGCACATTGAAGAAGATGGTGTCGACCAAGGGTGTCAAGGACTACATGAAGGGGAGGCCTAAACTGAGGGTTGCACGGGGTACCATTAAGCGCCCTGGATTCTGGAAGGGCGTTGAACAGGTGGTAGCTGTGCTGAAGCCAATCTACATGATGCTGAGGCAGGTCGACGGCAATCAGGAGGTCATGGGCAAAATGTACGAGATGATGATCGATTTGGAGGAGCAAGTGGAGAAAGCGAGCGTGGGATTGAAGGCAGACGAGCAGCAGGAGGTTGCAGAGATTGTGCGCAACAGGTGGGAGAACGACATCAACTGCCCTCTTTATGTGGTTGGGCGCATTCTTTATCCGCCGAACCAGTACGAGAAGATATTCGGACCGGATCGCGAGTGCACCAAGGTATTCAAACAGTTTGTGCGCGACTACTACAAGGGAGAGACTGTGAAGATGGGGAACGTCCTGTCACCAATGGCGACAGTTGTGGAAACCGAGATTCTGACGTATACCAGGGGTACGGGAGAAATTGGAGAGCAGAAAGCTAAGGACGAATACATCCTTATCAAGGAGGGTCACCTGGATCCTGTGCAGTGGTGGGTTATGAATGGCTCCGATTGCCCTCACTTGATGAAGTTGGCGTGCAAGATTCTCAAGCAGTGCGTGTCGGCGTCCACATGTGAGACGAACTGGGGTGTGTGGGAGTCCATCCACACCGCACGCCGCAACCGCCTCGGCCCTAAGCGTCTTGCGGATTTAGTGTACGTCAGCCACAACTACCACACTGTGAAGAAACTTAATGAGGACTTCGCCAAGAAAATGATGGTGACAGCACTACCAGTGATTCGAGAGGAGCCCAAGGATGGCTATGAGCCACTTGACGAGGATGATGACATCCAAGATGAAGCTTACTTGGACATTTCCACTGTGGATGAGTCTGAGGACGAGCCTGATGACGAGTCTGAGGACGAATCTAGCGATTCAGAGTGATCCGAGTAGGTGTTTTGCTCGGGGGAAACTTGGGTTTTCGCTGTATGCTTGCATAATACTACTATAAAATCTGAGTGAACCATGTTCTTACAAAGTCAGATTTCTACCCTCCCTAAGTTTTTTTCCTAGGGCAGCCAAAAAGTTTTCAGGCTGCCCGTACATGCAGGCCTAAAATCAAAGGCACGTAAACGTACGTAAACGTAGCCGTAAACGTACGTAAAAAATCGTACATGTAAACGTAAGGTACCAACTTAGCCTAGTGGTACCCGGGTAATATTACCCAACTTTAATTAAAAGCGGGTCGGGTATACAAGGTTAAAATCGGTTATGGAAATTCTCGGTTGGAAACTTTCGACGGGAAGTTTCGGCCAGATTTTGAGAATTTCGGGCAAATTTCGTTAGAAGGTGATGTGAAGGATTTTTTCCAGGAATCCTGCCAAATGTTCCACATGCACCACACACAACCATTGTTTGCATTGTAGAGTGCTAGGGAGTACAAAAACACACTTGAATTGAATGTCACTAATCATCGTCCGTGTCCTCGGAGCACTCAAAGCCACTATCGCCATCGCTAATTTCCCAAGGCAACGTCACCTTGGCCTGTCATTGGCGGGCCATAATTGTCAGGCCGCACTTTCCGCTCTCGACTTCCGGAGCCGAGCACTCCTGCCAGACCAAAATTCCGTGTGCTACACCACACCTTTTCCCTTGATATTGTTACGGTGTCAAATTGGAAATCCAACGCAGAGCTGTTTTTCTACACTCGGTGAATGGGAAAACTTCGCTGGAGTGTTTTGCGAGGGATTAAGAAAAAATAAAAATAAAATGTGATTTTGTGGGTAATTGCGCTAAGGCTCAAGTGACTTCATGAGCTTTAAGTGCCTTGAAAGTCCATGAGAATTTGCGAAGATCCATGAGGTGCCATGAGAAAATGTGGGACTGGAAAATTCGTGTGGGAGAATGTGTTGGCGGCGATTACACATGGTACAAGGCGGTTACTTTGGCATAGCTTGAGGTTGGTGATCTACTCGCATTAGCTTTTGGTGGGTACAATAAGTGCTTGCTTGTTTCTGTTCGCATCGCATCTCAATCGTTAATGAATGAAAATGTCTCGTTCAACGTCTTTACGTGTAGAGATTTTTTGCACACGAGTCAATAGGTCATCGGAACGCATTGCAAGGAGATGTTCTGCACATGATTCAGTCGAGTCATCTCACCCCCTCCCCAATGAACAATACCTGTCCTCTCCCCCATCCCCTAGCCCCCCTTTTCTTCGGAAATAACAGGAAAATCCAGGCAATAGTATCCGTCCAATGCCCTTGCACATCCTTGATGTGTTGCCACTACTAATGAATGCAGGAATTTAGCCTCGAACTTCATCTCGCACTCCATCCCAGAGTCCCTTGGCAACCTCAGCAACCTGCAGTATTTGTACGTGCTAATATTGTTACGTGATACATGTGGGTGCCCAAGAACATGGCCTACCCAAGGTGACACCCAAGGAGGAGAGACATAATGCCCGCACTACTTTTTTTCTTTATCACGCTATTGCTCAGCATTTGTGGGGTCCAATCAGTATGAGCCGAAAACAATTCTACTGTAATTTCACGTGGTAAGCGTTGTTTATGCAATACCACTAGACATGGGCAAAATTAGGCTTGAGCAAAACCGGGTAGTTACCCGACCCGACCCGGTTTTGCAATACCCGACCTCGGGTCGGGTATTTTCGGGTCGGGTCCGGGTCGGGTAATATGCCCAGGACCCTTACCCGGACCCGGCCTTAGGGGACGGGTAATACAATACCCGCCTGGCGGGTCCGGGTATACCCGACCGGGTTACCCTGAAAAGGGGGTAATACTACCCGCCACCTACTAGTGGACATCCTAAAGTTGGGCTAGGCTAGGTAGGGTTTCTGAAATCGCGACTCTCAAGTGAGAGACGCGTTTTCTAAAGGGGTCGAATTTTGACCACCCAACTCCATCCCTTTCACCGCACTGAACTCCTCCCCGTCTACAAACTCCAATTTCCAACCAAACTCCCTCCCTTTCAACGCACTGAACTCCTCCCTGTCTACAAACTCCAACATTTCCAACAAAACTCCCTCCCTTTCACCGCATGAACTCCTACCCATCTACAAACTCCAACCTCTTTTCCAACTCCCACCCAACTCCCTCCCTTTCACCGCACTTAACTCCTCCCCATCTACAAACTCCAACTTCTCCTCACAAATGCTCCACTCGTCCCCCCTCACCTCCAAAACTGTTTTGCCGCAAAACCTAAAACACAGCGTGACTTACGCCCATGTCTAGGTGGAATACCCGACCTCGGGTATTATTTACCCCACCGGGTCGGGTACCCGTTACCCGCCACGTCGGGTAGCATTTCGGGTAGCAGGTATTAAATACCCGCCCGGGTAACCCGGACCCGACCCGCCGGGTAATTTTCAGGATTCCTGATACCCGACCCTAGGGTTGAGCATACTACCCGCCCGGGTCGGGTACCCGTTACCCGGATCCGCTTTTAGGGCGGGTCGGGTATCGGAAATCCTGAATATTACCCGGCGAGTCGGGTCCGGGTTACCCGGGCGGGTATTCAATACCCGGTACCTGAAATGCTACCTGACGCGTCGGGTAGCGGTCTACCCGACGGAACCAGCGAGACATTAGACGCGCTGGTAGAGAATTTCATCAAGTTTCTAGGTTACGTGAGCTGCTAGGTCACTTAGAGCATTGTAGATTGGCAGGGGTTGGGTTTCGTAGATACAGATGCATTCAAAGTGGTTGAATTGGGGGGAATTGGTTGGAAGTCAAACCAATCGAATTTCCCCAATCCAATTTGCAACCCAACCTGAATCCAGCCAACCGCACAGCACCACATTGGTTGGAGTTCCAACCAATTGACTCTGGGGGTCAAAGAATCAAACCCCCAGAAACCGCACACAACCCCATCCCAACTAGAAAACCCAACCAACTCCCCACTCAGGCCCCACTCACGACCCACTCACCACACCAGAACTGTTAAGGATTTGGCGCACCTCATACTCCCTCCCGCAACTCACGTTTTTTTAAGCACTATCTAGGTCGTAGGCTTAGTAGCCCAACAGGGTAGAAAAACACGGGTAATACTACCCGCTTTTCAAGGAAACCGGGTCGGGTATACCCGGACCCTCCAGGCGGGTATTAAATTACCCGCCCCCAAATCCCTGGTCGGGGTATTGGTCCTGGGCATGTTACCCGACCCGTACCCGACCCGAAAATACCCGACCTGAAGTCGGGTATAGCAAAACCGGGTCGGGTCGGGTAAATACCCGGTTTTGCTCATGCCTACCCGACCCGCCCTAAAAGCGGATCCGGGTACCGGGTACCCGACCCGGGCGGGTAGTTTGCTCAAGCGTATGCAAAATGCGATTGCGATTTAAATCGCATCGCATTGGGGGGCGATTTAGTTACATGCGATGCGATTTAAAATCGCGTTCTGCGCGCGATAAAAGATAAAATCGCATGCGGTATTGAATTAAATCACCTGATGCGATTTTAAATCACATCGCATTTTAAAACAGAACGAAAAAAAACCTTAAAAAACCAGAGAAAAACCATGGCTGCCAGGAAATTCAATCACGTGCAGTCGTAACCTAGTGTGCAAATAAATAGTGTGGTTTCGTAGTGGGTTTCAGAGTGGGTTTCAGTGCGACATTGCGCGCGATTTGAAAAAAATCGCATGTCGCATTTAAGTCGCGTTTTCCAGCGCGATTAAAATGCGATTAAAATTAAATCGCGCGATAAACAATTCACCGCATCGCGCGATGATTTTTTTTTAAAATAATTTAAATCGCAATCGCAAAAACGCGATTAAATGCGATGCGATGCGATTTTTTTTGCCCATGTCTAAATACCACCTTCTGTGTTCACCCCTCCAGATTCCTTGACCACAACAGTTTAGGAGCCACCATTCCAGACTCCGTCAGCAACCTTGTATATCTCTTGGCACTGTATGTTCCCATCTCGCGTTATCAACGAGCCATGTGTGAGCTTTCGATAAACAGAAAAACCAACCATGGTGAAAGCTGATCCATTGAGATTCAATACAATGGAGTGGAGGCATAAGCAAGGAACCTTAAACCATGAGTTGTAAAAAAAGAAAGAGATGGGATGGGATGATCATCATTGGTTGGAGTCCCCGCCCTTTTACTGCAATATATATATATATATATTTATATTTATTTATTTATTTATAAACATGTCTAGTATTCATGACGAATAAATAAGTCCATTTCCCAATCGCTATTGAATAGGGTGTTTAGGGAAGCTGGTTATCTTACTTGGCTAATGGTCAGGAAAACAATGCATGAAATGTACTTCCGTGCGTGGTGTGGGTTTGTCTGTGCGTGTGTGAGTGCGTGTCGGCATGTCCGTTTGTTCGCGTGTCCATGTGCACGCGCGTCGTGCGTATGTCCGTGTGTGGAGGCACGTTTCATTGTAGTGATGTCAGCCAAAACAAACTCACTGGCCAGCTCCCCCCATCAATGGGCAGCCTTACCCGTCTCTCTGAACTGTAAGTCTATTTTAGGGGTGTTGCGATTGGAGCATATCCTAGCCTAGCTCTTCCACTCTAACCCTTTCCCGATGGCAACCCCGGGGTGCAATCGTCGCGTTATGAAAAAATGAAACCTCAATCATTTCTTCAAACAGTGTCATCAACAACCCCTTTGCACACGCAGGAACATATCAGGCACTGCAATAACATGCCCACCTGATTACAGCGGCTGTGTGGTCGCACAGAATGCTTCTAGCGCTTTTTGCACACAATGCCGCTCCTTCTGCACCACATGTGGTAAGGCAGCAACGCACAACCATTGTCCTAGTATACAGATGGTTTGCCTCTTCTTAAAAAACTTTCACCATTCACGTCCCTCCCTTCCTCTCTCATTTCCCTCCTCCCCCGTCCTGATGAAATCTAGTCGAGCTGGGAGTTGTGAAGGATGCGAGTAAGAGTAGAAGGAAGGAATGCGAGAGAAAGTCTCCTCAACTAGGTTGGAGGGCCAACCCTCCAGAGTTGGAGTTGGTTGCATAACCAACCCAACAAAGCTGGAGAGAGGCAAATTCACCTAGTGGGGCTTGTTGGCCAACTTTGTTGATTTGGGCTTAGACATGAGCAAACGAGGCGAGTAAGAACTCGCCTTGCCTACTCGCCTCGGATTTGTCGAGTAACGAGGGTTTCTTTTTACGAATTTACTCGGCGCGTATTACTCGCCTCGCCTCGCCTAGTAAAAATTATTCGTTTTTTACTCGTCCTTTTTGGGCGAGTAATGTGTACTCGCGAGTAAACACTACTCGCCTCGAGTAGTTATTACTCGTGCCATTTGTACCAGCGCGACCCGCGCCTGGGTGGGACAAATGTCAAAGGATTGACTTGGCTGATCCTTTCTCTTCAAATCAGCCAAGCTTAGTACTTTCGTCCTACGGCCTTCTATGGCCCTTGAGAGCGCTAGGGAGAAAACGTAACAGTGGTTTTGTGTTTAAGTTAAATTCGTCACCCCACCCTAAGAAACGCACAAAGGGGGATCGATTCTGCCCCTAACCCTGGCCTCCATACCTCCTAGTCTGCGGATCCACCTCCTAGTCCGCGGATGTACCACCTATGTGGTTGCCTTGTTTGAGCATAGGTG
Source organism: Closterium sp. NIES-67 (assembly GCA_027943415.1). Lineage (NCBI taxonomy): Eukaryota > Viridiplantae > Streptophyta > Zygnematophyceae > Desmidiales > Closteriaceae > Closterium > Closterium sp. NIES-67. The sequence goes on from BQMB01001816.1 coordinate 219,719, forward strand.
GCTACTAAGGGGCTATGACCATAGACATAGAGCCAGGGGACTAGCGGCTTATGGGAAGTGTGGCGTTAAAGCCCGCAGTCTGTATTGTCCAAGAAGGGGGGTTTGTTAAACACTTGAAGCGGTGTAGCGAACTTTTTACTAGGGGCGCAGAGGTTGGCGAAAACAATTTGGGGTTTGCTATCCAACCAAAATCCCCCCCCGGTTCGACTGCTTAACTTTTGGACAATCTGGACCTAGGGCTTTAATGGTGGGGGTGCGGGGGCTATCCATCAGCGGGGTGCTGGTGGATAAGCACTGGATGAACAGGGGTGTGACTACGATGGGGGGGGTATATAGTCTAGGAGTGGGGAGATCCGATTTTGAGGGCATGGCACGTGAGTGGGAGCACACTGGGGGGGGGAGATACCAGGGCGAGGCGACTATTGCTCGCCTCAGGACGAGTATTTTTTACTCGCCCGGAGTAAAAAACTACTCGGCCTTGAAGGGCGAGTAACGAGGGGGGGGGTTCGTCAAAATTACTCGACCGAGTATTACTCGCCTCGCCCCAAAGCAAGGCAAGTATAGCTCTAGGCAAGGCAAGTATTACTCGCCTCACCTTTTGCTCATGTCTATTTGGGCTCATCAAGTGTTGCTTGGGTTTGAAAACCAGCAAAAGTTGGTTGATCAAACAAGTTTGGTTAAAGCCCGAGTTCCAAATTGCCTGGACTGACGACCAAATCTATTAGGTATGAAAGCCCCTGAAATTGATGGGCTGGGAAAAAGTGTTGTGAAAATCGTCGGCCAGGATCGCCACCCCCAATTTTCTGAAACTCGACACTTCGCCTGCGTTTTCCCAGCTTCGCGCCGCTCGCCAACCAACCCTCCCACACAACGCAAAACAACCCCGCTGTCCAGGTAGAACCAAACCTAATAGGTTGATTAACTTGGTACTTGGGCTTTAAGGTGGATTAAGTTTTGCTACTACGGTGGCTGCTGCTGCTGTGGAGGGTGCTGCCCGAACCCCTGCTGCTGCAGCTGACCCAGGATCCCGTGCTGCTGCTCCTAGCCAAGTGGTCCGTGCTGCTGCTCCTAGCCAAGTGGTCCGTGCTGCTGGAGCGGGCGGAAAAGGTGCTGCTGCGGCAGACTCTTATGCTGCGGGCGGATAAGATGCTGCACCCACTACAGGAGTCGAGCGGACAGGCACTGTGCCAGAGCCTGGTGAAATTGAACAGAGAAGGGCTGCTTGGCAGGCCGTGGCCAAGCGGGGGTGGCGGTGGTGCTGTGAGCAAACCAGATGGAAGCAGGTGTCGCTGGAGTGGGTAATTTGACCGCAGTGCTAGCCCGTGGTGGGGCCATAACGGACAAGGTACATACTTGGAGGAAAGGCGCCAAGGCGACCACTACTTCCACGACCGGCACTGCCCCCATCCCCCGTATCAATGGGAGTAGAGTTGGTCGTCATGGTTATTGCGGGAGATGCCAGTGATGCTGCTGGCGCGAAGGCGGGCACGGAGGGCGGGCGGGGAGGGCGGAGGTGGGCGGGCGCCGAGGGCGGGCGGGGAGGGCGCGGCTGGGGCGGAGGTGGGCGTGGCTGGCGCGCGGTGACGGCTTACAGAGTGTGAGGACGTGCGGAGGAGAGGAGTGCGAGAACAGGAAAGTGGCTGAGGATCAAGGGCATACGCCATAGGCTCTAGGTACCATAGAAGAAACCTAGTCGAGCTAGGAGTTGTAAGAGGGAAATAACTTTGGAATTATGAAAGATGAGGGTACAAGTTGAAGATGGGAAGAGTTGGAAGAGAAAGCCTCTAGTTGGAGAGCCAACTCTCCAGAACCAACCCAACCAAGTTGGAGAGCGGCTAATTAGCCTATTGGAGCAAGTTGGCCCTTGACCAGCTTTGCTGAGTTCGACTCAACAAGTATTGGTTGGATTTAGAACCCAACCAAAGCTGGTTGACCAAACTACCTTTGGTTGGGTTGGGAGCCCAACAAAAGTTGGTTGAGAACTCGACCAAAGTTGGTTGGCTAACCAGCTCTAGTTGGGTTGGTTTCTACTCTTACGGTGAACCAACCCAACCAGGAGTATTGAGGTCACCCTAAGTAGGGTAAACAACACAGCACACTCTACACACTGGAGCAGACATGATATTCTTCAGCAACCCCCTCCTGTCTCTCCTCTCCTGCCTCTCGTGTTGCTTCCTCCGTGTCTAAGCCAACCCATGATTAGTCTTCTCCTGTTTTCTTGTGTGAAATCCGTCACCAATCACGTCCCTTCCCTCCCGTTCTCCCCCAAACTCTCCCTTCTCTCGTCTCCTCCCTTCCTCCACACCTGGGTCGTTCCAAAGGGAAGAAACATCTGTAATCAACAAGCCACTTATTTCTTTACATTCTCTTAACAGGACTATTCGTAGCCTCCTCAAAAATGACTTTTTTGCTTTCTATAGTGGCAGTTCCTCATCTACTTTCTGTGATGATTCCCCCCTCGCATGCCGCTTTCCCAAACTCCAGGCTCTTCCGAGTCTGGAGGCGGCCTGTCAGTAGGCGCCATAGCTGGCATTGCTACTGGTGTCGGCGTGCTTGTCCTTGTCCTTCTGCTGCTGGGGCTGTTGCTGTGCAAGCGGTGGCGCACCAAAGGGACAGCAGCAAGAGGAGATGCCGAAATTGCACACCAAGGCAAGACATTTCCAATGCATACTGTGCTTTGCTCCCCACTGCACACACCCTCTACTCGTACTATCCTTGCGTTCTCTCTCTCTCTCTCTCTTCCTCAAATTTTCCTCTTCACCTCTGAACTTCTAGGCATAGTTTTAGCAAGCAGCAACTTCTCAGAGCCGTTGAGGGAGCTCTAGTGTAGCTATTGGTCTTTGACCCAGAGGTCACCCTGGCTACCCCGCCAGTTGCCTTGGAGACTTTAGGTCAGACAGCTAAGTGCATTCATGTTCTTTTGCAGACACACGCACTGAGAACAAGGAGCCAGAAGCAGGATGGGCGGCAGTATCAGCAGCAGAAGCAGCTGGTGGTGGTGGTGTGGGACAGGATATGGAGGCACGGCCAGATGTGTGTCAAGAATACTCCCTGGCTGAGATGGCAGAGGCAACATCGGATTGGGCAGAGGAGAACATAATTGGCAGCGGCAGCTTCGGGGATGTGTACAAGGGGGTGTGTCCCTATGACTGCAATCAAACCTGGGCAGTCAAGCGTGCTCGAGTGCTCACTAATGACTTCCACACTGAGGTATCATGTGGTGAAATTCTCTGCATTTATTTCACATTCCAAAGGACTTTGTTGACTGAATGTCCCTTACCCTTCCGTCTTGTCACCACCCATTTTTCACTGCTGGTGGATCCAGATGAAGGAGATGGCAAGCAAGCACCACCCTCATCTTGTACGGCTGTTGGGCTACTGCATTGACTTCGACCCGTCCTCACGAAAGATGGAGCAGGTTCTAGTATACGAGCTCATGCAGAACAACAATCTCGAGACCTGGATTGGACCCGATGTCTCCAATCCCCTTTCTCTGCAGCAGCGCCTGGATATACTGATCGGAGTGGCAAGGGGGCTGCAGTACCTGCATGACTTTGGCATTGTGCATCGCGACATCAAGCCAGCCAACATTCTCCTAGATGCAAGGATGCAGGCATGTTCACAATTGTGAAACGCTTTGGCATATGCAGGCATGGCATGGCAGCCGGTGACTCTCCTCCCCTTGTCCATCCTCCAAAAAGTCATCCCTACATTGTGGGGATTGCAAAAGTACCTCATATTCTTTAAGCAACCAGCCATGAGTTACCCTATGCACTCCTCATTCTGTGATAGTGCTCTTGTGATTGGTGGGCAGGCCAAGATTGCAGACTTTGGGCTTGTGAAGCTGAGTGGAGGCACTTCCATGGACACCTCATCTTTGGCTGCCACTCGAGTGATGGGCACACCGGGCTATGTGGACCCCGCCTACTACATGTCTCACAAAGCTACTCCTGCTGCAGATGTGCACAGGTGAGCAGATGTGCACGAGAATTCCATCCCAACAAGCAAGAGGCATGCACTAGTGACAATTCTGCATCGTCTTGGCAAGTTTTTCACAATGCTTTCACCGTTACTTTGAGGCAATTCAGCCCTGGATTGGCATATTAATCCGAATCAAAGGTTTCCTTGTTCTACTGTGGTGATGCTCGGCCATTTCGGATGGGCGATTAGAACGAAAGTGGTTGTGAAAAGAGTGTTAATATAATCTGATGGACGAGATGCCATTAGTTTTACCAAAGTGATCATTGGGGTGTGCGTTCATGAGCATCATTCATCATGTCCTTATTTGGTTGCTTGTTTTTTCAGCTTTGGCATGGTGATGCTGGTTATCATCACAGCTCGCAAGGCGGTTCATGTAACAGGGGACACCCAGATCAACCTGAAGCAATGGGTGAGATACAACACACATTTTTTCCTGTGGGATTCAATGTAACAAACATGTGTGGCATTGAAGCTTTGTTTTGCTAAAACCGAGCTTCCCTCTTGGCCACTCTATAAGAAAATCCTCCCTGTGGCATTTCCGTCCAAATTACAGGTGGCTCCACTCATAACATCCAATGCAGTGACGGCACTCAAGGACCCTCACTTGGACGCAACGGATGATCTCGTGCTGCGCTTGGCCCGCCTTGCCCTCTCCTGCACTGCCATGCCCAGTGCCTCCCGCCCCGCCATGAGCCAAGTGCTGGTAGAGCTGGGGAAGGTGAGGGAGGAGGTTTTGGGAGCACAGGCGAACAGGGCTGCAACTCGTATTGACGATGAAATTGACACCTCAGGTCGTGAGGACTTTGATGCTGAGATAGCCCGTGCAAAAAACATGGGCGTGTCATCTGGTTCATCCAAAAGTGCGTAGAGCAATGCTGTTTCATTGAACTAAAATACTATGACTTCTTGAGACCTATGGTACCGTATTCCCCCCGTTTATAACACCCTAGGGTATTGTCAAAATTTCATTAAAAAAAAACGTATGGGTAGGCTGGAAAAACATAACACCCATGTCTTATGTAAGATGCAAAATGAATTTGGGTTGTAACACGCACTCTGAGGCCAGAACTTCACCGAGCATCTGCTAACGAGGAATCTGCTACAGAGGTTGTGTACTCTGACAGGGTCAGTTTGGTGCCTCTGAAAACGGTGGGAGATTGATGCTGCAGCAGTGCCAGGTGTCATTGACCAACCTCGTATGAGTGTTGTGAACAGAGTCACGACCATTGCTGACGCGATCGAGGTGGTTCAACAGCGAGATGGACGGTCGAGATCCTCTCCACACTTTTTGTCTTTCGATTTCATGTTGCCACTTGTTGGAAATATCTCAAGGACTTAAGCGTTTCTGAAGTGTAACACTGTACTCGAGGAAGATTACAGGGGAGCACGCGAGTCAACGGAGGTTACACGAGGGGGCGGACAAAGAATGCGAAAGGACTCGAAAGGTCGCAACTGGAGGTTGCGACTGACCGTTACAACATCACGGATGGTAACCGAAGCGGCAATCGAGTCGCTGTGCGACTCGATAAACCGTTCCTGTAACTGTATTCTACAACTGCTTTCTTATCTTCTATATATTGCTGTATGCTTGTTTCTTTAATCAATCACTTGTTCTCACATACTAGTACAAGGGTTCAACTGCCTCAACTTCCGCTGCACTACTCCAAGTCTCAAGTCTCTACAGCTGGGACTTAGTCTCTGCAAAAGATCCTAAGGGTTTTTTTCAGCCCAACATGGTATGAGAGCTGGTCAGAGACCAAACTCCCAGCAACTACGTCCTATCAACAACCTGCAACTCAACTCAATTCAACGACTTCATTGATTACAAGACATGGACAACAAGGGCAAGAAAGTCTCTACGGGCTCACCCAGCGCCCAAGAAACTCAACACGGCAACTCTGGTCTGCACACCTCAGGACTGCAGACAGAGACCGGGACTGCTCAAGAAACAACGGGAAGAGTACCAGAGATGGTGACCCCGTCTCCCTCTTCAAGTGTGGACCCGAATCTCATGGAGAGATTCTTCAGCTTCATGTCACACTTCGATCAGCAGCAGCAGACAAGGACACCTGCGCACTCAACACAGAGCAATGGAGGGAATATGGGATTAGCGCCGATGAGCCTCGACAACTCATCCTTCGGGCGACACAATCAAGCGCCTACCTTTGCGCCTTATCATTCTTCGCCGGGGACGTTCGAATTCATGCCGCCCCGTGCCCAGCCAACAGCAGCTGCTTCACAACAAACACCGAATGAAATCTTAAGTTTACAGGCGCAGTTCTCACACGTGATCAAACTTCAGACATCCTCACCGTTCAACGGACACGACTTCTTTACCTGGAGCTTCGAGTTCGAGCTGCTGATGGAGGCCGCGCATCTTCTGGGATACTTCAACGGGTCCCTGCCATTCCCAAGCAACGGCACTGGGAAGGAACAAGAAATCTTCACGTATCAGTCGCTGCTGGCGTATACGGTACTCCTGAGAAACCTGTCACCACAAGAGCAGCAGAGCATCAGAACGTATCGAAGTTATGGAAACTCCGCGGAACTCGCATGGCATCATCTCAAGTGCCTCTATCAAGCAAACGACAGCGTGACACAAAGCAGACTCATGCAACAGCTGACAACAATACAGATGAAGACCGGGGAAAAGGCGATGCAGTATATGAGTCGCTGCCAGACCCTCCGCGACCGCCTGCTTCGGTGCGGAGGAACGATCACTGAAGAAAGCTTCGTGACACTTGTCCTCGCCGGGCTCGGGCCAGAATGGAGAACCACACGATCACTTCTTCGAGCCCACGGAAGAATTTCGGAGATGCACCTCTGCGCCGAGCTTCACGCTGAACAACAGGAGATGGATCTGTTCGAGGAAAGACAACCAAGGAAGCAACAGCAGTTAGTCTTCTACACTCAAAGAAGAAATGACAACAACTACAACCGACGCAGCAAGCAAGATCAACGTGACAACCGAGGACTCACCATCGTGCCGCCGTTCTGCCACAACTGTCAGACTTCCGGGCACTCCAAGGTCAACTGCAACCGCCCTCGCGTTTACCGTGCAGCAGACCCACAAGTCGCTTCCACTCAAGCAAGTCCTCCAAGGCGCTCTTCAACATCTGCACAACAAACACCCAACATCATCAACTGCATGGTACACATCGACAACTGCGCACCCGCTTCACCACCCACTTACGCACCAGACGAAGAGGAATTCCCGCCGCCGCGCTCGCAAGGACTTCAGGTCAACCCGACATACGCTGCAGTCGCTAACGCCGAACCCACCGGGCGGAACACCTGGTTCTTGGACAGTTGCTGCGGTCAGCACATGTGCTCCTCCGGACGCTTCGTACAACACGAGCGACGCCTCAACCGTGACGTCGTCATCACCGTCGCCAACAACGAAAACCTGAAAACAAATAGACAAGGCGTGGTTCAGTTACAATCAATGGAGACAAACGTTATTCTTCAGCTCAACAAGGTCCTCATCGTCGACAATCTGGGATACAACCTATTAAGCGTAAGCCAACTAATGGCTAAGGGGATTCACCTGGAGTGCGACTCCTTCTCCAACGAGTTCCGACTTTACCACGGGAAGGGCGGTCTCTTCATCGGTCGTGCCCTCCTGAAGTCCGGTGTCTTCGTGTTGGACTTCGTCCCCGACCGCGGAACTGCCGACAGCGATGGCATCGTATCGTTCGCCGCCTGGACTCACCCACCAGATCTTGATCCCGACTTCGACAGTGACGGCTTCTGGCACTCCAACACCATACCTGCAGCAGAGAGAACACGGGCATTAGCAGTTATCAGACAAGAAAGACAAGTACCAGCAAGCGTCCCAACAAAACCATCACCTGCAGTATCGGCAGCATGACCCAGCCGAGTACCACCACCAGCGACACGAGGACAGCCAACCGAAGCAGACCAACTTATGCCCGCCACACGAGAAGCTTGTCGAAGTCCCGCCTCGGTCGTCGCGTTCTTCTCCAACGCCGACATCTACCACCGCTCGCCCGGTCACCGCGCTCCCGACGACATCTGGCACCAACGTCTCGGACATCCTGCAAACAGCACGATACTTCAAACAATCCAAGCAGAAGTGTTAGAACGCAACGCCCTTCTGACGACGAGCGGCCAGGAACTCCGACGACCACGCGCACGATGCTTCACGTGCCCCGAAGCAGATCTTCCTCATCAACCTTTCCCAGCCCATCACAATCCAAGCGCACCCACTTACGCTCCGATGGAAAAGGTCTACAGCGATATTCTAAACATGCCTCGAGACGACACCGAAGCCGACTTCAACTACGTCATCACGTTCATCGACGCCGCAACCAGATACGTCTGGCACTTCAATCTCAAAACGCGCGATCAAGCCTTCGAGGCCTTCACCACATGGCTTCCAATCGCCGAACGAGAGTCAGGAACCAAACTCAAGAGTTTCCAGTCAGACGGTGCACTGGAATACCAGTCACAACGCTTCAGGACCTATCTCGCGGAAAGGGGAATCCGACGCCTGGTGTCTCTGCCCTATGCTCACCAGCAGCAGGGGGTAGCAGAACGCATGAACCGGACCTTGCAGACGACGATGCGAAAACTGCTTCTGGGGATGAGGCTGCCCAACGCACTGTGGCCAGACGCGATGACACATGCAGTCCACCTGCACAACCTGTTGTCCTCGTCATCGCTCCCCAACAACGCATCACCACACCTGCTGTGGACGGGAAAAAGGGGCAGCACAAAATTACTTCGAGTTTTCGGCTGCATGGTACAATACAGACCCCACACAGCTCGAGCAGGACGCTTCACTCAACGAGCTCGGTGGGGACTACACCTCGGCATCGCCAAACATTTTCACGCGTGGAAGATTCTCGACATACACGACAAAAATACGGTGGCATCACGTGATGTTATCTTCTACGAGCGACTGACGCTGCAGCATTACCTGGACAACATTGCCAACTCAGACGACCCCACCGACGGCTTCGCGGGCCTTCGCTCCTTCGCTGACCATGCTGCCGAGGCTGACGCAGCAGAAGAAGACGTCCCTGGAGCCTCGGAGGCTGCCGGACCACTCCCCTACTGCTCCGTACCTGTTCCACTCGATGAAGATAATCCCCTCGATAGCAACAACCTCGACACCTTTTACCACTTCGCTGACCAAGGCTACGCTACACCACACCCCGTCGACTCGAATATTTCCGAACGCATCGGGCCAAACTTCTTACCCGATCCTGAAGACGGTGATGAAGCAGCTTATCCCGAGAATGAAAACTCCCCTCGACACACAGCCACGGGACTGCAGATCCTAGGACTATGGGTCTCCGTCCAGCACCCGCCGCCGCCTTCTCCGCGCGAGCCGTCGACCCTGTCGCAGGCTCTGGGGGGGGAACATAAGGCACAATGGAAGGAAGCGATGGAAAAAGAGTTAAAAGCTCTGCAAGACCGAGAAACATGGAAACTGGTACCTGCAACGAGCATCAACGGGAAGAACATTCTCTCGGGGAAATGGGTGTACCGCATCAAGACCAACTCAGACGGCTCCATCGAACGATTCAAAGCTCGATGGGTCGTACGAGGCTTCGATCAACGATACGGAACCGACTACACAGAAACCTTCGCTCCAGTCTCCCGTCACACCTCTCTGCGCATCCTACTCGCCATCGCGGCCACGAAGAAACTACCACTACGGCAAATCGACGTTGCAAACGCCTTCTTGTACGCACCTGTGGACGCCGAAATCTCCTTCGAACAACCCCACGGATTCATCGACGACCCTTCAAAAGTATGCCAGCTGGAAAAATCCCTTTACGGGATCAAGCAAGCCCCACGGCTCTGGCAGCAGCACCTTCACGGCCGGCTCGTAAAAATCGGATTCCTACAGCTACCACATGACCAAGGCATGTACCGACTACAGAAGGGAAGAGATTACATTCTGCTCATCGCCTACGTCGACGACCTGCTCTACATCGGTTCTACCACCGACATCGTCACCTGGTTCGAAGGGGAGCTGAAAAGGGACCTGACGCTCACGGTGTCCGACGAAGTTACCCAGTACCTAGGACTAAACATCGTCGAAGACGACACGGCGTTCTACCTACACGCTGGAAAGTACTCAAGCACCGTCGCGAAGAAATTCGGTCTAGCACCGACTGCGGTCCCAACTCCCTACCGCTATGGGAACAACAGTAGCGCCTCCACAAAACTCCCCGCGAAACAAATCCAGGAGTATCAACAGAAGCTCGGCTGCCTACTATTCGCAGCAGTAACCTGCCGACCCGACCTATCCTATAGTGCGAGTCAGCTGGCGACACATCTGAAGCAGCCGCAACAGGAAGATCTCGAAGAACTCAATCGAGCGCTACTCTACTTCGTCTCCACGCCGACGATCGGGCTCACCTACAGCAAGGCAACAACACCGTCCGTACAACTACTCGGATACGTCGACGCCGACCACGCGGGAGACAGCGAAAATCGACGGTCTAGGACGGGCTACATCTACCGACTAGAACCTATCGGAACTATCTCCTGGCAGTCGAGCAAGCAGGAGTTAATCGCACTATCCTCGGCTGAAGCAGAGTATATCGCCCTTTGTACTGCGACCAAGGAAGGACTCTACCTACGAGAGTTACTCGAAGAAGCGAAGATCGCGACCCTGCCCGCCTTCTCACTCCTCTGCGACAACCAATCTGCGATCAAAATCGCGAACAAGGACGGCTTCGCCAACCGAACCAAGCACATCGCCCTGCGGTACTTCTTCGTCAAGGATGAAATCGCGAAGGGGAGACTTCAACTCAGTTACTGCCCGACGACAGAAATGGCCTCAGATTATCTGACAAAGAAATTGGCGAAAGCAAAATTCGACTACTGCATGCTCCTAACCGGGCAAACAAACGTCACCGGATCTGAACACTCCAGCACTCCAGAAACGAAGGGGAGTGTTGGAAATATCTCAAGGACTTAAGCGTTTCTGAAGTGTAACACTGTACTCGAGGAAGATTACAGGGGAGCACGCGAGTCAACGGAGGTTACACGAGGGGGCGGACAAAGAATGCGAAAGGACTCGAAAGGTCGCAACTGGAGGTTGCGACTGACCGTTACAACATCACGGATGGTAACCGAAGCGGCAATCGAGTCGCTGTGCGACTCGATAAACCGTTCCTGTAACTGTATTCTACAACTGCTTTCTTATCTTCTATATATTGCTGTATGCTTGTTTCTTTAATCAATCACTTGTTCTCACATACTAGTACAAGGGTTCAACTGCCTCAACTTCCGCTGCACTACTCCAAGTCTCAAGTCTCTACAGCTGGGACTTAGTCTCTGCAAAAGATCCTAAGGGTTTTTTTCAGCCCAACACCACTTGTATTGATTCTTCTGCCCGTCTTTGCGCTGCGAATGGCAGCTGACGCGATTTTCATCGTGTTCGTTTTTTTGCAGCTGAGCGAACCTTGGTAACGAAGGACCGAATACTATTTAAAGGCAAGAAAAACGTGCAGGGTGTTGTGTAAAATGCAAACCCAGAAAAGCAGGTACTCTCAAGCTATCCCCCGCATAAGCCACCCATGGGCTGACTATTTCGGCGGGTCTTATATAGGGGGGATTACGGTATTTGTACTACAATAGCTATCGCGACAGTTATAGACAATTATCGTAGTTTCTCATATGCAAGTGGCTCTAGCAAGGCTTTGTTCATTCTTGGTGTGGCAAGATAACCTAAATCGGTTAGTGTTCGTCGACGGCAGGCCCCTAGATATCAGCCTTTTTACGCTGATTCAGCCTTTTTTCAGGGGTTTCCGATGTACCAATGCTGAATGGCTGGGCTTTTTCTCGCAGTGGATGCTGAAAAATCAGCTTTTTAATTATGTTGATGTCTGTTATTTCAGTGCTTTTGATAAGGTGTGCACTGATGCGTCAGCGAACATTAGGGGGGGACTCTGAAACCGAGTACATCGAGATTTCCCTCCCCTCTCCCCCCCCCTCCCCCCCCTCCCCCAACCTCCTTCCCCCCCCCCCCCCCCTACCCGCTCCCTCCGTGTGTACCTTGTCAGTCATGGTCCCCCGCGCAACCCCAACAAGTTTGTCCTCTGCGTCCGGTCACATCAGTACTCTTCCCTCCAAAACCCATTTGATTTTGCCGAAGTCCTCCGGTACCACTCACATCACACTCATACCAGCCGAAAATGACATAGAATTGTCTAAGTGGTCCGCACCAGTCATTTCCCAGCTACGCGAACTGCGACAATTTCTCTCGACTTTGCCCTCCAGATCTTCTCGTGTCGAAGATCCCGGCCAATCTCCTCGTCTTAGAGACCCAGACAGGCAAATGCAACCCCTAAAATATCTTCACTTTCTCGGTACTACTCCTGAACAAACTACAAAACCAGCTCATTGATAGGAAAACCCAACCACGTTCCTCCAACAATCCCCACAGCCCACGAAACGTGGCGAAAACATTCCCAGTGAGGCACGTGTCCCTTCCACTCCCACACAAGCTGCGATTAAAGCGTGGAGCCTAGGATTGCGCAATCTGACCGGGTTGCGCAGACCGGCCTAGTTACGCGTTTTGCCAACGTCTCAACGTTTTTTCGCCAAACTTTCTCCTGGCAAACAATCGCCAAAACCGCAACCAGTTGCGCGATTCTGGCATGTGCAACCCTAGGATCCACGCCCTTAGCCCCCTCCAACAATCACGCTAGGGCCACACAATCACTTGCGCACCTCAATTGCACCAGCCAAACATTAACCTCCTTAGTGAAAGTCAGCGATAATTCTGAAGGACCAATCAAAATCTACTTCAGCCATATTCATCTCAATGTTTGGGCATCTCAAAAGTTACGTTGGGGTTTCGTTGGCGTTACCTGCGCGTAACGTGACAGAAGAGACCCAGGGGAGACTGGAAAGGATACGTTCAGAACCGGATCGCACAGCCCCGCGCCTCGAATGAATTCCCCGTTTCTTGGAGCCAGTCGCGGGGCCTCGGAATCTCAGGTTCGGGCTTAGATTCATTGGTCCGAAATGTCTGACGTCGCGCGAAATTGATTGCCTGCGATTGGTTCGTGTTTTGGGCGAATATCGAGATGAACACTAGATCAGATAATTACACTGTCATGTTGCGCACTGATACGTCCGATCTGGCATGAGTGTCGTTTGTGACAATACCCATGGTTTCATAGAATCCCAATAGTATTGATGAGTATATATTGTAGAGGACGGTGTATACATTTCTTATAGAATATTTTCAAACCGCAAACCCTACGCTTGGCTTTTAATAGCTAGAAAATATTTGCATCCACCTCTCACGTGCACTATCAATATGGGACAAAAGTCAGATGGTTGAGAATGTAACTTAAAACGTGCCTATAACAACTAAACAGTATAGTTTTAACGCTACGAGAAACTCATGGCGCTACACCCTCCTGATAGCCCCTGGGGTCAGATGCCCCAGCCCATCAGCACTTATGAAGACAACCTGGCTGCCCGAAAATGCCCAGGCATTGTACTGGGTCACCCACATCGGGCGACCCAACTGAGGCGCACGCCAGATGGACGCCTCTGCCCAACGCAGGACGTTGTCCAAGTAGACGTCCAACTCCCGCTGATTATCAGCGGTGCTGTGCGAGAGATTCAAGGCTTCGGGTTGGAGCCTGTGCTCCACCTGAAGGCACAAAAAAATAGGGCAGAGTTAAGTACGGGACAGCTGATCGACCACTGAGCAGAAAGTGCAAACTGCCACTTAAAAGCTTACCCCGTACAGCCAGAATGCAAGGAGCTCGAGGGGCAGAATGATGGTGCTGGATCCGGGACGAGTGAAAAAATTGATTATGGCTTGGATGAAGACGTCGTTCGCCCAAGGGATGGCGTCTTCATCAGTGTGCCAAGTGAGCATGGTGAATGAATGTTGGGCTGCAATGCGCATGCAAGATCAGCAGGTTAGGATGAAAGGGGAAAATCATGTGTGCTGGTGTAGGATAATGTTAGGTTGTTCTGGTTAGTAAATCAGCCACTCTGCTGTGGAAAATTGTGGATGCGCAGGGAACACCGGGCTGAGAGGTAATGGAAATGGGAGGTCGGAGGGAGGATGGTGTGAGAACCCAAAAGGAGTATGGAGAAGATACAAGTGGGGGAATGCTGAAGTGAAACGAGAGTGATGGAAACAGAGTAGGAGGGAGGAGAGGGTGGAAGTGACGAAACTTACATGCAACAGCCTTGGTAAGAGGAAGAAGCACCCAGTAATGAGTATGAGCACAAGTGCAGAAGAGTAACACTAAGGTGACAAACGAGTGAGCAGCATGGAAATTGGATCTGGGGGGGGGAGGAGCGTGTGAGAGTGAAGAGACTTACAAGAACCAGCCGGTGATGAGAGGAAGACATACCCAAAAAGGAGTATGGGCAACATTATAGTAGGGGGATGCTGAAGTGAAACGAGAGAGGTGGAAAGAGAAGTCAGGAAACCGAGGTGGGCGAATACGAGGGAGGAGAGGGTGGAAATGACGAAACTTACATGCAACTGCCTTGGTAAGAGGAGGAAGCACCCAGTAATGAGTATGAGCACAAGTGCAGAAGAGTAACACTAAGGTGAAAACCGAATGAGCAGCACGGAAGTAGGATGTGGGGGGGAGGAGAGTGTGAGAGTGATGAGACTTACAAGCACCAGCCGGTGCAAACACATGAGGAAGATAACCCAAAAAGGACTACGGACAAGATACAAGTAGGGGGATGCTGAAGTGAAATGAGAGAGATGGAAAGAGAGGTCAGGAAGCCGAGTAGGAGGGAGGAGAGGGTGGTAATGACGAAACTTACTTGCAACAGCCTTGGTAAGAGGAGGAAGCACCCAGAAAGGAGTATGAGCACAAGTGCAGAAGAGTAACACTAAGGTGACAAAAGAATGAGCACCATGGAAATCGGATGTGGGGGGGAGGAGAGTGTGAGAGTGATGAGACTTACAAGCATCAGCCGGTGATGAGAGGAGGACATACGCAGAATGGAGTATGAGCAAGATACAAGTAGGGGGACGCTGAAGCGAGAAGAGAGAGATAGAAAGAGAAGTCAGGAAACTGAGGTGGGCGAACAGGACGGAGGAGAGAGGGTGGAAGTGACGAAACTTACTTGCAAAAGTCTTGGTAAGAGGAGGAAGCACCCGGTAATGAGTATGAGCACAAGTGCAGAAGAGTAACACTCAGGTGAAAAACGAGAGGTGGTGGAACGAGCAGTCGATGAGAGGTTGAGAATGAGGAGACTTACCTGCACCAGTTGATAAGAGAATGTGGGTGGTGGGGGCATGAGTGTGTGCAAAAAGGCAAATTACGCATGGTTTCAAACATTTGGATGACAGAAACAGAGAGAATATAAAAGAGGAGACATGGGAGGAAGCGAACGTGAGAAACTGATTCTTCGAAAAGGTATAATGGGTGGAGAGAGCAAGGCTAAGCAAAACAAGGTGATGTAATTGGAGGGAGTATCACCACTATCCAAGGGCATGCTCCAGGGAATGGAGTAGAGTAAGGAATTGTTTACAAGAGAACAACTTGAGGGGTTGTTGCATGCTAGCAAAAAAAACAGGCAACATGTAAGTGGAGGGGTTTAGGATGAAGTCAAGGGATGAAAGCACACGGAGAGGTGGCGAGGTAGTGCATGTAAACGCAAAACGGTGGATGTGGTGTGGTGGTGGATTGTTGGATAAAATGGGAACGGGCCTTAGAAGTGTAGTAGAGTGGAGAAAAGATAATGAAGAGTATACTATGCATGGGGTAGATAGGGATGAAGGACAGAGCCGTACCAAACAAGACATGGGGTGAGAGGAGTGCTTGGCCTCAGAGAATTGGTGTTTTGTGTGAAAACAGAGCTAGGGAGTAGGGAGGACATGGTGGGAAGAGTGAGTGTGAAGGAGCAACTTACACGTGGTCTAGTGGGAGTGAATGTGATCCATGAGAAAAACAGCAAGCACAAATGCGTGGATCGTGAGGGGATATTTGCAACCAGTGGATTCGGATGATGGCATGAGAATAGCCGAACATGAGTGTGGCTTTGCAGGGGGGAGTGTGGGATAGGGGTGCCTCATTTGCACTGAATAGGTGCGGTATTTGGTTAATGTGAAAAGTCCACGCAGAACAGAAAAGTGGTAAACATCCCAAGAGGGCATCTCGCATGTCAGAAGGAGGGGGAGGAGGAGGAGGAGGAGGAGGAGGAGGAGGAGGAGGAGGAGGAGGAGGAGGAGGAGGAGGAGGAGGAGGAGGAGGAGGAGGAGGAGGGAGGAGGAGGAGGAGGAGAAGGAGGAGGAGGAGGAGGAGGAGGAGGAGGAGGAGGAGGAGGAGGAGGAGGAGGAGGAGGAGGAGGAGGAGGAGGAGGAAGAGGAGGAGGAGGAGGAGGAGGATGCAGAAGGAGTAGTGGTGGCAGCAGCAAGGGATGTGACAGGGGCAAGTTGGGGGGGGTGTATCCAGTCTGGTGGAGGTAGATTGGCAATGCTGCCCATTGCTATGAACCCCGATGATCCCATGGGTGAAATGCTGGCCAGAGCTTCTGCTGTGGCACAAGGGGCTGCCCTGCGTTCCGGCTCCTTCTGATGTCTCTGCTGCAGCTACTAATTCAGCCACCAGGGGTCAAGGTAGATGAGACAATCAGCATGTGAGGGGAGGTTTTGGTGGTGATACGGGGGATGGGCGGGAGGAGGGGGATGAGGGGAGAACGAGAATAAAGGGAGGCGAAGGTTGGGGATTTGAAGTTGAGAACAGCGACAGTGTGGCACGCATATGTTTCCTCTTCTCCCCCCTTCTCCCCCTCCCTTCACCCCCACCCCCCACTGCTGCACCCAATCTGTTTTCGTTCTCCTCCGTACGTTGGAACTTTGCCTCTCACCTCCATCATCCCTGGCCTCTCCCCCACCCCCTACCAACCCTCCCCCCCCCTCTCTCTCTCCCTCTCTCGCCCTCATAAATGCAGGTGAATAAGGGGCCGATGCAGGCCAACCACCTGTGCAACAGCTGAAGCACCAAGGATTCTTCTTTTGCTGCCAGTTTTCGTGCACTTTGATCTTGTTGATTTGATGTGCTCAAGCTACAGTACCATCTGCTATGTCACTTCTCCCCAATTAAATACCCTCCCTCCACTCAAGCTATAAGTTTGTGATAGGGAGTATTGCAGTATCTGTCAAGAGACACGCTAGGGTTGCCTTTGAGATCCTTGGGAAAGGGTCACAGGTGCAGAGCCTCGGAGGTTATGGTCGCACATACCCGCTACTTAAGAAGCCCTTTTAACTCGGTAGTTTGTTATTGAGTTATGACATGGTATTGGAGCCGAGTGACTCGGGTTCAATTCCTAGTGGGCACTGCTGGAAGTGCCAACGATGCTGATGTGCTTGTGTCTTCCGCCTATCCCATCGAGGGGGGGTGTCAAGAGACACGCTAGGGTTGCCCTTGGGATCCTCGGAAAAGGGCCACACATGCAGATACCCGCACTTACCCGCTACTTAACAAGCCATTTGAACTTAGTAGTTGGTGACTGAGTTCTTATGCTATCTTTCAACTTGGAACAAACTGTCTTCTAACTATCCCCCAGGTATCTTTTGGTCTGTTTACGGGATAGCCATTCGAGCGGGTCAGGTACAGGATATCGTTGAGCACTACGAGTCACACTAGGATTAACAACCACTCTCTATTGCAGTATAGCTGGTCGTGGCAAGCCCAGTATTATCCCACATCCCAGGCCATCCCAAAGAAGCTTCTTCCCATAAAAATGCTCTCCTCATATTGTACCCCGTCACCCCCAATTTCACTTAAAATTATTTCAACTATGTTATGCAAAACATTATTGAATTGTACAATACCTTGCAAGCGATGTATTTTTGCAGAGGTCTTGATGTTTCTCTCGTTTTTCTTTTCCTGAGAGCAGCTCACGTGGCTGGCGTTCGTCAACAGGGTCAGCGACTGCCCTGATTCGCCAGACTCGCCCTGTTGGTGAGATTTTTGGCGCCCTGCTGGCATGCCACGCCACCCATAAGCCACGCCACCTTGGACATGTTGATAGGAGGGTAACCGACTTTCCCGAGTCACAAACATGCGACGTGCACTTTCAGCAGATTGATTCGAAGGTTGTATCAATTTCGCCATCGCCTAGGCATTTCGCTGGCGTCACCTCCAAGCTCACCTCGCCTCGATTCAGGCAACAAGCGAAGGACCTCCCTCTTAGTACACCTCATTTCCCCTCTTTTGCACAACAGCTGGTGATTCCTCCTGTTTATTTTGCGCTAGCTTCTTGCCTCCAGACTAGTACTGCTAGATTTCTCATCTCGCCGGTGCCTGAAGTCGCCTCATTTCTTGCGCGCCTGTCCTTAGAAACATCAATTTCATGTTTTACGTTAACAGATATATCGACCCTTCACGCCGCCTGTTTCCGCAGCATACTGAGCCGCATCGCACACAGCCTTTTGAATTATACTAAAAACAAGGCCGGGCTTCCATCCCCCGCTGTGGAAGCGCGCTCACCATGGGACGTCCCATCAGCCGCATTTGGCTCGGCGCGCTAATCCTGCTGACGTGTCTCGCGGCTGCGGTTCCTCCCGTCCGCTGTCAGCCCTACGCCGCCTCCCAAGGTGCGTCCGCGCAGACGCCGCTGCCTGGTCGCTGTGTGTGTGGTACCAGACCGTCGCACTTGTTGCAGGTTGGCTATACGAAGCCTTGCAACCTTTGTTGGCTTGCGATTTTCATATTTTACAGTTTCGACAAGGACCCAGTTCATCCAAACAACCAGGCTTACTAGAGAGCGTGAAGCATACTTGAGAAAAAAAAAAAAAAAAACATCCAGGTCCCAAACTTGGTCCCCAATTGGTGCTTGGTCGAGTAAACTGAGTCTGGCCTCTTTGAGCGCTTCAGAATTTCAACAATTTGTTATAATTTGGGGTCCCGAACGCAGCTGCCACTCATGTTTAAAGACCCCATATGCTAGCAGCACATTTCTCGTGCTCCCCATCATGGGTTGTCTGGCTGTTGAGCCGTCCGGTTGTTTTCATGTACGCAGCACTTGACAGTTGGAACAGCACCACCCTACACCATCCTATTTCCCCCTCCATGGCCGGACTGAGGGGGGCAAATCGGAGCAGCTGGGGAGGTGGGACTTGAAGACAGCCGCTTGGTTTGTTCTCCCTTCCCTTATCCACATCCCCATGCTCCCTTATTTGTCTCCCTCTCCCTCCTGTCCCTCCCTTTCCCTCATGCTGGTACCTCCTGCACCTCTCCCCCATTCCACTTCCTCTAGTGCAACTCCTGCTGGGCTTGCAGAAGGCGTGGGGGCGGACTTTCGCTGGGTGGGTAGCTGGAGGGGACTGCAGCACTGCCGAGCATGTGAATTGTGATGAACACGGCATGGTAACCAGCATGTGAGTGCACCAGCGGCCCCTGCTTGGCATGTGAGTGCACCAGCCCTTGCTTGGCATGTCGTTGCATGCCAATCCAGAAAAATCACTCTCCTTCTCCTCTTTTCTCCTTCGTTATCCTCCTTGTCTCGCGTTAACCAAATCCACACTTCTTCAGGGATCTAGCCTTCCAAGACTTAACCGGACCCATCCCATCAACGATCGGCAGCATGGTCAGCCTGAGCTACCTGTGAGCAACAGCTAATCCGGCATGGTTATGACCACGCACGCTTGGCCCGACAAAACCGCTTGTTTCTAAAATGGTGCTTGAGAAATAGACGAGTAGTAAGCAGATGTGCCTCAGGCGCAAACTTACTCGTCACTTGTGTCCTCGTTTCATTGCCTCGCTTTCTTCTTGCTCCTTGTCACCTTGTAAGAAATCGAGTTGAATATAGAAGTGTGTTGGAAGGGATGAGGAGAAAAGACGAGATGGATTTCCAGTGGGGATGTCCTGAAAAGCGGAACGGTGGATTGGATCTTTTGAGGGATCGCATTTGGGTGAGGTCAGGAATAGGTGTTACACCCAATTAACAGATTCGGACGCAGCAACGTAACTCTAACGTCCTTGTCCCTTGGCTTGCCTCGTGTCTGTTTTTCCCTTTCCTTCTATTGCCATTCCTTATCCCTAGATGCTTACGAGTTCGCTGTTATGCATGTCACGTTTGTTTGGCACTGTGATTGAATAGCCTTGAAGGACCCACGGCTGTTTCCTCTCACACGTTCTTGACCCTGATTGAGTAACTCTTCCTTGTTCTCAAACCATCCTTTACTCTCTCGTCGTGCCCTTTCGATGGGCTCCAGAGATCTCTATGGGAACAATCTTAAGGGCTCAGTACCGTCAGGCATTGCCAATCTCCATAAGTTGTGCCATTTGTAAGGGTTGCCAGTTTTCATGAGAATAGTGCCTCTTAATCACTCTGGTTGTGACCAGTGGTGGTGCCTTTAGTGACCATTTCGCCTTACCTTTTCGTATTGTTTCCGTTACATTCGGTTTTGGGCAGACAAAATTTTCTGTGCACGATATTAGATGGATTTTTGTGCACTGGGTTGCACCCAGTGGGATGTGTGGCCATTGTCACTAGAATGCATCACTATGTCATGCCTTTTCATCCCCCCCCTTCATCCACTCCCCCCCTCCTCCGCTTCAATCCATTAACCCCTCATGCACCATCAGGAATATGGGATTGAATTCCTTGACTGGTTCTATTCCATCTACCATTAGCAGCATGAGCCGCCTAACTCTCCTGTCAGTACCATGGGAACAAAACTGAACCTCCATGTTTGGATTGACTGACTGTAGTTCGTAATATTATGTGAATCATAGTGCAGCTTTCTACCAACAGTATGTTTGGGCCTACTACTATCACGCGACCTCCGTGTGTTTCATTGTCAGCTTGAGTGAAGGCATCTCGTGATTAGTAACAAGAATCCTTTAAATCCGTTGCTACTGCTAATGGATGCAGGAGTCTAAGCTCAAACTTCATCTCGCAGACCATCCCAGGGTCCCTTGCGAACCTCAACAACTTGAAGGCATTGTACGCGCTCCTATTCGGATAAGTGTTAGAGAAAGGTACGAAAGGAGAGGGCTTACCTAAGGTGACACCCAGGGAGTGCTAATTTCCAGCTAAGTGTTGTCATTTTCATTAGGTAAGCCCAATTCACGCTAAGCCAAAGGTAAGCCCAACCTTTGCAAAGCTGCCTTTTGCTTCTTCTCCCCACCAGATACCTTTACAACAACAGTTTAAGCGGCAGCATCCCTGAATCCATAAGCAAGCTCGTCATGGTCTCAGTACTGTATGTTCTCATCTCACTCTATCAGAGTGCGAGCCATAGCCATTGCTACGTGACCTTCATGTGAGATATGATAGTGTCTTACCAAGTTCCCTCTGGACGCTAGCTGTCCTGAAACCTTATCAATTCGAGGGGGATTAATGCATTCCAATGACCACGGATTGTGCAATACGGCCTTCTGATATTCTCACGTTTCTTCTCCTCACCAGATCGCTGTTTAAAAACCACTTAAGCGGCAACATTCCTGAATCCCTCAGCAAGCTCGTAAATCTGACATTTCTGTATGTTCTCATCTCCTCTTGCAAACAAACGAGCCGTAACCATACCATGTGGCTTTCATATTGTATTGTTATAAACCTTTCACAAATTCTTTCGGATACACTCGGTTTTGAAGATTGATTGAGGAAGAATTTGCTTAGCGGTAGAGTTATAAGCAGGACATTTATAGCCTTGCTATAGGAAAACATGGAAAACATGTGAAACAGGATGAAGAACTTCAGGCATTGTTGGGGGATCATTGGCATGGTCATCCTTTTATTAATGAACGTAGAAATTAGAATAATTCATTTCTAGCTTTCAAGGCGTTATGTCCTTCAGTGCTGCTTCGGTGTATGTCTCGTGTCTGCGTGTTTGTGTGCGTGCGTGGGGAAAAGGGGGGGGGGGGGGGGGGGAGGGGCGGTGGTTCTGAGGGCGGTGGGTGGTTATTTGCGTTGCAGGGATGTCAGCCAAAACAATCTTACTGGCCACCTCCCTCCAACAATGGGCAGCCTTACCCGTCTTTCATATCTGTACGTCAATCCATTATCACCACTGGTACACATGTGGCACACCAGTCCCATCCGACATGCAAGGATCGTTGTGCCATAGGATTCCATATGAGAATTAAATCCAAATCCTCTTATTTCATCAGTCTTAAAAATCACTCCCTGTGCACATGCACGTTCGAAGTGATGTCATCCTGGGGTATTGCAATGGCCTTATGCAATGGAAACCTGAGGTGACTCTTCCACTCTAGCCTTATGCAACGGGACTTGGGGAGCGGTTTTCAAGTAAAGAGATTTTCAGGAGGATGAAATCTCAATCCTTTTTAAGCAGTGTGAGCAACACTCTCTGTGCACATGCAGAATCAGATCTCACACAGCAATCACATGCCCACCGGACTACAGCACCTGCATGGTCACACAGGACAATTCAACTGCTTTCTGCCAGCAGTGCCCCTCCTTTTGCACAATTTGTGGCAAGTCACGACCCGGTGAGACTCAATCTCCTTTGGCCCCGCACCACTCGGTGAGACACAATGTCTTCTGGCAATTCACCAAGTTATTGCCTTCTCATGTTATGCACCAAGAATCCACACAGCAACTCATTAACCCCTTATATATATGTTGCATCTGTTGCACATTCACCCATCACTTTCACTAGTCGCTATCATTCACCAGTATCTGTTTCAGACGCTTTCCTTCCCCTCCCCACTCCTTCCCGCCCCTCCCTATTCAACCCCCCAACACCCCCCTTCCAACCTACAGCACCCCCGTCCCTATCTCCACCCCAATCTTCCATCACCATCCCCACGCCCACTCCACCCACCACGCCCTCTCCACCTCCTCCCACTTCCATTCCCAGTCAACCCGCAGCCTCTCCCTCAAAGTCTGGAGGCGGCCTGTCAGTGGGTGCCATAGCTGGCATGGCTGCTGCAGGGGTTGTGGCCATCCTCGTGCTGCTGCTGCTAGGTCTGATGCTTTGCAAGCAATGGCGTACCAAAGGGGCTGAATCACGAGGCAATAGTATGACAGATGTGGAAAGCAAGGGTTTGGCAGCACATGAAGCACTCCAAGGCAAGATAGGTTTGATGCACACTGTCTATTTTCACCACCTTCCTCTCCATGCACACACCATAAATCTCACTATCGATTTCCACTTCCACTACCCTCCCTCTGAATACCCTGAACCGGTGCTACCAGATGAAGGATACAAGGCAGAGGAGAGGGACCCAGAAGCGGCGGCGGCAGCGGCAGCAGCGGCAGCAGTGGCAGCAGGAGCAGCAGCATCACGAGGGTGGGATGGAGGGGATTTGGTGGTGGATATGGAGGCAGTGAAGCCGCAAGTGTGCCGGAAGTTCACTCTGGAAGAGCTGGCAAACGCAACAGCGGATTGGGCCGAGGGCAACAGGATTGGCAGCGGCAGCTTTGGGGATGTATACAAGGGCGTGTCTCCATACGATCCTGATGAGATATGGGCTGTGAAGCGATCCAAGATACTGTCTAATGACTTTCTTACAGAGGTAACTAACTGTGGTAGTGCCCATGACTTCTTGCCTTCCACTGCTAATCAAGCTGCTCTTCATCCGTTTTTGAAGTATTTTTTCACTTTCTTTCCTAACACTCTTTCTCTTCCTCTGACCTATTGTCCTTTTCCCCTGTCTCAGGTGAACGAGATGGCATCAAAGCACCACCCGCACCTGGTGCGCCTGCTGGGCTACTGTGTAAACATCGATCTGAGCACGAGCCGCATGGAGCAACTGTTGGTGTATGAGTTCATGGCCAACCGAGACCTGGAGAGCTGGATTGGACCTGGTATTGCACCTCTCACCACACCCTTTAATGTTTTCATTCTCCCCTGCTTGTTTCTATCATTCTTCCTTGCACGTCTCACTACGTTGTTTGGTCAATTATTTTTCCTTTCTGTTTCTCTATAGCTCGTACGCGTCCCTAAATGCTAACTTGGGGTCTCAAACCTCCACTTGTCATTACATTCTCCCAATGAAATGAAATTTCCTCTTTTGTGGAACCAACCGATTAATTTACCTAAAACCATGCTTTCGACAAATGGGCCATGTTCGGTATTACTTATCTCTATTAGTGAATAACAATACCATCTTGTCCTTTTCCAGGTGCCCCACAGCATCTTTCGCTGTTGCAACGGCTGGACATTCTGATTGGAGTGGCAAAGGGGCTGCAGTACCTGCATGACTTTGGTATTGTGCATCGCGACATCAAGCCAGCCAACATTCTTATTGACACAAGAATGCAGGCATGTCATAACTCTGATAATTCCTTCATGCCCCTTAACTCACCAGAGCGATGTTTCTTTGTTGCTAACATGCTGTGACTCGATGAAAAACATGGTGGTTCTACTGTGCATTGGTACGCTTGTGGTTCGTGGCCAGGCCAAGATTGCAGACTTTGGGCTTGTGAAACTCACTGGGGGCACCACTATGGGCACGTCTATGGCTGCCACTCGAGTAATGGGAACACCCGGCTATGTGGATCCAGCCTACTATAAGTCACACAAGGCCACTACAGCAGCAGACGTCTACAGGTGAGTTGAGAGGTGCTGCATGCTTATTGTGTGTGTTTACAGCTAGCTCATGTTTGTTCTGGTGAAAGAAATCTTCTGTCCTTCATGAACATGTCCTGATGAAGGTTACCTACCTTCACTCTTGTTTCCAGTCCACTTGTTTTGCTTGCTTGTTTGGTATTGGCAGCTTTGGAGTGGTGATGCTGGTGGTCATCTCAGCACGCAAGGCCTTGCACGTGGAAGAGGACAGCCAGATCAACCTGAGGCAATGGGTGAGGCACAATACGGAGCAACCCGCTTGCCAGATCCTCAAGGTTTCGTTCTTATGTCCACCAATTTCCCCCAACTTTTCCTCATGCGATGTTGTCGAGCCTCCGCTATGGACATTCTCCACACGGGGTTGTGTGTTCCCGTTGCAACCCTGGCAGGTCGCCCCATTCGTGGAGTCCGGTGCCGTGGCAGTGTTCAAGGACTCTTACTTGGACGCACCAAATGATTTGGTGCTGCGCTTGGCTTGCCTTGCCCTCTCCTGCACGGCCATGCCTGCGGCCTCCCGCCCCTCTATGAGCCAATTACTGGTAGAGCTGGTGAAGGTCAAGCAGGAGATGTTTGGGGCGCAAGTGAACAAGGCTGTATCAACCATCTTCATGGACACTGGGAGTTCGGTTAGCAGCTCCTCCGGCTTCACTGCTGAGATGGCCCGTGCGGAGCGCGAGGGCATGCAGAGTTGCTCCTCCACCAGCATGTCCTAGGAGGGCAATTTTTTATATTAATTTATTTACTTGAACATTTGCTTAGTAACCTTTTTATGACAACCTAGAGGTTTGAGGGTTCAGAGGCTTCTACCCATTAGAATTTTGGTATGAAGGACAAGTCGAGTTATTCATTATTTCCACCTGATTGCTGGAGCTGATGAAAAGGCAAAAAAGGCAAAGCTGGAGCTGACTTGAAACTAGTTTATTTATGTTCGTTCAGGAAGAAAAGGTTCTTGCCTCACTGCAGTTACAGGGAAACATCAGTTTATTGATAAGCAAGGAGAGTCAGGGTTAAAACCTGCGGCCCAAATTGTTCAAATGCACTGTGTAAGAAATCTGGGCGTGCTGTTTTACGAAACGCATGGGAAAATCGCGAGGGTGTTATTCCTCGTGAACTGCAAAGTGTTCGTGCACCGTCAGATTCAATCCCAAGATTTTGGACGGTTGAGATTGAGCCCCGAATTACTGGTGGTGCTTTGGAAAGAAGAGTTTGCATGCGGACCGTCAGATACAGATCTGTGAAAAATGGATGGTCGAAAAACGTGCTACACATGGAGTTCCAAATTGCAGCACGCAGTGCACTTGAAAGGCACCCCCAGAGTGGAGAGACTCACGTTACCTCACTCTACACCCACGAAAGCGCTACTTTCCAACGCAGTGCGTTTGAAGGCCGCGCCTCGCAATTTGGGCCACGGGTATTAAGGGGAATTCATTTCTAGAGCTCTAAAACCATGTATACAAGGGAGAAGAAAAGGATGAACTGAAACCTGGTTCTTCATGTATTGTTTGAGTTATTCTCTTAGCCACGATAAGAGAAACCCTCCGTTCAATCATTTATACTAGACTTCTCGAGGATGAAGAACAGCTCTTTTACAAGCGCCACAAGGGGACGTGTTGATGGGAGATGGTTTTCTGGTGTGGCTGACAAACAATCCAGAGTCTTGAAAACACCCTCTTACAGTATCTATGTGGTTGAGTGTGTGTGTGTATTGTGTGTGTGTATTGTGTGTGTGTATGTGTATGTGTGTGTGTGTGTGTGTGTATTGTATGTGTGTATGTGTATGTGTGTGTGTGTGTATGTGTGTGTGTTTGTGTGTTTGTGCGTGTGTGCATCCATGTGTGTGCATGTGTGTGTACGTTTTATTTGCACCTTTTTTAATCAAACCAACCTCACCGGCCACCGCCCTACAATAATAAGCAGCCTTGCCCGTCTTGCACTCCTGTACATGAACAATCCGAAACGATCCGAAACAAATGCTCGCTCATGACTCTCACACTCTAGACTCATAAAACGACAACCTTGGGGTCCAGCATTTGTCATGTGATGAGATTCAATAAGATAGTAAGAATTCACTCCTCTTATTATAAAAGTTTGATCAATGCTGCCTGTGCAAATGCAGGAACATAACTGAAAATACTATCACATGCCCAAAAATTTACAGCAGCTATGTGGTCCCATAGACTGCTTCAAGTGCTTTCTGCCATCACTTTGTGTTTGTAATGGTGTCCAGTTCCCCCCAACAATAGGCAGCCTTATCCGACTTGCAGTCCTGTAAGACAGCTACAACAGCACCACTACAAATTTCACAACTCTTACCCTCTCGCCCCATCCAATGGCAACCCTCGGGTGCAGCATTTCTTGCATAATGACTAGATTCACCATTGGGATGAAATCTCAATGGATAAACACTCCCTATACACGTTTCAGGAACATATATGGAACTGCAATCACATGCCCACGAAAATGCAGCGGCTGTGTGGCCCCACAGAATACTTCAAGCGCTTTCTGCCTATAATGCCCTTCCTTCTGCTCCACATGTGCCAAGTCACCACCTGATGAGACAATTTCTATAGGAAAATCAGCAACATAATGGCTTCTCGTGTTTTGCATGTAACATTTGCACAGAAATCCCTTAACCCATTTCATATGCTACCCCTGATGAACTTTCAAGCATATCACAACAGTATTTGTTCCAACTCTTCAATGCTGTCCTTCCCTGCACCTCCCCTTGCATCCCCTACAGTATCGAATCCGTACCATCCCCCCCTCCCCTCCCCCCCCACCCCTTCCCCCCCTCCCTCCCTTCTTTTTATGACATACAGCACCCCCATCTCCATCCCCCAAAACGCTCCTTCCCCTCTCCACCCCCACCTTCCATCACCATTCCCACAACCTCTCCTGCCCCCACACCCTCCCACTCTCCAGCCACCACACCCTCTCCACCTCCTCCCAGTTCCACTCCTAGCCAACCAGCAATCAATCCCTCCCAATCTGTCAGTAGGCGCCATAGCTGGCATTGCTGCCGCTCGCGGTGTGGCTGTACATGTGCTGCTGCTGCTGCTGAGTCTGAGGGTGCGCAAGCAATGGAGCACAAAAGGGGCAGCAGCAAGCGGAGATGCCGGAACAGATATGGATGTCAAGGACTTGGCAGTATAAAGTGTACTCCAAGCCAAGACCATTCTAATACACACAGTTGAACGCTCCCAACTGAGCACATCCTCGACTCTTACTATCCTTGCTTTCTCTCTCTCTCTTCCTTCAATGGATTTTGTTTTTTAGAATGCCAAGGCATGCCGTTAGGGTAAGGCATGCCCTAGCAAGCAATAACCCCTCAGGTCCCTTAAGAGAGCTTCGTTGTGGCTCTAACACGTGGTACTAGTCACCAGTATCAATGAGCATCCATGGAACTGGAACTGGCTTGGTACCAGCCATGAGCTCTGGGGCTCGAAAAAAGAAAGAGCGGTTCTATCCTCTGTGACGAGGGGGGCAATGGCGTCGGTGTTGAGGTCTTGCTTCTAGATCGGGTTGGTAACGGTGACGTTGCCAACTCACATGTCCCTAGTGTGAGGGTGGCGAATCGCTAGGTCAGCATTCTCTCACAGCTGACCGCGAGGCTCCTTGTGTTTCTGCAGATGTGAGGGCTGCATGATGGAACCAGCGTCACGGCCACTGCAGGGACACATTTGCCCTGCAAGGCATAGTGAATGTCGGCCCACCCCGACCCCATACCACACTAGAGGATGTGGTCTCGAAAGCGGGGCTCAGGGATTTCTGGGGCTTTGTGGCAGTCAAGGATGAAACACGCAAGGCACCGGCTGAGGTAGACCAAGACCCTGAATAACTGGGTGGGGGAGGTGTGATGACGAACCTAGAGTGAGGTGTTAAGCATGCATGCAGCTGACGGATTCATCCGTAGGCAGTCGACTGGTACATATCAAAACTCCGCCTGTTGAGTTGTGTGCAATTGAAAGCACCCATTAGGATGTGTTAACTTGTGACACAGTAACTGTATGCATCAATATGTTATACTATTTTCATCTCCCCCCTTCGTTCCCTCCCCCCCCCCCCCTCCCCCCCCCCCACTCTTTCGACTCGTCAATCACTTCACTCTACCTGTGGAACTCTTTGCATGAACAATGAGGAGTCTGAGTAGAAATGCATTGACTGTGTCTATTCCATCTACCATCGATAGCATGACCAACTTCAAAATTTTGGAAGCATCATGACAAATAAAATGTCTCTTTAATGGGTAAAGTCAACGGAGCTGACCTTGCCTTGCAACTTCCATGTTTGGCATATTTGGCAAAAAAAAAACCCACGCATGTTTTATGTGTGGTCCTCTGTCTACGTGACTGGAAAGGTAACTCGTGAGTAGCTGCAAGAAAATCTTTGCCATCTTCTTATTAACCCTTTCTCTTTGATCCAAAGCTAATTTTTCTGGATGCAGGGATGCAAGCTCGAACTTCACCTCACAGACCATCCCGAATTCGATTGGGGACTTAGTCGATTTGAAGAGTTTGTACGTGACCACACTTTGAAATGTTACTCAAGTGTACACAAGAAAGGGCTTACATAAGGCAACACCCATAGAAAGTTGATGCCTTTGCATTCTATCAGCTCCATGCTCTTCTACAGCATCAAGTTTTTGTGTTAAACTGTCCCCCTTTGCTGTCTAAAGGTATTGCTGCAAATGATGTGGAAAACAAACGCTGCTCATGCTTCCCCCTCCCCACTTCCCCTCCCTCATTTCCTTCCCTCCTTCCCTCCCTCCCTCCCTCCCTCCCCCCCCCACCTTTTCCATCCCCTTTGTCTCTCGTCACTCGTTCCGTCCCTCATCTCTCGTCTCGTCTCTTGTCTCTTGACTTACCTCTCAGCCAGTCTCTCGTCTCTTCTCCTATTACTCGTTCCTCATCTCTTATTGGGTCTCTCGTCTCATCTTGTCGTTCATTTTCCTTGTTCACCACGCAGAGGCATCCCTGGAGCAGGGAAACCCAGAAACAGAGGCAACACCACTTTTGGCAGCAGCTATGAGGTGGCTGAGAGGTGCTGAGAGGCAACTCCTCTGCTGCCCAAATGCTGTTAGCAACCACCTCGTCTGACATCATCTACCTTATGTTTATCCCCTTTGGGTTGTTTTTCTTCCCATCAGGGCTAAATTTATACTAGGTCTGTTGCAGAAATCTGCATCTTTTCAACCACCCTAGCATCCAACCTTTTGTTACTGGATCTTAATCCCCTGCCTGGCCCTACTTTTCACCGAAGTTGCCGAGTGGCTTGTTCATTGTGAAGAAATGTTATGTTCGCATGCTAATGCATGAAGATTGCCCAAGAGTTCGAACACGGCAGTGGCTCTGCCTGGCTTAGGGAAGACATGTAATTTGCGTGTTTGAAGCTGTCGTTATCCCACAGCAAACCAGTAACTTGCCACACTGCCATGCCCCATAATATTATACCCTCAGCCCTTCATTGCTTTTTATCGACCAACCATCAACCTGCCTTTATTTTCTGGTTCTTACATGATGGATCTATCCGGCCCTTTTGTTCATTGATTTCTTCCAACCTGGAGTTGTTCGAATTCACTTGAGATAGCAAGGCCCCATATTGGTTTTAGGGAGATTGATTGCTCAGGGTCGTCCATGTGAGAACTAATGTTTTCCAGGGTCGGGTTCTTGGCGTGGGGTGTTTTGTCATGCAAACAAAATGAATAAATAAAAAAACAAGCAAACAAACAAAATAAATAAATAAACAAACAAGCAAACAAGGCTGATTAGGCGTTCAGCCTAATCAGGCCTACATTTTGGGGTTTTCTGATTCTTGGTTCGGACTTGTCTGTGTACATGTCGCCTCAAACTACCGACATCGTTTTAGCGAAGGACCAAGTATGAACCTCACACCTGCTCCAGCTCGCCTCAGGCTACCTGCGTCAATTTGGCTAAGGACCAGTCACGTCCCTCACACATGCTTCAAAATGCCGCTGACCACCGGCGAAACTGTCTCAACTAACTTGAGGGAGGGGGAACGCTGCACAATCAGGTAGTTTCAGGCTGAATTTCCATAAAGGCTGACTCGTCAGGCTCGCTACAACAAGAACATACTATTTTTCAATCCTTAAAATACAGGAACACATACATTTCAGGATGGAATATCATATGGTAATATGTCATAAAAACACCATGATATAGAGCTTCTAAGACCTGTTTGGCTTGACTTTTGACAGCCTGTGTTATTAATTATAACTGAGAGTATAGCGCAGAATACTGTAGGGGAAAGTGATTACAAAATGATGCCAAATATCGACAGAAATGAGGCCTAGGGCTTGTATAGTGCAAGTTGACCAGGGTTGAATGTCGAGAGTTGGACCAGTCAAGGGCTCGACAGTCCCAAGGGTGACGGGGTCAAAATGGGTTTGGGGTGACTCGGGATCAGGTTGGGGCTGAAAAGGTCAACGGGGGCTGGTTTGGCGCGAGAACCAAGGGCCGAGCCTGCGGAACCGAGAGGTTCGCGTGTACTTGCTGTGGCGAGCCCCAGTAAGGAATCGTAATTCCTTACACTCTCCCACCTTCTAAAGGAAGGCACTCCCTTTATCGAGGTCGAACCTTTTATCTAAGTTAATCCTCGAAGTGACTGTAAGTCTTCAGCCGTGTGAGGAGTGTATTGATTACGCCGGCTTGACGAGGTCTTGAGGTCAAACTGCAATCGATGGTCAGAAAGTGTCGAAACGACCGCTTTTAATCTCTGCCGTCGAAGATGGTCGAATTCTTCTGGTGACCAAACGGGCAATGATAAATACTCCAGCGGAAGACAATGAACAGTGAAACCATCAAGTGGTCGATTGATGATGGCGTGTGGCAGCTGAATTTATTGAAATGATGACGGGAAAATAATGTGATGGTCGATGAAATTGAAGGACCCGTTTATCAAGCGCGAGGTCGTTCGTGTCACATGCGAGAGCACGCGTCCGTGTCCCACGAAAGTCAGCAAACTCCATCAACAAAGTGACAAAATCAGGTGCGGAAGCGTAACGATGATGAATGTCGGTCGAAAATGAATAATGGAACACGCCAAAAAGGTCGTTGGAAAATTGCAGCACAGCTGCCCTTCTCCCCCCTCCAAAAGAAACAGATCGCTAGTTCCCAGGTAGAACTCCAGGAAACCCAATGCTCCAGGGTAGTCGAAATAATCCCACACAGCTGCTGAAAATCCCATAACTCAGCTTCCAAGATGCCGCTGAAATATATCCCAGCTACTGAAAGCGCTAATCAGGTTGACTCCAAAATCCGCTCCAGGAAATTGACTTCAGGGTAAACTGCGTCGAAAGTCTTAAAATTCCGCAACCACTGCTGCAAATTCGTCCCACAAAACACTCCAAAGTTCAGCAAAGGTCAAAACACTGCAAAATCTTCTCGTTTTGATACGGCTGCTGGAGTTTCGAATGGCGAGGCGGGGTCGTGCTCACACAAGTATGTAAATTGAGAATTGAGGTGGTAGCGGACAGTGATGAGAGGAAGATAACGATGGCGATGACCTGTAACCTGTACAAACCCCGCTCCAGTGAAAAAACCTCGAACGAAACGCGGGGTCGAATGGCGCCAGCTGCATCAGCTTCTTTGTCCGTACTCGTCGAAAAAATTCGGGAAGAACCGAAACAGCTACTATTCTCCCTCCGCTCTATACAACCAAAAACACTCCGCAAATGTCGGTCGATATCGCTCGTGCACGTGAAGATATCGGGCACAACTCCAGCTGTAAACTCTTGAACTGCTCCTCAAACCCACCAAAAATGTCGGAACCAGTCGGTACTTAGCAAATACCGTAACCCCGCTTCAAAGCTACTCGTAAAAATGCCCATGCGTTACGGCGTCCTTTAGCAGCGCCCCCACGGTTTCTCCACTAGCTGTATGCATGAACTAGACCCTTTATCTTAGGGTTTACCGGAGTCCACCGCCTCGGCATGATGTTTTGACCGTCGATCAAGATCAATGCGCATCATACGTCGTTGATCTCCGCCTAGCTGTTACCCAACTCTAACATACTCAGGTACCCCTGCCAGCTGGCCGTGCAGACGTTCACCCATCTCGCAGCTGCTTCAGGTTACCCAGAACCGCTTCACTACTGCTTAACTAACTAGGAGAATCCGTAGAGATAGGAGTGCGCACACTTCTAGTCAGAGGAGCTTTAACGAGCTCGCCTACTGATCGCTGGAGAGCTCCCTCCTCCGTCGAAAACTCGTCAAACTACACCCGTAAAAGTCGGAAACTCCTTCTGCTACGCTAGGTGAAACCCTCAGCTCTACTTCAACAGTAACTCCGAATATTTCGGGGACACTCCATCAGCACATTGTAGTTTGTAGGTTCACCCCCCTTACTCAGCCAGAAGCAGTCGATTCATAAGTCGACACTGCTACCTAGTGGGAATGGTGATTTCCAGGCGATGTAGCTGAGCGAGTAGCAGCCCAAACGCCGCTAACCCATCTGCTCCAGTACTCCCGTCGTTCTTCTCCCACTATTTCAACTCCTGACAGTTAATGCATTCGACGACCGGTGGAAAAACACTTAATAAACACCCAAGGGTGGTGGCCTTAGTTTCCATTGATCGTGTGGGTATGAATCTCTGGTCCACGAAAAACGCCTCCCCATGCGGGAAGTCACCCTCGATGAGTACATTCACTCCAGCACAGCGTCATCACCTCCAGATGGTCGTTGTGGAGAATAGAGCCAAGGTCATTAATCCCAGCTGCTCCCACACAACTGCACACCCACATGTCCTCATGCGATCATGTCGTTCCGAAATTGTCGGATCCGCCCATTGCCGAAATAGTATTGAAGTCCCGTCCATTGCCTGCAACTAGCCTGCCAGAAACGCCGGGACCCGCGACACAGCTATAGTTGACCCTGCCGCTGCATGGCGTGCCAGACATACATCGCCGTACATCCCGCCATTTTGGCTACCCTGCGCGCTCCTGACGACCAACTCCCGGCCGCCTGAGGACTTCCGTGCACTTGTCTCCGCATGACAAAGCCATCGCTTTTTCGAAAGCCAATCTGAAGACTCCGTCCGAACACCCAAAAGTTCCGAAAGCTCTAACAAACATACCCAAAAAACACGGCAAAAACGTCGCCCACTCTTCAACGGGAAATAATTCCGTCTACGACTAGGGAAGGGGAGGACCGGCCATTCCCAGCCATCCATCAGACAAGATCTGACGGCATCGGCAATGCCTGCGCAATTAATCTCCGCGACATCCGCTCGCCATCAGCATCCTTCCGCCCCCTTCCCCGATAGGATCTGCTCCCCTACCGGAAGCCTAATGGGCAGGAACGTAGCTCTGATATCAGCTGTTATGAATTATAACTCAGAGTATAGCGCAGAATACTATAGAGGAAAGTGATTACAGAATGATGCCGAATATCGATAGAAATGAGGCCTATGGCTTATATTGTGCGAGTTGACTAGGGTTGAATGTCGAGAGTTGGACCAGTCAAGGGCTCGACAGTCCAGAGTGTGACGGGGTCAAAATGGGTTCGGGGAGACTCAGGATCAGGTTGGGGCCGAAAATGGTCAACGGGGGCTGGTTTGGCGCGTGAACCAAGGGCCGAGCCTGCGAAACCGAGAGGTTCGCGTGTACTCGCTGTGGTGAGCCCCAGTAAGGAATCGTAATTCCTTACAGCCTGGTTCTTAGTTATGAATGAAATTCGCCCACTTCTGGCCGTTGGAACTGTGTTGTTTGCACATTTTCCCACTCTTTTTCTTGTTTTTTCGTGAGGGATTTTGGCGAACTGGACGAACCACTTAGCGACATTGGCGATTTCAGTACACTCAATAGTGTTCGAACATTTTCACAGTTCTTAAATGGATGACACACGGCCTAAGCTACGCTAACCAACATGTGGCAATTTCCCCGCGATAAGCTCGCCAGCCCTGGAAAGTAGCTCTACGAGCATTTGCGAACCTCGCATTACCCAACTTCGCATGGTCATTTCTCTCTCGCGGGCACCAATACCGCTCGCCAGGCCCACCGTCTTCATACCACCTCCCGCAACTCCGCTCTTCACTGCTCAACTGGAACGCCCTTCCCACTTCTTGCCTTGCACATTACCGCACCGACCTGTGTACTTTCGTGTGAGGTAACTCTCACGAAACCCTATTTCGTAACTCTGATAGTGTGAGGTACCGAAACCCTATTTCGTAGTAACTCGGCCCGAGTGTTTGTTGCATCCGAGTCTCGCCTTGTGTATACTCCCTAGTACTTTTGTGGATAGATTCTGCTAGAAGAACGGCTGTTGGATGAGCCTGGTTTGGGGTAATGCGAAAAAAGCAAATATAGGCAGGTTCTTGAAGCACCGTGTCGCGCTCGTTGTCGCCGCTAACTGTGCGACATTCACGGCGATGGAGCCGCGTGTCGCAAGCCTTCAACTCGCCGGCGCGCTGTTGCTGCTGCTTTTGCTGACGTGCCTCGAGCGGGTTCCTTGTGTGGACTGTGTGCACTTGGCGGACTCCCAAGGTGCGCCTGTAACACACAGCTGGCTCCCCTCCTAAGCTAATAGCTTGCGGGCACGCACTCTCCGTCTGCTCGCTCTAGTACCGCCGCAGAACAGCGATATTTGAGTCGACTCAAAATTCGCATTTGGGGTCTACACGCCATCATCATCTTAGAACCGAGACGTTGATTTTATTATTTTTGGAAAATGGTATTGAGTAACGAGCAAGAACTTGGGAAGAGAACCCGCCGCAAACCATGCTCACGCGTTGCGTCGTGAACGAGTGTAACATATCGCCCTATGAACCGCCCCACCTAGTCTAACTATCGCGACTAATCTGGACGTTCCTGGTTTCCCCTTGCGCGCAAAGTTACGGGAACATATTTGGAATGTTGGGTTGGGTTGGATAGGTTTGGGATTGAAGGTTGGGAAGATAGGTTTGGGTGATAGGGTTGGAATGGTGGTTACCACTCCACCAGCAAGTGACAGGTTGGATTTGGGTTGGGCAGCAATTGTTCCTATTGGCTGCAATTCCAACCAATGCACATTTAGCAACCCAAGATAAGTTTGCACACCTCAGCAAACTGATTCCAGCTCACTACAAATTCCTTAGTTGGGAAAACCCAACCCATGCCACATGGGCAAGGCCCACAATTGGTGCACCACCCCCTTGGCCATGGAGGAGGTGGTTGCACCCTAAGGGGTCTAGGGAAGTGGGAGGGCTCTTGGAGCTCATTCTTCACTTTCCTTCCCCAATAACTCAGTATTGGAAGAAGGATCCTCCTCCTCTCTAATTCCTCCAACTACTATCTCTACCACAAAGGACTTAGCCAAATCTTGGCTACTGCGTTATCATCTCCAAGTTCCCCTTGAAGTTCATGCCTACTCGTAGTTCTAATTAGGAGTGCCCTATCATTGTATTTCTGCTATTTCTAAACCGGTGTTGCTATAAACTGGTGGATGCTACAACGAGCTTCTCGGCCATGGGTTGTCAAGGGTTGTTGTCCCTGCTAGTGCCACCCTCACGCCAGAAGGTTGTCCCTGGTAGCGCAGAGGTCAATTACTATCGCTACCCTCTGCAGTGCACGTCCCACGTGCTCATGGCATCGGGATCTACCAGAGTCTATTGTTCAGGCGCCAAAAAGGGGCTGGCATATTTGGGGGAGTTCCTATCAGAGTCAAGGCACGCTTTGGGATAGATAGTCTGTGACAGAGACCACATAGTCTCTCTATGTAGTGGCTCTGTGTTTTTACTTGGCTTTTAAAAGGCGCTACTACAGCAAACGCCGTAGCTAATAGCTAGGATAGATGAAGCCACGTGTTTGTATGCTGCCGCTATCCCCCCTCTAGACAAAAGAGTGGAAAGAGTTTGGAGGTAAAACATGGCAGCAAGTGCTGGGCTCCAAAATGCATCCTGCTACTGCTGGGGCTGCAGCAGGGGATGCTTTATGCGCCAAGGTGAGTGAGTGTGAGTGTGGTTTGCTCCGTGTAGCAGCGATTGGAGCGTGAAATGCCTGCACTGCACCGCCTACAGTCTCAGCGAACTCACTCTCACGGCGTTCCAAAGGCAGGCAGTGCTGACGGCAAGCAACCTGTCCCTGAGATCCAAACCCTAGAAAGCTCACAGGGCCACTCCTTTGTTATCTGCTCAAACAGTGAAATCCTGAGTCAGATTCATCAATAGTCAGTCAGTCACCAATCCCAGGCAGTTGTTGACAGCAAGCAACTAACCTGCCCCTCATATCAAAACCCTGCAAGCTCCCCATATTCTATTACCTGCTTCTGTCGTTTCCCTTTCCTTCACTTCTCGCATCCTTCTTCTCCCTCGTCCCCTCCCTCCTCCTCCCTCTGCTCCCCTCCACTACACCACCCCCCCCCCTTCCCTCCTCCCCTTCTCCCTGCCCCCAGCCTTGGCTCTCATGGAATGCCAGGCAGAGTGGAATGTGACGTTTCCCGAGTGGAAGCTTGGTGGGAACTGCAGCCAGCCCATCACCGAGTTCAGCTCCATTGCCTGCGATGCTCAAGGCATGGTGACCATGATGTGAGCATGAACTCCTTGGGAATGCATGCACCACTCACCTCACCACACCTCACCTCACCTCACCTCTCCATGTCCTCACTCCTCACCTCTCTGTTTGCCCATCACCGAGTACAGCTCCCTGAACATGATGTGAGTGAGTGTGAATTCCTTATTATCCCTGAGTTCAGCTTGGTTTCCCTGCGGCGCTCAAGGCGTGGTGACCATGCCGTGAGTGTAGTCATGGAAGCCTGCCTAAGCCTGCCCGGGCTTGGCACGAGCTGAGCTCGAGCCGGGGCCCACATTCGAGTCGAGCCGGCTCATGCCACATCGAGCCGTTTTCCCGGATCGGCTCGACCCTGGCACGGTCGAGCCAGGGTAGGCTCGAATCCAAGTCAAAGAAGGCTGAAAGAGGACCAATAACGGCCATGGCTGCCTGCGTGCCCTGTTGCGGCTGTTTTGAGCCAGAAACATAGAAGCAGCACTGGATCCAGGGGAGTCTAGTCTTACCCTTTTAAAAATGAGTCGACCGAGTCGGCCCTCGACTCGCCCAAGTGGGTTTAGGGTTTAGGGCTAACTGGCTCCATTCCTTCTTCTATCGTCAGCATGAGCAGAATGACCCGCTTGTGAGTATCATATCACAATTATTTAGGCGCCCAAAAAACAACCTCACCCCATGGTACGCGTGCGGTGCATTCACCCTACAGCAGGGTCTTGTATCTTCTTGGCTGGTGTAGCTGCCTGGCTCTATTCTATCTTCCATTGTTAACGTATGACCCGCCCACCCGTGAGTACCACATCACGAGCTGAAGGTGATTTTGACTTTGTTGAGACTTTACCCTCCCACGCGTTGTTTGAGACCAAGTCAATTGGCTTGCTCCATCCCGTCTTTTATCGTCAACACCAGAACGACCCGCCTGTGAGTATCACATCACGGCCCCTGGCCTTCCTCAAAGGTTTGTGCTCTAATTTGTTTGCAAGCAAACTTGAGGAAGTAAAAGAGCAACCACCTGCTGGAAACCTCTGGCATATATTAGCAGGCGGCCATTATTGTGATAATCTCGATTAGATGCCTCTTGCCCTTTCTTTGATTGCATGCTCAACCTTGGGCATTCCACCTCCCACGCGCATGCTTTCAACTAGACATGGGCAGCATGCCGAGCCTGGCTTAACTCGGCTCGACTCGAACTCGAGCCAGGCAAAAGTCGAGCCGAGCCGACACGGCTTGACCCGAGCCGGCTGCCCCAAAATGGTTGGCTCGACTCGGGGGTTCAGGTTCGAGCAAGGGTCGGCTCACCTTTGGCTCGGCTCGGCTCGACTCGCCAAAAGGGTTTCTTCTGCATGTTTTGAAAAGGTCTTGCTAGATCGCTGTAAATGTTATGCACGTAAAGGTCCCTAAGCCCTTACATCCTTCCTACAACACCAAAAGGTAGTCGAAAAAAATATAAAGTAGCGGTGTTGGTGGAGAGAGGGCAAGCTAGGGTGGCGAAATAGCTCAGATGTAGGCTTAGGCTCGATGGCGAAAACCTAGAATGGATTGTCAACTTCCAGGTGGGTCGAATTTTGACCCCCCAAGGGCGAGCCGCGTGCTTCGGGAGTCGAGCCAAAGTCGAGCCAAAGTCGAGCCAAAGTCAAGCCAAAGTTGAGCCGACTCGACTTCGGCTCGCCCTGAAATTTGCGACGAGTCGAGTCGAGCCGCGCGGCTCGACCCGCTCGACCCGGCTCGACTCGGGGCGAGCCGGCCAAAAAAAAAAACCCGGCTCAACTCACCAAAAAGACAAGCCGAGCCAGGCCAGGCCCGTTTGTGCCTTTGCAGACTAGGATATGCAAAAATGGTTCATTTACAACGTATTGTTTATGTTATGTTTTGTCACATGTTGGTTGGAAATCTTAA
Organism: Closterium sp. NIES-67; assembly: GCA_027943415.1. Classification (NCBI taxonomy): domain Eukaryota; kingdom Viridiplantae; phylum Streptophyta; class Zygnematophyceae; order Desmidiales; family Closteriaceae; genus Closterium; species Closterium sp. NIES-67. The sequence goes on from BQMB01001816.1 coordinate 258,616, forward strand.
AAGAAAAGGAAGTTCATCGTTGCAGACGCAAGGAGCTTCTGCAACATGCTTTTGTGTTGCATGTTTCTCTCAAGTTGCCTCTTCTTTAGTCAACTCAAGAAGATCCCCAAGTTGAGATATAATTTTTTCATTTGCGTGTTTCTACCATTTTCTTGTATATATGGATGTCTCGCCTTGTCTGTCTCTTTCTTTGTTGCACACCCCTTATGCTTCCCTATCTTCTCACTAGAGAGGTTGCTGGCAATGAGTTAACTGGCTCCATTCCTGACTCCATTGGCAATCTCACACGTCTTGAACACATGTGAGTTTCTAGTTCTGCTCCGTCTGGCGCACGAGCCACACACACAGTGAGGCATAGGCAGATTGACGTTGCTCGCAGGCAATCAGATCTCCTTGAATTCAAGAATGCTGCATTCTTACACTTGTTTTGAGGCGTCTAACGTAAAATATAGATCCCTGGTATTCTTTTTTTGAGGCGCCTAAAGAAGTCTGGATCAATCAACGCGATTCGGTGATCCGTGACAAGGCTCGCTTCGAGACGAGCCCAATGAGCTAGCTCTGAAAATGGGGGTGACAGACGAGGGTCGGCTCTGCTCATACACGAGCCGAGTTGACGAGCCGAGCTGCTGGCTCGGCCATCTGCTTGTGCCTGAGCTCGCTCGGGCCACCAAGCCATGACTGTTGATGGGAGTGTGGCAATATTCAGGCGAAACCGTTTTTGCTTTTTGTTTTGTTTTGCTTTTTCAAAATGATCAAAGTTGTGATATGTGGTGTACTGTACTCTCCATGCGACCAGTTTGAGATTTGAGCTTTTGGAAATTGAAAGCTGGTACGGACGTGATAATTTATTCCGTCCTATTCTTAGGTTTTAACACTTTAGCCCTTTTCTGTTCTTGTGCTCCCTCCTATTTGCTCTCCGAGATAAGTTGACTGGTTCCATTCCTGACTCCATCAGCAGGCTACTAAGACTTGAAAATTTGTGAGTTCCAGTGCTTGTCCTGATTGACAGATGAGGTGGATTGTCACATGAGAAGAAAAATAGTTGTTTTAAGTGGACAGAGGTCACTAGCTAGGCCTGTCATAAATTCATGTTTCCCACCCTACTATACCTGCCCTGCTGTGCCTTGCTTGCCCATTAATTCTTGGACTGCATGAGGGTACAGCTATGCCCGAATTTATGTACCATAAGCGCAACTCATTTTCATAATGTTAAGTAGTTATGCTAACGGTCTGAGCACAATCCAAACCCTATATGTCTAGCAGGGTATGGTTTGGTTCGGATTACACTTCCTGCCCAATTTTTGCAGATTTTTTAATATTATTTTTTTGCCAACACCAACCCAATCCGTTTCTTCGCCAACAATCAATCGTATCGTCTTTTTCGCCCGCACCTTGCTGAATCCATTTTATTGCTAGCACCCATATCGAAATTGTAGAAGGCTTAGGCGTGCGCTTGGGCTGGGTATTACAATGAACAGATGCTGGATCTCGAAACGGCGCTGTCCAGCACAGTTTCTTTTTTATATGTATATATAATTATTTTTATTTTCGCACACAAGACATAGCTTGGGTAACGGGTCACCCCTGTTTGTCGCAAATTGGTTTTCTGACTCGTGTCACCGACTCGACAACGACTCTCCACCAAGTCGAGTTGAGTCTGTCATGAGTCGATGACTCGACGCCGACTTGACTCGACGCGAGTCTTCAAAGAAGGTCTACCTGAAGTTGATTCGAGTCATTCGGCTGCTCGTGTGTAATGTAACGCGTCCCTTTTTTCCATACACATGTGGCCAACTGTCCTTTCATCAGAGTTCTTCCTTACAACAGTTTGACTGGCGTCATTCCTGGCTCCATCAAGGCTTGAGTTCTTGAAAGGAGATTACTATTGAGTCAACTTTTGTTCTTTCTATCTTGTCGAGTCATAACTCCGAGTCTTTTAAAACTTTCCATTCCTGTTGTGATTGACTCACAAGCCACATTCTTGGAGCAGGCTCAACACAAGGTGCGGTGATCATTCTTGGCATTCTTAGTCGACTCAAAAGTTGAGTGTGAAGAGCCTCAGAAGTTGAGCAGAATTTAGACATTTGCAGGTATAGCTTTGCTTTGTGGCAAGGATCTTAGTCCCTTTTTGGCACAAATGTGTCCCTTAAGCAATACGTTTTCACATTTTCTTAGGTTCTTCTCATAATTCAGTTTTTATCCCATATTTGTACTTCATCACAAACTTGTCATGAGTTGATGTATGCTTTGCTCGCCCATTCTTCAACCTGTTCCATTCTCGACCTTGTTGTGACCCATGCCTTCCTCCGTGCATGCAAGCCTATGGTGTGAGGCACCTAAAAAACACAAAAGCCCTACGCACAAACCCGACCAGATCCCCTCCCCCTGGCCCTTGTCATGTTGCACACTTGAGACATTTCTTGTGGGGCTCAAAACATGGGACGGTATCTGAGGTGCCTCACAAAGCTTAGGCACAAACTTGATGCGATCGTCTTCTCCTTCTGGCCCTTTCTCATGTCGCACACACACCTGCTGTTGAGCATCTCCCCATTCCATTCCCTCCTCTCATATGGCCCCCATTCCATGCCCCCAAACTGTTTCATTCCCCCAACTCATCAGAGAGGTGTCCAGCAACTTGTTGACCGGCTCATTGGTCGCCATATCGACAACACCGCAACCATTCTTGGAATCCTCGTTCTTGGCACCATCACGCCTTGATTTGAAGTGGTATCAAACCAATGGCTTGTTTGTGTCCTCAGAGCAAGAATAAACTGCTAAGGCTTATTAGTGTCACTTCCATGGTGCCACAACTGTCCAAAATACAGTACTGTGATGTGTGTGACTTCAATCTGCCATTTTTTTTCATCTGTTTTTTTCCTTCTTAGAAATTTCCTAGATTGAAGTTGGTGTGGAGAGATGTTTCGGGAGTGATGGTAGATTGCTGTAGAATATACAGTGTAGCACGCACACGATTTGTAAACAAAGTGAGGAGGTAGGTGTAATTGTATGTCCTAATCACCCTTTTTTAGGTGCCTCTTTGAAGGTTTCTTATCCATTGCATTATTTTGGTATCTGCAACATGCACTTGTTGTGTTCTCTTTTCAATCCTTCTTGCAAACTTGTTTAGAAAAACAATCTCTCGGGAGAAGTACCCCCAACAATGGGCATCCTTACTAGTCTCAATGTTTTGTAAGATTCAGACATAAGACAACCTTAGATGCTTAGGGTATTCTCTTTGATTGTCCTTTACAACTAGTAGCACTTTTGAGGTGATTACCATTTGGCATGTCATCTTGCAATGATACAGGAGCATACTCTTGCAATGATACAGGAGCATACTGACAGTCTCAAACCTGAAGCAACGCATTCCACTTGTAAACAGACCCGCTCTCCCTGTGCAGATGCAGGAACATGTCAGGGACAGCAATCACATGCCCAACTAACTATAGCAACTGTGTGGTCCCACAGAGTATTTCACGTGCTTTCTGTGTGAAGTGCCGCTCCTACTGCTCCACATATGACAAGACGAGACCACATGAGATACAACCTCATTCCGCTTTCATCTGCACCCTCATTTGCAGGCTATATTTCCTTCTTGTTTTTGTAGAGTTTTCTGTTACAACGGGAGCTTCTGCGGAAGTGCCTGACGCAGATAGAGCTCTCTAGATCTGTGGTTCTCTAAGGAGGGAGTTGCCTTCTGAATTGTGTGTTTCACAGAGTAGCTTGAGAAAGCTTGGGCACGCAAATTCACTAGAATCAAGATTACAAAGTATGGTACACAAGGCAAACACTAGTACTACCTCATTGAACCTCATTGAACACGGAGAGAACGTTCGCACAAGAACGTTTACATAACTACTCTAAGCTGCGCTTAGCCAAGTCAGCAATGGCAGGTGAAAATTATAGCACATGCTTAGTTGGTAATTTTACCCATTCATAAGTAGTTGTTTTAACAGTTTCAGATATGAAACTGTCAGATGTTACGAACATTTTCGCAGTTACGAAATGTGCGTCACGTGTTCAATTTCTCAATGTCGCAGGTAGATTTTGCCGTTTTCAGTCCAGATCGGTTTTGTGGTTAACTTACGAAATCGCAATTTTTTCGCGATTTCGGAACGCCACCTTCATCAGGAGAACTCAGTCCCCGGTTCTCTTTCGAAGGGGTTGCTCGCAGAAGCGAAGTCCGAGATGACTCTCTGCCGCGCTTCTGCAGAATTTCGTCTCTGCCGAGGGGGTCGACAACAGGAGTGATAGCCGAATTGCCTTTCTGCCGAACTTCGGCAGAACGCAATTCTGCGCGAGCAGGTCCTTGCGCCACTCGGCTCGAGGTCCTGCTGGAACGCATTTCCAAGAGTCGATTCTGGCGAAAGGGTCGCCTGCAGAAATGTCTTCTGCGCGATACTTCGGCAGAAGACAACCCTTCTGCCATTGGTCCCTAGTGCCAATTTGATACACTCTCGATTCTGCCGAGACCGCTTCTACAAAAGCTCATGTCGATATAGAAGCCATATGCTGAAAAAGCGCTCCTATTCTGCCACTCCGACAGAACCGCTTTTCTGCCACCAAACGAAAACTGGTTCTCTGCCAATTCCGCAGAGCCTCGCCTTGTCAACAAATCTGCTCTTCGTCAACGGGCCTTCCTTAAGGGCTCGTGTCCGCAGACTTCGTTGATATGCCGCTTCAGCAGACTTCTGTAACCTTCGCACGATCAGGGCTATTCTCAACACTCCCCTGCACTGGTTATGCGAAATCACCAACCAGGAGAGAAACGATCTACAGTAAATCCTTAGGAAGGAAAACACACAAAATTGCGAGAATCTGCACTTCTTCGCACGCTGGAATCACCGCATCAGCCATGAAAAGAGGTCATGGTGCCTACTTTTCCCATGAAGAGACTCCTTCTGCGCTCCCCTTCGTAGACAATCGCACCTGACCCACTCTACCGAAGCATCGATCGAACGCAGAAAAATGCAAGGCCTTGGTCAAGTAATCTGCCAGTTGCTCGTTCGTCGGGATGTACTGCAATTTCATCTTGCGACGCGCGATCATCCGCTGCAGCCACGTGTACTGCCGCTCCATATGCTTAAGGCTCCCCTAAATCCACATCCCTTCTGATACAAAAATGGCAGATTGATTGTCGATATAGAGCATTGTGGGCTCATCCTCGTCGAGGAGCCCATACTCTGCCAGCAAAAAGCGCAGCTTGCGAGCTTCTTTGCCAGCCTCCACGGCAGAGATGTACTCAGATTCCGTAGACGAAAGAGTGACACATTTTATCATCTTGCTCGCCCACGAAATTGCAGCTCCACCGAGGGTGAAAATGTAGCAACTTGTGCTATTGCGACTCTGCCCGTCGCCAGCATCATCAGCATCTGCGAAACCAACGAGGCGTAAATTTGTGGCTTCTCCGCCAAGCTCCAGAGCCACATCGCGAGTCCCCACGAGATACGCAATGCAACGGTCGAGCTCCTTCCAGTGCTCATCACTTCGAACAGTCTTGCCAGATGCGAGCTTGCTGCAGGCGAAAGCGAATGTCCGGACGTGTCGTGCAAGCGGCGAACTGCAGAGATCCCACTCTCTGGCGATACTCTTCCTCTGTTTGTCCCTGCAACTCTGCGCCGTCGAAAGTCAGCTCCTTGAACGCATCGACATAAATCGGCGTTTTCGGACTTCGTCTAGGAGGCCCCTCTAGTAGAAAACGCCTCTGCAACTTGTCGATGTAACCTCTCTGGTGCAGCCTGATCTTCCGAGCAACTCTGTTCCGGATCAATTCCAAGCCCAAGTACTTCTGTACATGACTTATCTCTCGAAGCTTGAACGCCTTTTCGAGCAGAGTCTTCAACTCTGCCAAATGCGCCTTGCTCCGACTTGCAGCCAGCAGATCGTCGACGTAGACGAGCAAGTAGCACTTGTCACCGTGCTCATCTTCGTGGAAGTAGAAGGCTTCGTCAACCTGACTCTTCGACCAGCCCCCGCTCTGCAAAACTCCATCAAGTTCTTCGTACCACAGCTTTGGACTCTGCTTAAGTCCGTAGAGACTCTTCTTGAGCAGACAGACTCTGCCGCTGCCGTCTTCATAGTACTTCGGCTGCTTCGTGTAGAGAGGACGGTCGATGGGACGATGGCTGCAAAGCCTCCACGGTAGAGATCTACTTCGTGCATTAAGAAAAGCGTTCGTCAAGTCGAGTTGCATCAGCTCCCAATCAAATGCCGCAGCTATGAGCAGCTGCAGAAGAGTAGTTACGTAGCTGCCGACTGGAGCATATGTCAAGTCGTAGTCGAGATTGGGTAGCTATGTAAACCGTTGAACGACGAGACGTCCCTTCTCTCATTCTACCGTATCGTCAAGGAGATACCTGGTAGCGAGAACCCACCGATTTCCCATCACATTGATACCAGACGGCGGAAAAACCAAGTCCCAAGTCCCTTGGTCCCACAGAGTCTGCATCTCCTTATCCATCGCTACCTTAACTGCAGGGCCTTTCCAACTCTTCAGAGAGACAGGGACAGGCATCTTCGAAATGTCCCAACGACGTTCCGGATCTGCCACACGATCTTCTGCAGAGTCCAGCTCCGGCAATGTTACGTCTTCGCTTCTGCCATCGAGGGCGTTCATCAAGAATGTCGTCAACGCTGCACGATAACGAAATGGTGGAACACCTTTGTTAGAGCGCGTCGATCGCCGGAGGGGTTGCACCTCCACATGCGTTTCGTCTGCAGAGTGCTTCTCGGCAGAGGACGATGGCTCCCCGGCAGAGGACGACTGCTCTTCTACGGTCGGGTCGTCTGCGACATTCTTCTGCCGCTCTGCCGTGCATCGTTCAATGGGGATGACGCCGAGAGGCTCCTCACTTCCCCTCTCACCAGAGGACGACGTAGAGGGAGAGGGAGAGCTGAGTCGTGCAGAGGGTGCATCAGGCTCTTCGACCGTCGGAGAGTCGGCAGAAGCATCCGCACGAGGATCGGCAGAGGACAGAGTACCTTCGACAGTAGAAGGCACGGTCGGCAGAAGAGTTGGTCCAAGAGTCAAAATCGGCACAGATGGCAGAATTTGAACAACCTTCTCATCCTCATCCTCCTTTGCCTCCTCATCCTCTTCTACAACCGGATCTGACCATGTTACCGCCTTGTCGAAGACAGAAGGGTCAACGACATCGGTAGGAGTCTGCCGTGTGGCCTTCCACCTGTCGAGCGACATCGTCTCGTAGAATATTGCTTCTACCGTGGTGACCAATCGATTGGTCACTAGATCGAGAACCAGCCATCCCTTGCTCTCCTGCGACACCCTTGACTGACTTGGCTCGGTCGCCCGATTTTCAGCACTACCACGAGGTACCAGTTCGGGTTTAAGACTACTCCGACGGTTCTGGCCGAACAAGGGTGGTGAGCCAACGGATCACCCTGTGCTGGTGGATCAAGGAAGAAATGTTTTTTGCGCTATAGGACAGGCGAACGATTTGTGAAAATCAAATGCTGTACAGTGGGAGGCGCGTGAAGCAGGTTAACGAAAATAGCGAAGGAGTTTTGCGACAGCGATCGGACAGTACGCGGAGCTCGAGTCCGGTACGAATGGCGAGGATTTGTCGCTAAAATCGACGGAGTTGCGAACTTTTTCAAAAAAACGTGCGCGGTACTGTTGGGAGAACGACGAACGTGGGCGCTGGGTGAACAGCGGCCTACGGGGGTTTTATTGTGGAAGCACTGCTGAAGAAATTTGCAGCAGTTTGGAGCAGATTGTTGCAGCGACGATTTCTTCAGGGAGGGGAAGGAGAATCCCTCACGATGATTTAGACTAATTAATTCGCCCAACTACCATAGCTTTTGCGCTTACCTGAGTTCTGGCACATTGAGGATTCACTCCTGATTTGGAGTGTATTCATCAAATGGAGCTTCGAGAAGACAAGGATTACTGTTGCATTGGGAGAAGCGTCTTGTCGTCACAGAAATTTTAGAGTCACGCGCGAGTCTTCAAGGATTATTCATGAGTTGGGGGGCTACAATCGAAGATTCGGCTACGAGAACTCATTAGCGGATTACCTGGACAGGCGCAATGATGGGTGACGTCGGCGTGTTGCTAAAACGTTGAGTATTTTCCATATGGGAATTCTTCAAGTTTTTGGCTGGAGCGGTAGCTGGGGTCAAGGGTACCTACCGAGCTGTGCGATGGTTTAAATACCAGCATGGTTAGTCGGTGAAATTGGAGAAAATGCGCTTCTAGTAGCTGAGAACTGTACCCAAGTTTTTCCAGGGTACCTGGCGTAGCCGCGCGATGGGTGAACATCTGCAAGGCGAGCCAGTTAGGTGGAGATGCGGAATTTTATACAGAGGGTAACAACACGAAGTAGATCAACGTCAGTTGAGAAGATGAATATTTATCTACGGCGTCGGACAGAGCCAGAGTCTACGTGGCGCAGCTGCCGGTGTTATAGGGTCGCGCTGAGACTAGTAAGGACGAACAGAGTTCGAAGATACTTCAGTTCTATGTCTCAAGAAACTTGAAGCAGGGTATTTTCGGCATCGACGAGAGAAGATTTTCTTTTCATAGAGGGGGGAGAGAGCAGCTGCACAGCAGTTGTTTTTTGGATTTTTCCTCAACAATTGGCATCCGCTGCAGGAGCATCGGCAGACAGATGCTGTTTAACGGATTGAAACGACGGACATATTCGAGTTGGCCTTTCGGGAATTTCGCTGGTGTTTGCGAAATTTGAAGGCGTGTTTACATTAACCGCCCTAGACGACATCGACTACGGTTACTGGAATGATTGTGCTTTCGTGCATTTGCCGAAGGACTTTGCTGTCTTTCGTGAGATACGGACGCGTGTTCTCGAATGTGTCGCGAATGACCTCGCATTTGACGAAATACCGACGCGTGTTTCTGCGAGTGTCACGACTCACGTGGAATAAAACGATGAGCTATCTACAGTTGTGGAACCATGGACAAGATTGGCGCATGCAGCAGATTCGGCTCGCCAACTTGCAGCAGCGTGAATAACGTAGTATTACTGTGCGGATACAATACACGACGTTGGGAGTTGTAATTCTCAGCGACGGACTTGCTGAAGACAAGGAAGCTGTGGTGCGGTAGTTTCCCTATTGCCCGTTTAGTTACCTGGGTAATTCGACCAAGCTTCGACGGCTACGATCGATTGCGATCGTTTCGACGTGTTTCGACCGTTGGATGGAGTTTCCTTGAAGAAGCTCGAGATTCTCAACAGTAGTGCCCTTACTGAGGCTTGCTATAGGGCGTACGACTCAAACATTCCCGAACCAGCGATAGGGTTCCAGACCTTTCAGTTCGAGCCTCCAGGGCCTTTCCGGACCTCGTTTCGACATATCGAGGCCCTTCGACACTTTTCCCGAAGCTTCCGATCCTACGTCCAGGATCGCCCTTGGTTTTCTATATATTGTTTGTCTTTCATTTTATTGTCATTCACTCGTTCACATTTTCGCCATTGCCCTTTGCGCTACTCGGCAGTTCCATTCGTAAGAGCGCTACTCGGCAGTTCCATTCATAACATTAACAAAAAGGCTGGCGCCTTGTAACTTGGGACCTGGGCTTTAAGGTTTCGTTCTTGTCGTTACGGCGAGAGGAACTCACAGGGTCGGAGTTCGTCAACAGAGTCCGCAATTCACTCATCGCCCAAGAGTTGCCCTGCTGGCATTCCACGCTGCCATAGAGCCAATGTCACCAGTTTTGACGACGAGTGCCCGGGACAAGCTGTTACCACCCTGAGGGTAACTCGATGGCGATATCGCGAGTGAACTGCACGCTTTGCAGTTCGATTTCGAAATTGTACCAATTTCGTCGTCGCCAAGGCGTTGCGCTGCAGTGCTGGTGTCGCCTGCGACTTCGCCTCACCTGCTTGGGAAGAACTTCGAAATCCTGCTTGAGAGGAGTCCTCGCCCTCTCCATTGCACTCAAGCATTTACTTGCGTTTGCTTTACACGCATGCTCTTGTGGCTTTGGTTTCTCTGGTTTCTCGTCGCCTGATTTCCAGCTCGCATACCGTCAGTAACGTTAATCCGCTATAACGCGTGAACAGCTTGTTTGGTAAAAGACGAGTCTATCAAACTATCGCCTTTCCAGCCAGTCGTCACGGCGCAGAATCGTCGGACGGAAAGAATCGAGGCTGGGCATTCGTTCCTTCGCGTGGAAGCGCGCTCGCCATGGGTCGCCCCATCGGCATGGGCGCAGACAGCGCGGGAAGCATGATATGGCTCGGCGCGCTGCTCGTGCTGACGTGTCTCGCCGCGGTTTCTCCCGTCCGCTGTGTACCCTTCGCCCCCTCCCAACGTACGCGGCGTTGCCTCACGAACTTTGCCGCCAGACGCCGCTCTCTGCTCGGCGTGTTCTGCCCATGTCCACAGAAACCAAACACCACTCCAGGCTTTAACCAGTCGAATCGACTTGTTTATGACCTGATTTCGCTCATGCCGCGCCATCATATGCTCGTTTTCTCATATTCTTGGTCTGGCATCTCTTGCAATAAATTATTTCTGTAGCCAGTCGGACCTTCCGAGCAAATCGGCTTGTTTTCACCTACCAAGCAAACCTGCGTACAGACAGAACGGATGTTCCCTTTCACCTACCATCTGAGGACTGAGTTGCTAACCCTCCTTTCTTCTAGTGTCTCTTCATTCGTCTTGCCCCCTTTGTCGCTCCCTTCTTCTTGCCTCTTCTCGCCCCTGCTTGTTGGATAAGAACCACCGATACCACTGAGCTAAAGCGGCGTTTGGTGGGCCAAATTCCCAGGCCTCACTGTCTGTAGCTCTTCCTCCCAGATCAAAGCGGCGACCCCAGTGCTCCTTACTACACGTGTCCCTGCTCCAAATGATTGTGGGTAACGTCTGTTGAGAATTCTCAAAGCACTCCCACGTGATGGGGGGGACTTCGAAGGAGTGGAAGGGCATCAGTCCATGCGAGCTGGCCGGCCCTTGCCCCCTTGTCTACCCAACCTCCTGCTCTTCCCTTCTTCCCCTCCCTCCTCCTCCTCCCTCTAGTCTTCCCCTTTCACCCCATCCTGTTCTTCCTTTCTGCCCCTATCCCCTTCTTCCTGCAGTGCAACTCCTGCTGGGCTCCGAGAACGCTCAGGGTCAGACTTTCTCTGGTCGGGTAGCTGGTGGGCGCTAGTAGGCTCATCTTTCCTTCTATGCCCCTCCTCCTGCTATTTCCTCCTGATCCACCCTCCTGCCCCTCCCCCCCCTCTCCCTGCCTCCAGTGCAAGTCCTGCTGGACTTCCAGCAGGCGTGGGGCCGGACTTTTGCTGGGTGGGTGACTGGAGGGAACTGCAGCACTGCCACGCAAGTGAAGTGTGACGCCCAGGGCATGTTGACCAGCATGTGAGTGCCCCCCCAAGGCATGGCCGTGTGAGTGCCCCAACCCAATAGGACCCTCGACCACTGCACTCAAAAGTTATGACCCCAATGTGTCCCAGATGTACCCCCGAGGTCACTTGCAGGTTCCGTTTGGGACATGCGCGTCAGGACACATACAGGATCTAGGGTGGGTCAGGTTTAGGTAAAAGAAAACAGGATACACTAGGGCTACTTGAGGGTGAGCTGTGGGGCAAGAATAGGCCATGAGAAGGACTATCGCGGGCCATCTACAAGTTAGTTGAGGGACATCTATGGGACAAAAACACCACAGTATATCCTCTATATACCCGGTTCCTTTCTACGGCGATTCATAAGCGTAGTGTACCGTACATAATGCACAATAACAATAAAGCATACAAGTGGTTTCGTAGAGATGACATGCACTGCCATTACAATGGCAGAGTGCCATGCGTGGGGGTTAAACAACACTCTAAATTCAAACGCAACTTCGAAATGAATAACTCCAATGGCCATATTGCTGCGACGAGCATTAGATTCCACTCCATTGTTAACAGAAAAAATAATTACTACTGGTAAAGAAGGTGTTCACTGCTGGTGCATGCTATTTCAAAATAAAATCCAGAGCAATCAGAAGTTAGCCGCACGAGTTGGACATGCAAACCGTGGTTCTGGTAAGATACCGCCTACAAGAAAACAAAAGGAAACCAACACATGCACACAGCACAACAGTGCACACATATACACAATAAGATCGTTGCATTGCGCCAGGAATTCTGCAGGGGAAAAGGTTAGGTTTAAGACTGTTAGAAATCACGATAATGCGAACAATACTAGATGTGATCAGAAGTCAGCCATACGAGTTGGCTTGCAAACCGTGGTATGTTGAATATACCGCCTGCAAGAAAACAAAAGGAAGCCAACACACGCACTAAGCACCACACTGCACACATATACACAATTCCTTCGTTGCATTGCGTTAGGAATTCTGCAGAGAAAACAATTGAGTTAAAAATTGTTAGAAACCGTGATAAAGAGAACAATATTAGAAGGGAAAGATGGAAAGAAGACGAAAAAACGCGGCTGATCAATGTTACCAGAGGAGCAAAAATTACCATCAATGATGCACTTACAGAGCATGACGACAACCCATGCAGGTGCGCACAATCCTTCAGAGTATGACAACGGCGTGTGGCGCGAATTGACGACTCTTGACCGTAGCAACAAGGATTTGTTGAACATCGCAGACCTGCGTGAGAGACGGAACAATCCACACGTAAATGCTAGTTAGCATCTACAATAACAATAATCATGCGTGTTTAACATATGGGGGGGGGGGGGGAGGGGGAATGGCTGATGTGGTCCAGTTTTAGTGGGTGTAAAATGTGACAGGCGGAGAATCGAGCGTGAAGTGGCCGAATTGCGGGCTCGGCGCGCAGCTGGGCTGGACATTGGTTGTGTTTGGCATAACCTGCCAGTAACTACACCAACTCGCCCAAATCATGAAATGTATAACGGACGTTTGAAAAACGGTTAGGAAATCATTTACCTACACATAGTGTTTTGTTATTCATAAACATGGCATTTTTTTTCAAATGCATGATGATTCAAGTAGATAAATTGCAACAGAAAACATCAGTACCGCTTACAAATTAAAAAATAAAAATAAAATAAAAATCAAATACCACTTTGCTCTCAGTACTTGTAGTAATCATCATGAAAACGTTTTTTCGAGAAGTATGCTTGTCCTGTAATGTAACATCGACCTGCCCTTCAATTTGCTACGGGAAAATTGTCGTTGGATTATATGATGACAGCGGGATTTGAACCTGCGTCTTCATACCACAATGTACTGCATTAAGTCTTGCTAGTCTCGAATTTGAATATCACAATGCAATGTTGGCGAGAATTGAACCCGCGTCTTCTACTCTGTGCTCTGTGCAAAGTATCTTTTGGGAGAGGCCTAATTCTAGGTCAGCAGGGCAGACAGTTTCGGGACATTTTCGTTCGAAAATGTTCCTCAACTAGCCCGTAGGTATCTTCTCGGCCAATCTGGGGACATCGCTACGGAGGGGTCAGGTTTGGGACAGTCCCTTTTTGGTGATGCATGCACTCCCTTCAAGGTTCTCTCTCTCTCTCTCTCTCTCTCTCTCTCTCTCTCTCTCTCTCTCTCTCTCTCTCTCTCTCTCTCTCTCTCTCTCTCTCTCTCTCTCTCTCTCTCTATATCTCTCTTGATCTCCGCTTCTCTTATTGGTTATCCCCATCTTCTCACGTGATCCATTTCACACTCTTCCAGGGATCTTCATAACCAAGGCTTATCCGGATCCATCCCATCTACTATCAGCAGCATGGTCAGCCTGACATACCTGTGAGTAACAGCTAATCTGGTGTGATTATCACAATGCGCACATCCGTGTCTCTTAATTTGTCTTCTAATGCATCCATAAGCTGTAGAAAGTTTTGCCTCTTGTGGAAAGTACTTGTCTGCTCTCTCCTTGTCTTCTTGCTCCTGCGTGCATGTGTGCGTGCGTGCGTGCAAGTGTGTGTGTGTATGTGTTTGTGCGCACGTGACTGTGTGTGTTTGTGGGTGCGTGTGTGCATGCATGTGTGAGCGTGTGTGTGTTTGGGCGCGTGGACGTACATGCGTGTTTGTGTGTGCACTGCAGTTCTTTTGAGCTAAATAATCTCACCGGCCACCTCCCTCCAACGATGGGCAGCCTTACTCGTCTTTCATACCTGTACGCCAATCCAATAACACTGATATATCTATCATTCACACCCCTGGCACACTAGTCTCGTCTAAGCGCAACCCTGCAATGGAGAGATCGCCCTGCAGAGGGATTCCTACAAGGACGAAACCCCAATGCTCTTGTATTGAATGTTGTGAAACACCTACTATGCACCTGCAGGAACATATCTGACACAAAGATAATGTGCCCACCGGACTACAGCACCTGTGTGGTCCCTCAGAATGCTTCAAGCGCTTTCTGCTCCATGTGCACCTCCTTTTGCGCCACCTGTGCGGAGGCACCAGCCACTGCTCCACCCTCCTCTGCTCCACCCTCCTCATCCCCCCAAAGTGAGTCACCTCTCTAGGTGACCTCTGTCCCTTTGATACCCCCCTTTAGCTGTTTCCCGCAAGCTGTGCTCATTCATCTATCTCTACTTGATGTATGGCCCTCCCACTATCATCCTGCCATAATTTCAGTGCCCCACGCCCATGCTCCAGATGTTCCTCCTCCCCTCCTGCTGGATTGGGAAGGGAAGGCCGTGCATAACTGATGAGAGCTGATCACCTCATCTCCACTTCACTGCCCCTCCTCCTGTTCCTCCCCATTCCTCCTGCTCCTCCTGCCTTCCCCTTCCATCTATCTCCCGCCCCTCTTCCCCTTCCCTCTGCCTCCAGTGAAACTCCTGCTGGACTTCCAGCAGGCGTGGGGGCGGACATTCGTTGGGTGGGTAGCTGGGGGGAACTGCAGCACTGCAGAGTATGTGGAGTGCGACGCCCAGGGCATGGTCACCAGCATGTGAGTGCACCGGCCTTCGCTTGCCATGTGCGTGCACAACCTTGCTTGGATGCGAGTGAACCTGTCCAATGCGACTCTTGACCTTGCAGTGCACTTCCTTCCAGAATCCATCTCTTTCTCCTCTTCCTTCTACCGTTATCCCCGCTGTCCCATGTAACCAACTCCACACCCCTCCAGATTTCTAGAGTTCCAAGGCTTAACCGGATCCATCCCATCTAGTATCAGCAGTATGGTCAGCCTAACTCACCTGTGAGTAACAGCTAATTCGGTATGGGTATGGCCACGGATGTATGGGTTGAGTCAAAATCCGGCTCTTTTATTTGGACTCTAATGCATGTGTTAGAAGAAGAAATTAAATGCACCTACAGCACAAGTTTATTCGCCACTTGTCTCCTTGTGTCATTGTGTCCTTATCTCTCTGAATGCCTCCCTGCTTGACTCCATAGTAAGAAGTTCAGCTGGCTATATTGGTAAGGTGAAAAGGCACAGGGCATTTGATTACATAGAATTGCAGGTTGACTTCCCTAAGGGTGGCCAAATTGCGAAGGATTGGAGAATTTGGGGGATCGCATCTGGTTGAGGTTGGAATCTGTGTAACATTAAATCCACAAAGATTGATGCAGCGGCATATCCCTTACATCATTTTCCCTGTCACCCCTTGAGTCCCTGTGACTTTTTGTCCTTTTGCCATTTCTCCTTATCTTGTACCGTCATTCATTTTCCCTGGACGCTTACGGGTTCGTTGTAATGCATATACGTTTGACACTGTGGTTCAATGACCTTTGAGCATCCGCTCGACTTTCATTTTACACCCATTAGTCTTTCATCTTTTGTTTTCCATTGGATCATCTCCAGAGATCTCTACGGGAACGACCTCAGTGGCTCGATACCCTCAGGCATTGCCAATCTCCTTGATCTGTGCTATCTGTGAGGATTTCAAGTTTCGTGAGAAGAGTGCCTCATCCTAACCACACTGCATATGCCCTGTTGGTGTGGCTAGTGTGACCGCTTTGTTGGTATTATGTCGTGTTTCCATTTCCTGATACTAAGTGTTGACGCCCCAGAATGCATAGATTATAGTGATCATTATAAGGTGGCTTTTTGTGCACTTGAATGCACCGAATGGGATGTGTTTCTTGTGGCCAAAAAAAAGAGTCACTAAGTCTCTTGGAACTCTTTGCGTGCACCATCAGGAGTCTGGGCAATAATGCATTGACTGGGTCTTTTCCATCTTCCATCGCCAGCATGAGCGGCCTCACTTACCTGTCAGTACCATGGCATGCCAACACAGCCGAACTTCAAATGCTTGGCTTGAATGAAACTGCTGCGTGCATTTTCTGGGGCAAGTGGTTATTACTCACTGGGTAGCGACTGACGTATGCTTTTGTGCATGTCCTTGTCATCTTAACTGAAGGGGCAGCTATGTCACAACGTCATATCCCTTTTCATCTCCCCTCTCCATTCACTCCTACCCCTTCTTCTGCGCTCTGATCAACTAACCCATGCAACCCTCTGCATGCACCATCAGGGATCTGCGTCGTAATGCCTTGACAGGGTCTATTCCATCTACCATCGCCAACATGAGCAACCTCGAGTACTTGTCAGTACCATCGTGGGAATAGAATCAAAACATCCATGCTTGGCTTGATAAATAGTGCTTCATGTTTCTGCGCGTTCCTCTGCCAACAACATTGGAGAAGCAACTATGTCACTCTGTCATCCTTTCCTCGCCCTTCTCAGCTCTAATAAATTAACCCACAAAATCATACACATGCACCATCAGGAATCTGGGCAATAATGCCTTGACTGGGTTCATTCCATCAACCATCTGCAGCATCACCAGCCTCACGTTTCTGTCAGTGTCATGGGGAACACATCTGAACTTGCATGTTTGGCTTAAATGGGACTGCAGAGTGCTTTTCACCCAAAAAAAAAAAAAAAAAAAAAAAAAAAAACGTTTCGTCCCACTGGGTGGAGGGCTGACGCATGTTTTCTGTGCGTTCATCTGGCAGCTTCACAGGAAATGCCACAATTTCATGCCCTTTTCGTCTCCCTTCCTCATTCACTCTTCCCTCCCCCCCCCGTCTCCGCTTTCTCTGATTCCATGGTTAACCCCATGGAATCGTCTGAATGCACCGCCAGATATCTGGGTTACAATGCCTTGACCGGCCCAATTCCATCTACCATCAGCAACATGACCAACCTTACGTTTCTGTCAGTGCTGATTGACCAGCCGCATGGAAACACAATGTCTGGCTTGAATGACAGTGCTGCATGATTTTTACTCATGTTTGTTTCTCACTGAGTAGAGAGCTAAAGCATGCTTTCAGTGCTGTCCCCTGTCATGCCCCATCCATCTCCTCATTTAATTCACTCCTCCGCTTCAATAAACTAGTTAGTTCCATTTCATAATTGAAGCAGTAAGTGACCTTTCACCCTTTTCTGGGTCTCTGTCATCAGTGTGTTCCTTTGACAGCTTGAGTGGAGAGGCAACTTACAAGAAATGCATGGCGATCAGATGCCCTTTCACATCTTTTGTGTGGGGGGGCGGGTACGCGCGTGCGCGCGTGGTGTGGGTGCGTGAGTGCATGCGTGCGTGCATGCCGTGCACACGTGCGTGCGCGCGCGCGCGTGTGTGTGTGTGTGTGTGTGTGTGTGTGTGTGTGTGTGTGTGTGTGTGTGTGTGTGTGTGTCACGTGAGTGCATGTGTGCGTGTGTGTATGTGTACTGCAGCTCTTTGGAACTAAACAATCTCACCGGCCACCTCCCTGCAACGATGGGCAGCCTTACTCGTCTTTCGGACCTGTATGTCAATCCAATATCACCAAAATATCATCCACACCTCTGGCACACTAGTATCAAGGCATCCCCGGAATGCAGAGATCGTTGTGCAGAGCGATTCCTACAACAATGAAGTCCCAATACTCTTGTGTGAAACGTTTGTGAAGTATCCATTGTGTACTTGCAGGTATATATCTGACACGGATATCACATGCCCACCGAAATACAGCACCTGTGTGGTCCCACAGAATACTTCAAGCGCTTTCTGCCTGATGTGCACCTTCTTTTGCTCCACGTGTAGTGCAGCACCGCCCATTGCTCCACCCTCCTTTGCTCCACCCTCTTCTGCTCCACCCTCCTCATCCCCTGAAAGTGAGTCACCAATTCCTCCCACGCTATCCCCTCTAGGCGACCTCTGCTCTTTGATAACCCCCTTGTTCTCTTTTGTACTTACTTTTCTGCATGCACTAACCCCTTTGGGTGACCTCTGTCCCTCATATGGTCTCCTTGAGTTTTATTCCCACGAGCTGTGCCCACTCATCTATCTCTAGGAACTTGTATGGCTCTCCCACCATCATACTGCCAGAACTTTTAGTGCCCCACACCCATGCTCCAGGTTTTCCTCCTCCCCTCCTGCTGGAGTGGGAAGGGAAGGCCCACATAACTTATGAGAGCTGGTCGCCTCATCTCCCATTCAGTGTCCACCTCCTGATCCTCCCCCCTCCTCCCTTCAGTGTAGAAGCTCCCCCATATTCTTCCTTCTCCTCCCACCTTCCCCTTACATCTCCTTCCTGCCTGGATGCCTCATCATGTTTTGCACCAACCATCTGCAGCACAGTTACTCAACCCCCAACATATGTTGCCAATCTGAAGCTTTACTTTCCTTCACCCACCCGTATCATCCCGTACCATATCCAACACTCCCCCCCCCCTCTTTTCCATCTGAAGCAACCCTATCCCCTATCCCCCTCCCCCTCTCCAGCCCCGCCTTCCATCTCCACTCCCACACCGCCTTCACCCACCACACCCTCTCCACCTCCTCCCACTTCCAATCCTAGTCAACCCACAGCCTCTCCCTCCCAGTCTGGAGGCGGCCTGTCAGCAGGCACCATAGCTGGCATTGCTGCTGCTGCTGGTGTCGCTGTCCTCCTGCTGCTGCTCCTGCTGGGTCTGATGGTATTCAAGCGGTGCCACATCCAAGGGGTGGAAGCAAGTGGCAAAAGCGGCACAGATGCATAGGACGAGGATTTGGCCCTTGGAAGTTCACCCCAAGGCAAGACGATTCTGAAGCAATGTCCAATGCTCAAACTTTACTCACCCTCCTCCTATCCCTTCTCGTCCTCTCTTTTCTTTCCTCTTTCCCCCAAAACTCCCCCATCCTCGGTGCCCTATTTATTCCACTTCCCTTCACATCCAATGCTCTCCTTTTCCACTCCAGAACTCCCACAACACTATTCCAGCTTTACTACCCTCCAAATACTCAAGACATGTTACTGGAAACAGCATAGCATGCAGAGTAAAACGACCCAGAATCAGCAGCAGAAGCGGCAGCTGTGGCAGCAGGAGCAGCAGGAGCACGAGGGAAGGATAAGGGTCACGTACACCAACCCCCCCACCTCAAGATTTGCATCGCTGTTCGATGATGTTCCTGCATATGATGTGTTGCTGCATATGATGTGTTACTGCATATGATGTGTTGCTGCATATGATGTGTTGCTGCATATGATGTGTTGCTGCATATGATGTGTTGCTGCATATGATGTGTTGCTACATATGATGTGTCGCTGCATATGATGTGTTGCTGCATATGATGTGTCGCTGCATATGATGTGTCGCTGCATATGATGTGTCGCTGCATATGATGTGTCGCTGCATATGATGTGTCGCTGCATATGATGTGTCGCTGCATGTGATGTGATGCTGCATATGAAGTGTTGCTGCATATGATGTGTCGCTGCATATGGTGTGTTGCTGCATATGATGTGTTGCTGCATATGATGAGAAACCTTTCCATCAGGCATCAATGGGCACAAGGATGTGGAACCCCTCTCTTCCTCTCACCTCTTCCGTGCCCATTGGCAATCTCAATCCCCTATCTTCCTACCTCCCACTAATACCCACTGCAGAGGAGCCTGTGGGAAGTGGAGCTGAGGTGTCAGCGGAAGCTTGAAGATAGAAAAAAGGAAATTCTCAAAGGGGGATGGCCACCGGACGGGATAGTGCTGGGGAGGAAAGGTGTAAAAGTATTCTTTCCAGGACAGCAGCCCACCCACGCGCTAATGGCAGGGATCCCGCCAAAGGAGACGGTGCCGAGTGAGGACCAGAGTGGGAGATAGGAGACGGTCAGAAAGGAGAAGTGGGCCCCGCAAAGCCTTTGCAGGCCATGCCCAGTGCTGATACAATTCAGGGTTTCGGGTGTAGGAGTGATCAAGCAAACTTGCCAACAGCCATCAGTGATCATTACAAAACATCCTCCGATGCTACCTGCATGCAGATTCATGCCTATGTCTGCATGTTCATGTGCGCGTGCGTGTGGGTGTGTGGGTTGGGGAGGGGAGATGGTGGGGGAGGGGGGGTGGGGGGAGAGGGTGGGCATGGGGCCGGTTGTTAGCATTGTAGGGATGTTCGCCAAAACAAACTCACAGGACACCTCCCTCCAACAATGGGCACTCTCACCCTTCATTTGCACTTGTACTTTAATCCAATATCACTTCTAGATCATTTGCAATTCTGGCACACTAGTCCCATCCAAGGGCAACCTTCGAATGCGGATATTGTTTAGCCGCTGCTAAACCATATTAAATCCATATCCACCTCTTTGAACAGTTTCACAAATTCTATTTGTGTACGTGCAGGAACATATCTGGAACAGCACTCACATGCCCACCGGACTACAGCACCTGCATAGTCCCATAGGACAATTCAACCACCTCCCAAAAGGCGTGCCCTGACTTCTGCAACACATGTGCCATGGCACCTCCCTCTATGCCACCACCACCATCTACTCCACCATCTGAACTACCCTCGTCCCCCCGAAGTGAGTCAGCACATCTCCCACGTTAACTCCCTCGGCATGGCCTCCCTTTGTTGGATATCTCCCTTATGTTCTTTCCCATGAGCTGAGCTTGGAATTCAATCTGCTGCTATGACTATGAGCTCAACGTGTCCCTCTAACACTCATCCACTGCCCCATATGGTGATGGGGAAGGGGGGGGGGAGGGGGGGAGGGAGGAGAACGTGCTTTGAGAATTCTAAAAACATGCCTGCATGCTGGTGGAGAACTGAGTAGGAGGGGAGGGGCATAAGTTGATGCAAGAGCCAGCTCATCTCCACTTGCCTCTCTACTCAACTCTCTGATCTTCCCTGCTTCCCCTACCTCCTTCTCTCCCTCTCACCCCACCCTAATTCACCTTCCTACCTCTCTCCACCCAGCAGCGTGGGGCGGATTTTCACGGGATGGGTGGCTGGAGGGAACTGCAGCACCTTCGACCATGTAAGTGCGACGCCCAGGGCATGGTCACTAGCATGTGAGTTAAGCAACCCTAGATTGGCATGTGGGTGCACGCTCTTCTTGAATCCCTCTCTTTCTTCTCGCATCTCCTATGGCATCCCCTTGTCTCACGTAACCAACTCCTCACGCTTCCAGGAGTCAATGGGAATCTTGAAGGGGAAATGGAGCAGTTTCTGTTGTACACAGAGCCACTGTAATAAGGATGGATCAGGTGGGGTCCTTCACAAGTGGCAAAGAGTATAACAACAATACTTCTCGTATGACTGTCAGAGCTGTGTGGCAGCATAAGTCAATCTTTGATGTGCTTTCTTGGTTGCTTGGATGTGTAGATTTCGAGTGGTGATGCTGATGGTCATTATGGCACGTAAGGCAATTCATGCAAGGGGACACCCAGATCAACTTCAACAGCAACATGAGGCTTATTTTGTTGACACTTTTTACTAGAAACCTTGAACCTGTAGCACTTCCGACTTTGATTCTACCCCTCCTCCAAAACCGGTGTGGGCGTGGTATCACTCCTTTGCTGGAAACAAAGTACAACGACCTGCACACGTGTTTTTGTTCTTAGCGCTGAGATTTTGGGCAAATGCGATTTGATACCTGTTGCACAATAGCCAAGTTCAATTAGGACTGAGCTTAGCTGGTCTGTTTCCTTATACCAGACTATCAACAACCTGCAAGGCAAAAGAATGACGATGTAAACACACAACACTTGCCTCACCAAGTATTTAAACTGTACACTTCCTTCTCCTATTGCTTCACAACTTGTTTCTCCTCTTCCAAGCACATGTTGATTGTACCCAACCATCTTTCCCAAGTATTCTGTTAACTATAGTGTTATTTTCCTACCATCCATACTACCATAACCATATTCTGTCATTGTGGTAGTACCGAAAGATGCTCCAAAAAGGGTACTTGAGCCTCTAACAAAAAAAACTCTTCGCACCTCTTGTTTTTCAACCCTACAGGTTGCATCCAACACAGTGGCATCATTCAAGGACCCTTACTCGCACGCACCAGGAAATCTCGTGTTTCGCTTGGCTCGCCTTGCCTTCTCCTGCGCTGCCATGCCCGGTGCCTCCCTCCCTGCCATGAGCCAATTGCTGGTAGATATGGTGAAGATGAGGGAGGCGGTCTTTGGATCACAGGCCAACAAGGTTGCATCTCGCATTGATGACGAATCATAATCAGATTGCGCGAACTTAGATGCTGAGAAAATATGTGTATTGGGACTACTAAAAAGTAAGAATATACAGAAATACGATATTTATATGTGTATCTGTAATAAACTACTCAGACAAAATTCCAGCAGTTAAAATCCGCTGCCCAAATTGCGAGGCACGGCCTTCAAACGCAATGCGTTTGAAAGAGGTATTTTGGAACACAAAGTGCTGAGCGTTTTTCAACCGTCCATTTTTTGCAGATTTCCATTCGACGGCGTGCAAGCCAAACACTTGTCCCAGTCAGTCAAAAAGTAATCTCATGTGTCAAACTGTGTGTTTGCAAATATGACGGTCCACGACAAGTGTCCAATTTTCGAGAATAACCACCCTCGCGATTTTCCAGCGTATTTCGTAGAACCCCAGGGCCAAAGTTCATACGGAGAGCGTTTCAACAATTTGGGCTGCGGGTTTTAAGATAGTAAAATGACCATTCGTAGCTGTACAGAGGTCTTTATGCTTTGTTTGCTTTCATTATGGCGAGAGGATCCCATAGAGTCGGTGTTTGTCAACACAGTCTGCAATTTTTCCGGATAGTCTGCTTTGTCTCCCGCTTCAGGTACAAAACCTGGTCCTACTCTTTCTGAAAGGTTGGTAGCGACGTTGTTGCGTGTTACATAACCCATGTCGGCGAAGTGGTAGCACGCTTCGGCGTTCGCGCTTTCGCAAGGATTTTTCCATCTATCTGCATGTTGACGGAGCAGCAAGGAAGTGGTCCTGCAGCTGCTGTTGCGTCCGGGACGTTTTGCTCCTCCAAGCTAGCTTCTTCTTCGGTCAAGGTGAACGCGCGTACGCTAGCGAAACCACTGGATGGGTCTTGATTGGTGGTGATGTTCTCCAGGTAATGGTTGAGGTTGAGGTTCTTGTAGCAAATCACATCACGTACGGGTACTTTTTCCTTATCTTCCCGGTAAAAAAAATCCAAGCCTTGTAGTGTTTTTCCACACTGAGCTGTAGACCCCATCTTGCTCGCTGTGAGAATCGTACAGTTTGTGTAGTGTGGGGAAGGTACTGTACCATGCAGCCGAACACCCGTAACAATTTTGTGCTGCCCTGCCTCCCTGTCCACAGCAGTTGTGGTGATGCATTGTTTGGCAGGGAGCTTGACGACAGAAGATTATGCAACATGACGGCATGATTCATCGCCTCCAGCCACTGCGAGTTGGGCAGACGCATCCCAGTCAGTAGCTTCCTCATAGTGTTTTGTAGACATCTGTTCATCCACTCTGCTACACCATTATGTTGGTGAGGATAGGAGAGGGTGACGAGCCTCTTGGTTCCTCTCTCAGCGAGGTAGTCCTTGAATCGCTATGACTGATACTCCATAACCCCGTGTGATTGAAAGCTTTTCAGCTTCATGTCTCCCTCCTGTTCTGCGGCAGGAAGCCATGCAACGAAGGCAGAGAAGGCAAGGTTGCCTGACGGTAGGTTAAGATGCCGGGTATACCATGTCGCGACATCGACGAAGGTGATAACGTTGTTGAGGTCAGCACGGCCGACTTCTCGCTGGATATACAGTATGTCGCTGTAAACGTTTTTGAGTGGAGCGTACTCTGGTGCGCTCCGGTTGTGATGCGACGGGAACGGTTGACAAAGAAGATCTGCTTCTGGACACATAAAGTAGGTGCGTCGAGGTCGTCAAAGTTCACGGCCATCGAGAAGGAGATGAGCATCCTTATCTAGAACGTTTGCACGAATCATGTCAAATAGTCTTGAATTTTTGGGATGTCCTAACCGTTGATGCCAAATCTCTTCGCTTGCCTTGTGTCTTACAGATCGTCGGTATAGGTCCGAGTTGGCGTAGAAGGCGGAGACGGTCACGGTGCTTCGGTACTGCTCGCGAGGATGCGCCTTCAGTTGCTTAGCATCGCTCGATGGTGGCTCGTCAACGGGTTCCGTTTCAGGCGGAGCTTCTTCGACGGGTGGCGCCGACGAAGACCCAGCGATGGGACTTTCAGGAAGTGGTATTTTCGGCACTTGTGGTTCTGCTGCGCGCTCAGTATCGTGTGCTTCTGCTTCCCGCATCACCGCTAATGTTCGTATGCTTTATGCTTCAAGGATGGTGTTGGAGTACTAGAAACCATCGCGGTCGAACCCGGGGTCAAGATCCGGCGGGCACAAAGGAAACGACGCTATCGCTGTCGGTAGTCCCATGGTTTGGAACTAAGTCCAAGACAAAGACCCCCTGTTTCTGGATGGCTCTGCTGATGAAGAGACCGCCCTTTTCGTAATAGAGACGTAACTCTTAATCAAAGCTATCACACTCCAGGTGATTACCCTTCGACATTAGCTGGCTGACGCTTAGTAGGTTGTAGCCGAGATTGTCGACGACGAGTACTCGTGACATCTAGAGTATTACGTTAGTCTCGCTGGATTGTAACTGAACGATGCCTTCCTTTCGTGTTCCCAGGTTTTGGTTATTGGCGACAGTGATGACAACTTCTCAGCTCAGAGTCTTCTCTCGCTAGATGAAGCGTGTTGAATAACACATGTTTTCCACAGCAGCTGTCAAGAAACAATGTGTCGCGGCCGGATGGTTCCTCGCGAGCGATTGCTTTCGTAAGTCGGGTTTGGTTGGAGTCGGTTCTGTGTCGGAGCTGGGAGTTGTTCGTCGAGATCACTGTGAGGTGGGGAATTGGGTACACAGAAGTCTCGTTGTGCCATGCAACTGACGACATTGCGTGGGTCTTGTGCAGAGCGATTTGCCAGAGCTGGTGGGCGATGCTGAGTTGATGCGACCAGACTCAGTGACGAACGTGGCACTCGAGGTTGGTACTGCGGGTACTGCAGCTGCTGTTGCTCTTGCTGCCTTGGGCAGTTAAAGCGCGAGTGTCTTGTTGTGCAGCATTGATGACAATACCAACGTGAGTGTCGTTTCTGATGATGGTTGTTATGGTTGCGCCCGTGCTTGTAGAGCGCGACTTGCTGTACGAGCCTGGCGAGGGCTGGTAAGGTTTGTGCTGTGTGGGCTGTATGCCTTGGGTACGATGCGTCGTCGAGGCTCATTGGGACTAGCCCACTATTGTTGTTGCTGTGTGCCGATTGAGCAGGTGCCGGAGGCTGCTCGTAGGTCGACATGAAGGAGAAGAAATTTTCCATTACATTCGGGTCCATGCCCATGGAAGAGGCCATTGGTTGTGTGGAGGCTCTTGCAGCTGCGAGTGCCTCAGTCTGTAGTCCAGAGATTGGGGGAACAGAGGGGGATCCAGTAGAGAATCTATTGCCTTTAGATGGCGCCATGTCTTGTAA
Source organism: Closterium sp. NIES-67 (assembly GCA_027943415.1). NCBI lineage: Eukaryota > Viridiplantae > Streptophyta > Zygnematophyceae > Desmidiales > Closteriaceae > Closterium > Closterium sp. NIES-67. The sequence goes on from BQMB01001816.1 coordinate 284,238, forward strand.
TATTGAATTGATAAACTGAAGTTGTTGCAAGTGATTCTTCAAACGAGTTAAAAACCCACTGAAGGGGTTTGTAACAGGAGTGTAGCTTGTGATTAGCTCTCATACCATGCTGGGCTGAGAAATAGCCCTAGGATCTTTTCAGAAGGCTAAGTCCTTGTAACATAGTGGTTGATGGCACAGCGGAAGTCTTGAGTTTGAACCCTTGTACTAGTATATGAGAACAAGTAATTGATTACAGCAAAGGGATACAAGGTTTATATAATAATACAAGAGAATATGAAAGGTCAAACTGTTTGTGCACTTCAAGGGGTACATTCCCTTTTGGGAATCGATCAGGCGACTCAGGTAACCAACCATACTGTAATAGCGGGATGGTAATTTGTCCTTGCTGTCGCGCTGACTCTTGACTCTTCCGATTTTGACTGTTGGGTTGCACGGTCAACGGTCAGCGAGCGTTGCCCTTTCGTAACCTCTGCCGGGTGTCGTCAACCTGTGTCAACCGTGGGTAGTGCTGTAGCTGTGTCGACTCGGTGATTCTCATTCTTGCACTCTTGGCATATTCATACACTCACGTGAGATTCCGAAAATGTCGTAAGTTCTTTTATTATTTCCAACACGCAAATCAGACACACTAGTCCCATCCAAGGGCAACCTCAGAATACAGATATTGTTTAGCAACAAGATTCACTAAGAGGATCAAATTCATATCCACCGCTTTGAATAGTTTCACGAATTCTTTTTGTGTACATGCAAGAACATATCTGGAGCAACACTGACATGCCTACCGGACTACAGCACCTGTATAGTCCCACGGGACAATTCAACCGCCTCCCAAAGGGTCGTGCTCTGACTTCTGCAAAACATGTAACATGGCACCTCCCTCTATGCCACCACCACCATCTACTCCACCATCTGAACTACCCTCGTCCCCCCGAAGTGAGTCAGCACATCTCCCACGTTAACTCCCTCAGCGTGGCCTCCCTTTGTTGGATATCTCCCTTATGTTCTTTCCCATGAGCCGAGCTTGGAATTCAATCTGTTGCTATGACTATGAGCTCAACGTGTCCCTCTAACACTCATCCACTGCCCCATATGGTGATGGGGAAGGGGGGGGGAGGGGGGGAGGGAGGAGAACGTGCTTTGAGAATTCTAAAAACACGCCTGCATGCAGGTGGAGAGCTGAGTAGGAGGGGAGAGGCATAAGTTGATGCAAGAGCCAGCTCATCTCCACTTACCTCTCTACTCAACTCTCTGATCTTCCCTGCTTCCCCTACCTCCTTCTCTCCCTCTCACCCCACCCTCATTCACCTTCCTGCCTCTCTCCACCTTGCAGCATGGGGCGGATTTTTGCTGTGTGGGTGGCTGGACCTTCGACCATGTAAGTGCAACGCCCAGGGCATCGTCACTAGCATGTGAGTTAAGCAACCCTCGATTGGCATGTGGGTGCACGCTCTTCTTGAATCCCTCTCTTTCTTCTCTCATCTCCTATGGCATCCCCTTGTCTCACATAACCAACTCCTCACGCTTCCAGGAGTCAATGGGAATCTTGAAGGGGAAATGGAGCAGTTTCTGTTGTACACAGAGCCACTGTAATAAGGATGGATCAGGTGGGGTCCTTCACAAGTGGCAAAGAGTATAACAACAATACTTCTCGTATGACTGTGTGAGTTTTGTGGCAGCATAAGTTAATCTTTGATATGCTTTCTTGGTTTCTTGGATGTGTAGGCTTCGAGTGGTGCTGCTAGTGGTCATTATGGCACATACGGCGATTCATAAGGGGACACCTAGATCAACTTCAACAACAACATGAGGGTTATTTTGTTGACACCTTTTTAATTCGACTTGTTCCTGTAGCACTTCCGACTTTGACTCTACCCCTCCTCCAAAATTGGTGCGGGCGTGGTATCGCTCCTTCGCTGGAAACAGAAGTACAACGACCTGCACACCTATTTTGGTTCTTAGCGCTGAGATTTTGGGCAAATGCGATTTAATACCAGTTGCACAATAGCCAAGTTCAATTAGGACTGAGCTTAGCTGGTCTGTTTCCTTATACCAGACTATCAACAACCTGCAAGGCAAAAGAATGACGATGTAAACAAACAACACTTGCCTCACCAAGTATTTAAACTGTACACTTCCTTCTCCTATTGCTTCACAACTTGTTTCTCCTCTTCCAAGCACTTGTTGATCGTACCCAACCATCTTTCCCAAGTATTCTGTTAACTATAGTGTTTTTTTCTTATTATCCATACTACCATAACCATATTCTGTCATTATGGTAGTACCGAAAGATGCTCCAAAAAGGGTACTTGAGCCTCTTAACAAAAAACTCTTCGCACCTCTTGTTTTTCAACCCTACAGGTTGCATCCAACATAGTGGCATCATTCAAGGACCCTTACTTGCACGCACCGCGCAATCTCTTGCTTCGCTTGGCTCGCCTTGCCCTCTACTGCGCTACCATGTCCAGTGCCTCCCTCCCTGCCATAACCCAACTGCTGGTAGATTTGGTGGAGATGAGGGAGGAGGTTTTTGGATTAGAGGCCAACAAGGTTGCATTTTGCATTGACGAAAATTCATTCTCGAATCACACGAACTTAGAAGCTGAGAAAATATGCGTATTGGGACTACGAAAAAGCCAGAATATAAAGAAATACGATATTCGTATGTGTTTGTAATATGCTATTGCTTAGACAAAATTCCAGCAGTTAAAACTCACGGCCCAAATTGCGAGGCACAGCCTTCAGACGTAGTGCATTTAAAAAGGGTATTTTGGAACACGAAGTGTTGAGCGTTTTTCAACCGTCCATTTTTTGCAGATTTACACGTGACCCTATGCAAGTTAAACCCTTGCCCCAGTCAGTCGAAAAGTAATCTCATCATTCAAACTGTGTGTTTGCAAATCTGAAGTTCCACGACAAGCGCCCAATTTGCGAGAATAACCACCCTCGCGATTTTCCAGCATATTTCGTACAACCCCAGGGCCAAAGTTCATACGGAGTGCGTTTGAACAATTTGGGCTGCGGGTTTTAAGATAGTAAAAGGACCATTCGTAGCTGTACAGATGTCTTTATGCTTGGTAATTTGCTGATAGATCAATAACATCGAGTTGTTGATTTGTACGCTTACGATCTGTTCTTGCAACCTAACAACAGCGTATTTCTAATCTGACGCACCACGAACAGTTTTCTATCATTAACATTTGCGTGTTTTTCTTGTCTGATCGGTGGGTGGCTTGTTTCATTGTACTTTTGCTGTGACACATCGGCAAATTGCGTTTCAGCTAGGAGTACACATCATAATTCGTTTCGGCACATCACAAACCAACCAACCATACCCTCATACCTCTGCAAAATATGGTTTGGGAATATTTGTTCGCGTCATTAAGTCGATTGGATACTTCTGAAAACCAGCTTTTGATAACTTTGCCTTGAGTTTCCCTTCTCTTATATGAAATGCTAGATACTAGTGGCAATCTCGTTGCAGTATTCATGGAAGTTTTCAATACAATTTTATTGTTCATAGTAAATATTATAAAAATTGTATCCGATACCAAGTGTGACAACAATGTTGGTAATTACAGCATACATTCTTCTTTATTAGTGTGTGTATTCTCGGCATGGAATAACTTACTATATCCAAATGTTTTATACAAATTGAAAGAGACTATTAAATTGAAAACTTCAATGAATTTTGCAATGATATTACTACTATAATTTAGCATTTTATATATGACAAAGGAAAATTTATGTATACTTTTAGGGATGCGAATTTATCAAATGTTGTGTTCGAGAAGTATCGAATCTAGTTACGGACGAGAATAAGTATTTCCCAAACCATATTGCGCAGATGGGGGTGCGGGTGGTTTGGTTGTGATGTGCCGAAATGAATTCTGATGAGTACTCCCGGCTGAAACACATTCTGCCGATGTGTCTCCGCAGAAGTATGAAAAAACGAGCCGCCCACAGATCAGATCAGAATACCACACAAATGTTGATGATTGAGAACTGTTCGTGGTGCGTCAGATTCGAAAGATGTTGTTAGGTTGCGTGAACATATCGTAACCGTAAAGAACTGCAGCTCCATGTTGCTGGTCTGTCAGCAAATTATCCTTTATGCTTCGTTCACTTTCATTATGGCGAGTGGGTCCCATAGGGTCGGTGTTCGTCAACAGTCTGCAATTTCCCGGATTCGCCAGCACAACACTGCTGGCATTCCATTCCGTCGCCCGTCCGAACTCACGTCACTTTGGATTTCGTCGACGACGACAGCTGGACAAGGGTGACTCGACAAAAGGGTCGCAAGTCTCAGAATTGTGTTCTCTCGAGGTTGATTCGGAGTTTGTACAGCGGGTATGCCATTAGGTCCACGACATTTTACTCCATGTAATACTCCAAGGTCCGAAATTCGATAAGATCGGCCACGATGTACTCCGTCTGTACGGTATACATCTACTGTTGACTTCGCTAAAAAAACGCTATAAAACTTTGTGACCAATCACGACAGTCGCATAATGCCACCGACCATCGAGTCGCGCCCCCCGAATTGGGTGCGATCCCAGCATGCGATTGTCACCAACCAACCCGCGAGTGCGAGCTCGGAATTTTTTCGTGAACTGTGCTTGGAATTGCCCGGCCAATACGCGCTTGCCAGGGCGATCAGACGTAATCACGACGGAATAAAAAAGTGACAGCCAGCTGATACCACCGTCCACCTGGCAATTTTGTATGCGCGCTGACCTGGGCATGAATCCGTACCCCCTTTTCATCCATTCTGTCTTATTATTTCGGTCCTATTCTAATCCTCGTGTCAAGAACATTCGATGCGTTTTCCATATTTTATAACCAATGACACAAATATTCAGGCTTTTCGCGTGACACGAACAGGTCCGTCCCAAATACGAAAACAGGACCTACGGTCCCTTAATCACCATTAACCAATGCACATTTTGAAATGTTTTTCTTAAATGGTTTTTTTCACCTTCGCGAAAGTGTGTGATTGGTTAACGAAACTACTCAGGCGAGTCGTCATAATTTCGTTACGCTAAGCCCTTTTCGTGAGACCACGAAAAGGGTTTTTTCAAATTATATGATTTGCGCGTTTTGAGCCTGCGCTGCTTGCGAAAGGTCGAGAACGAGGTGTTACTTCTATTGTCCGCGGTAATTCTGACCAGACGACAAATTTGCTGAACGTTTTTTAAGAAGCCACATGAGCCCTCACATGACACGCGGCGAAGTCGCTGGTAACCTGGCCCAAGGGCCAATACGCCAAGGCACCCATCATGAACAGAAATAGTAAAACAGCCTACGCCATCCCACCTAAACCGTACGTGCTACTCGATAATCCATTTTGCCCGTAGTGAACCGCTCTTATTGGTCGTAGTCCATATCTGCGAGTCGCAGATTTGGAGCATAGAGCATACCGGCTGTAACAGTTTAGCCGTCGCTAGATCCCCTGCAGTGCTGTCGTCGCGCACCCCGCATGCGTGGCAACATTCTTGGGAGGTTCAAGCTCCATTTTGCACCCTTTGCTCCCTCATTGCGCTTCATCATCTGTTTCTAGCGTCATGCAACACTTCCTGCCCAGCTTTAGTAGTAGAATCATCAGCTCTTCTCGCCGGATTCTCTCGTCGCCCCACTTCCTGCTCGCATTCAGTCAGTGACGGTAATCCGCCGAATGCGTGAAGACTTTGTTTGATAAAAGTAGAATCTATCAACTATCGCCGTCTTTTTTAAGACGTCAACGCCGCAGCATCGCCGCTCCACCGTGGAAAGAATCGAGGCTGGGCTTTCGTTCCCGTCGCGTGGAAGCGCGCTCGCCATGCGACGCCCTGTCGGCATGAGCGCGGACGGCGCGGGAAGCCTTTGGCTCGGCGCGCTGTTCGTGCTGACGAGTCTCGTCGGGGTTTCCCCCGTCCTTTCTGCGACATACGAAGCCTCACAAGGTGCGTTTAGCACGCCATTAGACGCCGCTCTCTACTCGACTCCACAACTATGGCGAGTTCCGATCAAATGAGTCGCTCACGAGGGCCCGAGCTCCTGTCAAATGAGTGGAGACAAAGTTTGCGACTAAGTTGTCTCGTTTTAGTCCGAAGCTGTAGCAACTAAAATCGTCCTTGAAATAAGTTTGATGTTTTTAGCAGGTTGAGTCGGACTTGTCCTGCCAACACTGTGCCACAGTAAAGGGCCTCTCTTCAGTACTTGTTTATGACCGGTTGGCAGGGGAAACATGCCCAATTAGCAGTATCCTATGATATGGCCTTTTGGCTGTAAGCGCGTCCCAAAAATTGGGGGCCGAAAACCTATGCACCTACTTCGCACGTTCGCGGAAGCGCTATGCACCTACCATGCTCGTGAAGGCTATGTCTAAACGTGTTCATCAGTGAAGCATAAACATAGTTCCGAAATGCATAGCTCATAGCCTCATACAAAGCACCCACTTAGTGCGAGGTATGTCGAGGTGCATTGCGTTTACATTGTCCATGCTGACCTTCGTCGAATGATGCTGCGCTAGACGTAGCATCCACTATGCATGTGCATTGCGTTTACATTGTCCATGCTGACCTTCGTCGAATGATGCTGCGCTAGACGTAGCATCCACTATGCATGTGCTTTGTGTGCTTCCGTAATTTCTATGTTGATGCTATACAGACACAGTATTTCAGGCCTGAAGCATTCCTGCCACTATTCGTGTTGTTCTTTATCTAGTACACTGGCTGTAGTAATTCTGTAAATAGATATTCATATAACAACTTTATTGCACAATTTTTTTAATACAACCAAATTGAACTACAAATTCAGCATTTCCGCAGCTCAATTTCGGGAAAGCGACAGACCACGAGAACGGGAAAAAAGCGGTGACATGGAAGCAGATTCCGCTACACGGCTATTTGCGCCATGGCTTCAAATTTGCTTCATCAAGGTCATGACAGGGTTCTGTCCACTCTTTTGCAGAGCCCTGCATGCGAGATAAGTGCAGGGCAGAGAATGCAAGGCGACAAGACATATAGAAATTCTAACCGCAGAATTCAACTAACGGATTTCGGCGTGACGGTAACAGGAAACCGGGACCGGAGCGTGAGTTGATAAGAGAAATAGGACGGGAAACGACAGAGTCAGGATACGTTCAGACTTACCGTTTAGGCCGCCAAGGTGATAGTGCCCGGATCGAGAATCGCGGCTGGTACACCATACGGAGGTGCTGCCTTCTGGCATAAGAAGTTTTCTTGATAAGGAACTTGCAATGAAGTAAGAAAACCCAACGTTATTAGCCAGCAGAAAGGGGCAGTACTGTGGAACGCTTAAAAAACGACCAACTGTATAGCTATCGATACGCAGGAACCAAAACGGCGCAGCTCCTATTCAGTGCAGTCTTAGCTCTAAGAGTTCAGAGTGGTCTGAAAATGGTGAAGGAAGACTACGGGGAGGGAGAGCTAAGTCTAGAAATGAGCTCGCCCGCCTTGCGGCGCCCTCTCCCTTGACCTCCTCCCCGGCCACGGCCTCCTCGCGGCGTTTGGCACGTCGGCGCGAGACGCATCCCCGTAGTCGCTGGAGTGCGGCGGTGTGTGCTTGACGGAAGGCGAGCGGGGTTTCGCGGCCGCCGGGAGCGATCCGTCGATCTGTCGAGCACGGGTGATAGCGGGCGCCCCCAAGATCTGGCGAGCTTGTCCGCCCACTCCGCTCGGTTGTGGGAGCGGGGGATCCCTGCTCCCCGTAGCCAGCGGCAGTCGCCAGACCCCATGCGGTCCCGTGCGGGGAGAAGGTCGGCGACGCCTGGTCGGCGCGGTGAGCGGGGAAGGACCCCGGGGCCCGAGTGCGAAGAGCATAGCGGTGGCCCTGCGGGGTCGTCGCCTCACTGCCCGTTGTCTCGACCGCCATCGCTGCGCCCGCCGACTCGTCCGCCCTCCCCACGGCAGCGGTTGCGCTATTCATCCCTGCGGCATCCGTCGCGTCCCGCCTCCCCGCGTCCGCCGTCGCGTCCTGCGTCCCCGCGTCAGCCGTCGTGTCATTCGTCGTCGTCGCCGCCATCCCGCGCTCTGCCCCCGCAGCAGACCGAGCGCCCGCCGTCATTGCCGTTGCCGTCGCGTCACTCTCCCCCGCAGCAGCCGGCTCCCCACCGTTCTCCTGGCCGTCCAGGTCCGCCTGCGGCGCCGTCCCGAGGGACTCCTGGGGGCGGCGGGCGTGCTGGGCAGCGCCGCGGCCGTTGCGCCGGCCTTGCTGCGCGGACAGCGGCTCTCGAACGCCAGCTGGCGACCAACGCCCGGACGCTCGAGGGCATTCTGAGCGGCGTTCGGGCGCTCGCTCCGACCGCGCCGATGGCTGGGGCTGCTCCCACCGCGCCCGTTGCGCAGCATCCGCGTCCGTGTCGTCCATTCCCGCCTCTCCTCGCCCCTCCGCATCTGCCGGTGCTATTTCCGGCGCATACGCTGGTGAGCTTTCAGCCCGCGTCGGCGCTCCTTGGGCCCCCACCGCTTGCGGACCCCGAGCTTCGCCCTCCCATGGCGCCTCCCTCATTGGACACGCCGACAACCTCCAGTGATACGCTCCCCGAGTGGCACCCACCCCCGCTGCCCCTCGCCCCCGATCATCGGGTTGGGTTTCCGGGGCGTCCTGGTTGGGCGTCAGGTGTGGGGGTGTATGGGCCCTTCGTGCCGCCCCGTCGACTGGCGGTGTCCCCAACTGGAGTTGAGGAGGGGGCAGAAGCAGTGGAGATGGGGGGGATGGAGTCATCGGAGGAGATCTCTCTTGGCTTCCATGCCTCGTCGGGGACCCAGCGCCCAGGAGGGACCCGGATCCATCTGGGGGCGCGGGACGAGGGTCTGCCTGGCAGACGGCGGGCGAGGCAGGCGGTCGCGGTTCCAGCAGCCACGTTCCGTCGGATGTGCCAGACGAGGAGGGCATTTGGGCTGCTGGAGGTGGTCGTGGAGGCGACGCACTCTGCGCTGCTGGGGTCAGAGAGCTCCCGAAAGATGCAGCACTCACACTTGCGGACGAGTTCGGACGCGCTTGCGGACCTCGTGGTGGTGATGGGGCAACCGCTGCCCGTACCTGGCCTGGGAAATGGCTTGGACCCAGCCGTGGCCGCCGCAATGAAAGTGATGTCGGAGAGCATCGCGTTGGCGTCAGCCGTAGATCTCGCAGGCAGCTGCACGTCCACGCTGCGGGTGCTGGTGGGCCTATTGTCGGCACAGCTGGAAGAGGCCGTGGAGCTCGAGTGACGGGGTGGCGCCTCGCGTATGTTTGTGGTCCGCCCGCATGAGCGGTGGTCTGGGCGATTGGCGAGCGCCCCGCTAGCAGTAGGAGTCCCTCCATGCTGTTGGCCTTGGATCGGGCGCTGTAGAGCTTGGTTGTGTCCTAGGGACTTGGTTTTTGTCTTGAATGTTGAGTTGTTGTTTCCCGGTGTTCTTGCCGTCCCCTACCGCACAGCCGAAGGCCGCGCCGCGAGTGCTGGCGGCCGAAGGCCGCCTACGCGAGCCGCCACCAAGGAAAGGAGAATCTCAATAACAGAAAACTAAACAAGGAGAGTGAGCCAGGGAGAGGGCTTAAATAGCTAGAGAGGGACTCATGGTCTCTCTCTCTCTCTCTCTCTCTCTCTCTCTCTCTCTCTCTCTCTCTCTCTCTCTCTCTCTCTCTCTCTCTCTCTCTCTCTCTCTCTCTCTCTCTCTCAAGCCGTCCTTTATTATGGTTATAAGGGGTACAGAGGTACAAACAGGGTAATGTATGTCCTGGGGTTCCCGAGCATCCTACTGCTACCCGGGCCACCTGTCGCAGGTAGGTTCAATGGTGGCTTCAAGTTCTCCCCAGGTAAGAGGTTCGTCTAGGGGGCGGTCGTGGCTGAAAGCTTGGCCTGTCACCTGGCCAATTTTCGCATAAAGGGTGATTGCCTGCTGCCGCTGGAGGGTCACTGACCACCTCTGGCAATAGCTGTGCAGTACCTTCTTTGCCACCGCCGACTTTTCGTCGGCCTGGTGGTTCCGGCGGGTTGAGAGGGCAGCCAGTACTCGGAGGAACTCAAGTGTGTCGGGGGAGCAGCAGCCATATGTCTGTGTGGCGACTCCCAGCACCTTCACAAAGGTGAGTCGTTTGTCGTACAGGTCCCGCTTCTTGCCCTGCATCTCTGCCGCCATCCACCCCGTCCCTTTTCGTGCTGTTGGGTCGCGGGTTGAGATGGGGTCGGTGACTGTGACGTCACAGACCCATACCGCGCCTGAGTCCGGGCATCGGAGGGTGATGTCGGCGTGGCGTTGGGCAGTTTCGGGTAAGTAGAGTGTGGATTCCATGTGAGCCACGAAGTGGGATTCTCGGGCCAATCGCATCCCGAGGTTCACGAGTGCGTCGTGGGTCCGCTTTGGACCCCCGCCCAGGGTGCATCGTAGCATGTGGTTGGGCAGCCGGTTGTGTGGTATCTCATGCTTTTCCCGGCAGTTGCATTTGCCGGGTAAGGAGTGCTGCAGGCCCATGCGGAAGGCTAGGGCCGTGGCAAATTGCCCCTTGCTCATGCTTAGGTCCAGGAAGAAGGGGATGGCGACCAGCCAGTCCCCTGCCCCTGGCCCGAGCAGGGAGAGGAGGCGCTGGGTGTGACCCAGGAAGTGGTTGAGCGGCATGTGTCTGGAGTCTGCCACTAGCCGTGCGTGCCTGGCCCCGTGTACCTCCAATGCTAGGGCATGCTGGAGCTTGGCGCCAGGTTCGTCGCGCGGGCGGGTGAGTGTTGACTGCGCTGGTGCGGGGAGTGCCGCTTCCAGGCAGTTGAGCAGGCGGTGTAGGGGCGTTTGGGTGGTAAAGGGCGGAGTGAGGAGGTGGAGGAGGTCGGCGAAGGGTGAGGGGTCAGGGGGTTCCATGGAGCGGAGGAGGTCATCGGCCTGTAGTGCGGAGGCCAGGTAGCTGTAGCTGCCTTCCGCGGCGGGGTCAATGAGGCCGAGGCCTCCTATGGTGATCAGCAGGGTCGCCTGTCGCCAGAGGAGATCTCGGCCCTCAGCATCCCGTGGCTGCTGGAGCTCGCATGACTTGAGCGCTGCTTCCAGCAGGGACTTCCCCCACTGCGTCCATTCCTCGGGGGGGAGGAGGTCGGTGGGGGTGGTGCGGAGGAGGTAGGATGCCCTCCTCGTGATGCAGCGGGTGAGGAGCAGCAGCGCGACTTGCGGGTGCAGTTGCTCTACCAGGGGGAGCGCCGCTGCCGCTTTTTCGAGTGTGTGGCGGATGATGTCTCCGCATCCGTGGGTGGTGCCGATGGGGCTGCCCAGGACCTTGATTGCGCCATGGGTGAGTGGTACTCCGGCGGGGATGAGCGCGGGGTCCACCGGTGCGGGTGACCAGGCTGCGCACTTGCTGGCGTTGTAGGTGAGTCCAACCGCTGCTGCCCGACCCGTGAGGGCATAGAAGGCGGCTGCGCATGCCGGCGGCGGGCCGATGATGGTCACGTTGTCGGCGTATGCCAGTAGGAGGACGTCTGGGTACTCCTCTGCTGTCATGATCACCGCCTGGTGGAGGGCGAGGGCGAACAGCATGGGGCCCAGCGGGTCGCCTTGCCGTACGCCCCGCTCGCTGATGAGCGGGTCAGCGCCGAATGCGTGGTCGAGCAGCAGGCTCGATGGCCTTCCATAGGAGAGGTGGGTTAGGGGCAGCAGCCTTTTCAGCGGGCTGTCGCGTAGGGCGCGGAAGAAAGCGATGCGTTCGACTGAGTTGAACGCGTTGGAGAAGTCCACCTGGAGGAGCAGGTGTTCAGGGTGCCGTTCGAGGTGGGTTCTTGTTGCGTGCACCGCCGTTTCGCCCCCTCCCTTCATCGCCACTCCGAACTGCAGGGGCGCGAAGTGGGCTTGGGCCAGGGCCGTCGTGAGGTGCAGGCTGGCCTTCCCGAAGAGGCGTAGTAGGCACTCGCCGATGGCGATGGGCCTGGTGCCGCCGTCGGGTTTGGTGAATGCCAGCAATCTTGAGACGGTGAGGAGGTCCGCCGCCTCTAGCGGCACTTGCCCTGCGAGTGCCGCGTTGGTCACTTCTGTGAGCAGATTCAGGACGTCAGCGTTCGAGGCGGCTGCGTCCCTTAGATGTTCGAAGCACATACCGCTGGGCCCCGCCCCAACCCCATTCGGGCTCCGTCGTAGTACGGCTTTGAGCTCCCGTGGTGTGATGGTGAGACGCGGCGGCTGCGGCGCTGTAACGGCGTCAATCGGTGTTGTGCTTGTGAATGTCGCCCAGTTGGGGAGGGCGTGTTCGGCGGCGGGGTGTTTGTCTCGGAGGGCGTTAAGTGTCTCCAGGGTGGGTTCGCACACAAGGGTGGATTCCAGGGCTTGGAGGGCCTTACGCAGGTTCCCGCGCTTAGTGAGTGTTTCCGCTCGGGCTAATTGCCCGGCGGTGTCATTCGCGTGACGCGGGGGTAGTGGTAGTGAAATCGAGGTCACGGCCTCGTCGTACAGTGACTCCCAGGCGCCTGTGGCGAATTTGCGACAACGTCGTAACATTCCATCCCAGTCCGGCTTCCTCGTCGACGTAGTTGCGAGGGTCAGGCGAGGGAGGAGGAGTAACAGGCGCCAATCTCCTCTGCTGTCCCTGTTACGCGCGAGGTGCAGCAGCGATTTCGCCAGGATTTCGCGCGGTAGGCGACGTGTCAGGGGTGGGAGCCTGGAGTCGTGGAGCACAGTCATGTCCCACTCGCACAATTTGGCGAAAAGTTCGTCGTTCTTCGCCAACGCCAGAGGGGATTGTACCCGCGCTGCAGGGGTTGGTCTGCAGGTGACTGCCGAGCCGCGGCGGGTGTTGGATGTGGCGGCTTGCCGGTTGGATTGGCCGGGCCGCACATTTGCGTTTCGGGCGGGGGAGTCCTCCAAATCTCCCTCGTCTGGGGTGCCTTCCCAGTTTACCATGATTGGAGGGGTATAAGTGGGGTCGCTTGCGTGTTGAATTTCATCGTCCTCATCATCAGCTCCCTCAGTGTTCCCTTCCGCTGCTCCCCGCGTAGCTCCTCCTCCTGGTGTGTCTACAACTAGAGTATCAGCACTTAGCCAGTTTTCCATCCCTCGGTCCGTCCCCTCGCGTCCGCCTGCTTCCGACTCCTTCTCTCTACTAGCGTTGGGTGCTGCAGCGGCTGGGGTTGCTCCCCAGCGCCGTTCTTTGCGTTGTAGACGCGTGGCGACGCCGCGGAAGGTTGCAGCGCCTGTCGACGCTCGCCCGAGCCCTTGTCTGCCCCTTGTTCCTCTGTGTCCTCGGGTTGTGCTTCTCGCCCGCTCCCCCCCCAGGGCTGCGGTTGTACCTGCGCGGGCCGTGGCTCGCGTGTGCGGGGCTCTGCTTCTTTCCGGCTGCGCTAGAGATGACGCAGGGGTTGCTCTTCTCCCCCTCGCGCCTGCCCCTACGCGAGGCAGAAGCGTCCCTGTCGCCGGTGGGTTCTCCTTCCGGCGTCTCGCTAGCTCTGTTGCCAACGTCCCAGCTGTGCTTGGAGATTCGGCAGCAGCAGGTCCAGGTGGCAGCGATCGCGAGCGCTCTCGAGCAGCTTCTGCGGCTGCCTCGGTCCGCTGTTGGCGACCGGGTCGTGTGTTCTGCGCCGCCGCCTGAGCCCGCGCCCGCGATTGTACGAGAGGGTTTCGGGGGAAGTCCCATGGATCGCTCCCTGCGTCGCTCGTCTGCCCTGTCCCCGGCTCAGCCGTCGTCGTTTCCTTCTCCGTCTCGGCTTCCGCCATCGCCCCTTCCGCCGTCGCCCCTTCTGGCCCCCCCGGCTCCCCCTCCGTCGACGCCGTTCGCCGGTGGTCCCGATTCCTCTCCCCGCGGGGTCCTCCCACCGCCTCCTCTGCCTCTTCCAAAGTCGCCAGCGGGATCACCAGCCGCTGTCGGACGCGACGTCGTATCGGGCCAGGGCGTGTCTGCGGGGTCTCCGCCACTGCCGTTTGGTCCGATGAAGCGTCCCCGCGGGGGCGCCGCGGCGGGCTCTCGGGCAGGGTCACCTCAGACCGTGCTGCCCGGAAGACGAAGGGACCGCACTCCGCCTCTCTCCGGTCGTCCTCAGGGGTCGGGTTTGCGGGCGGGGCGGGGTATGCCGCCGGCGTCGGTGGCTGTGCTCGACGACCTGCCGCCGCTTCCTCGTCCGCCGGTCCACCTGACGTCGCCGCACGCGTTCTCGCCAGTTGAGGCGATGGACGGCGTCGTCGCATGTATTGGCGCGGTTGCGGAGGTGGTGGATTGTCTCCGCCCACCGCCGCTGCAGGTACCTCCCCGGAAACCTGAGGCGGGTCGGTCATGGCGGCCTGCGATGTCTTGCCGCCAGCAGCGACGCGCGATAGAGGCCGCGTCACTACTCCTCTGGCGGCTGGCCTATGGGTTGCCGCCAGGAGCAGAGGCGGGGGAGCTGGATCCCGCTCCTCGCGCCGTTGATGAGTTGAATCGGTCGCTCGTGACGAATCAGCGCCCGGCGATCTTGGCCGCTTGCGCGGCGGTGCTTCGGGCTTTGGAGAGTCGGGCCGGGGCCCTTGTCCCACCATCGGCTTTGGAGGTGTAGTAGGTGGGCGGTTGTCTGGCGTGTAGGCCAGGTCCCCGCCATCGTGCGCTGTGGGTGACGCCGAGCCATAGGCTATGTGCTAGGTTGTAGCCCCCTGTGGAGGCATGCTTGTATGCTGTAATATCCCTGGTTTTGGAGAGGATACCTTTCACCTCCCCTTCTCTGCCCTCCTGCGCGGCCGGAGGCCACGCCGCGAGCGACGGCGGCCGAAGGCCGCCGGCGCGAGCGCCGCTGCAGGGACCGGATGAAGAACTCAACTCGAAACTAAATAATGAACTCTAGGATGGGTGGGAGAGCATTATATACCATGGGCTCTCTCTCTCTCTCGAACGGTCCGTCGTTGATGGGCAATCCTGGGTACAAACTAGGCATGCCGGATTGGTACAAACTGGTGTTTCGGCTTAGGTGAGTCTCCTATCGGGACCCCTTCTACTCTCGTTTGCCCTGGTGCTCGATCACTGCAAAACAGTCTCCAAGGGACATGCAGGCGTCCGGGGCGCCCAAGGGGGGCCACTCAAGGGGAGAGGCCTCGTTCACCTTCCCCAGGTACGAGAGCGCTTGTCCCCGTTGGAGTGTGATGGACCAGCGTTGCCGGAACTGGCTGAGCAGTTTTGCGGCTTGGTAGGAGCTGGGGTCGGCGTTGAAAAGGCGGCGGGCGGCCGTGTGTGCCAGGAGTTTGAGGAAGGTGGGCACCTCGGCGCAGGGGCAGCCGTATGTCTCTACCGCCAGCGGGAAAAAACCGACGTACTCCGCCCGGCTGCGGTAGTCGTCGATCTTTTTGTCGGCCTGCTCTCTGGACATGTAGCCGCGGCCTTTACGGGCTAGCGGGTCTCGTGAGCTGACCGGGTCGGTGACGGTGACATCGCAGATCCACACCGCCCCCGAGTCCCGATCCTGGATGGCAAGGTCGGCGGTTTTGCCGTCGACCGGGTTGTAGATCGCCGTCTCTTTGGTGACGATGAATTGGGCGTCCCGTGCCATGCGGATGCACTCGTCCCTGAGGGCGTTATGGGTGTCGGTGCGGCCGTGTCCGGTCCCACAGCGGAACAGGTGGTTCGGGAGTCGTGGGTCCAGGATCTGTACCCGCTTGGTGCAGTTGCACACCTTGGGTGCGGGGAAGGGGAGGCCCAGGCGGAATGCCAGGGCTATGGCGAAGTGCGGGGGGGCGAGGCGGAGGGAGGGGAAGAGTGGGATAGCGAGGAGCCAGTCTCCTGCGCCATAACCAGTGAGGGAGAGGAGCCGTTGTGTGTGGCCGCTCTTGGGGTTGAGTTCCATCTCCCGGGTGGCCGCCAGCAGAGCAGCAAACCGTGCCGCGTGGACTTCCAGGGCGAGTCGGTGCTGGAGGGGCTCGTCTGAGGGCTCCAGGCGCTCGGCTCGCAGGAGCTCCAGGGCCGGGGCCGGGAGTGCTGCCTCACATTCCGCCAGCCAGGTGTGAAGTGGGGTGGGGCTGGTGTAGGGGGGTGCGAGAGCACATGCGGCGGTCGCCAAGGGGCCGGTGGGGTCCGAGGGGAGGGAGAGCAGGAGCCTGTGCGCCTGGGCCACGCTGGTCAAGAACGCATGTGGACCGTCCACTGCTGGGTCCACTAAGCCCAGGCCCCCTAGGGAGGGTGGGAGTGAGGCCTGCTCCCAGGTGCGTGCAAGTTCCCGCTCTCCCCGTGGTGTCTGGAGTTTGCAGGAGCGGAGGAGGGTAAGGAAGAGCTCCCGCCCCCAAATGGACCATTCCCCCTGTGGGAGCAGGTTCAGTGGGGTTGTGCGGGTGAGGTAAGATACCCGCCGCGAGACGCAGCGGTGGAGGAGGAGGGAGGCGGACTGGGGGTCCATGGCGGCGAGGGCGGGGAGCTGCCTGGCCATGTCAGCCAGCTGCTCGCGCAGGAACTGAGCCGCAGCCTCGTGGGGGCCGATGTGGCTGCCCAGGACCCGCAATCCAGAGTCGCGGAACGGGATGCCGGGGGGTAGGAGGGAGGGAGGAGGTTGGGATTGGGACCAGGCCGCGCACTTAGATGGGTTGTGCGTGAGGCCCAGGGGGGTCAGAGCGTCAGTGAGGTGCGTGAACGCCGCTGTGCACACTGCCGGCTCGCCTAGCAGCGTGATGTCGTCAGCGTACGCTAGGCACAGGACGCTGGGGTACGCTGCGGCGGTCGCTTGCAGGGCGGGGTGCATGGCGGCGGCAAAGAGCAGCGGACCCATAGGGTCCCCTTGCTGGACGCCTCGAGCGCTGAGCAGGGGCGGGCTGTTGAAGCCGGCGTCGAGGTACAGCTGGGAGGGGGCGCCGTACGAGAGTTGGACGAAGGGTAGGAGAGGGCGGAGGGGGGAGTTATAGAGGCCTGAGACGATGGCGCTGCGATCGACGCTGTTAAAAGCGTTGGTGAGGTCGATCTGTAGTAGGAGCGAGGATGGTCGCTCGGTGGCGAACGCGCGGGCCCCGTGGATTATTGCCTCTCCGCCGGCTTTTACCGCGACGCCAAACTGCAGTGGGAGAAAGTGATTGCGCGCCCGATCCGCCATCGAGATGAGTCCTGCTTTGGCGGCAAGGCGGTGGAGGCACTCGCCCACGGCGATGGGGCGCGTGCCTCCGTCGGGTTTAGGGAAGGCGAGTAGGCGGCTGGCTGTGAGGAGTGCTGCTACGTCAGGAGTGGAGTCGCCCCGCAGCAATTGAGTTACGAGGATGTGGAGCTTGCTGGCGACGGCGCTGTTGGCGAGGGCTGCATCGCGAATGTGTTCGAAGCACATTCCCGAGGGGCCCGCGCCGACCCCGTTTTCGCTGCGACTCAGTAACCTGGTGAATTCTGCGAGCGTGAGGGAGGGGGGGACCTCCGACTCGTCGATGTGTGGCCAAGCGAGTGACTCAGTCAGCGGCGGTGGATGCTTGGTTTTCAACGCCTCGAGGACTTCCTGGGTTGACTCGCTGACCGGTGTCGAGTCGAGGGCCAGCAGGGCGCGCCTCAGGCTGCCTCGGCGGACCAGCCCCTCGGCTCGAGATATTTTGCCGAGGGCGTCCCCTGTGTGACGTGGCGCCGGTGGGTCGTGGATGGCGTCCACTGCTGCCAGGTAAAGCTCGTGCCAATCGCCTGCCAGGAACTGCTGGAGCCTTTTTTCCACGTGGGCCAGTCAGGGTGTTTGGCGAGTTGAGGCGAAGTGTCAGTCGAGGTACGAAAAGTAACAGGCGCCAGCCTGGCAGGCTGGTCGGTTGGGCTGCGAGGTGGAGGAGGGGTGTCAGCAGGACGAGGGCGAAAAGCTGGCGAAGTTTGGGGGGGATCTTGCGGGAAAGGGGGGGTTGGCGACTGTCGCAGAGGAGCCCGATATCCCAGCTGGCTACCCCCGCGAAAAGCTGTTCGTTGGCGGCCAGCTCTCTCTCTCTCTCTCTCTCTCTCTCTCTCTCTCTCTCTCTCTCTCTCTCTCTCTCTCTCTCTCTCTCTCTCTCTCTCTCTCACGTGTGCATGCCAATAGCCCCTCTGCTTCCCTCCTCACGCTGCGTGCCTGCATGGTTGCGTGCGCTGCTGAAGTACCCGTTTGAGAAAGCAGCTCTCGAAAAACGCACATGTTCGAGGTGAGTGTGGGGAGTGGGATGCATATGGGCGAAGCAGGATCAAGGTCTCCTTGACATACCGCCCCATGGGCATGGGCAACCCACTGCCCATAGGCATGGGCAACTCACTGCCCAGATTCCTCACTTTTCGGCCCCATGTAATCCCACCCCCCTCCTCTCCCTCGTTTCAGGCTTTCTCAAGCTCCGATTGGCGTGGCCGGCACACCGATAGTCAGGCCAAAGTCCATAGTCAAGGGTTATCAATGGGATTATATAGAAATGCATCGATATAAATGGCCCCTCGAAACCCCTTCTCTTTCCCTCTTCTCCCCCCCCGCCCATAGTTTTCACCAGGCCTTTTCAAGCCCCAATTGGCAGGATGGCACACGAGGAAGGCAGAGTCTATATATATTATTGGAGGTGCCTCGAATTCCCCGTCCCCCCTCCCCATTCCCCCCCATTCCTCCCCGTCCCCCCCTCCCCATTCCCCCCCATTCCTCCAGGCCTACAGCCCCAGGTGGCAAGGGCAGCACACGGGCAAGGCAGAGTCATATCTTGAGCAAGTGGCGAGCCCCAGTCCCCCACCTTCCCCCCCATTCCCCCCCATTCCCCCCCATTCCCCCCATTCCCGCACATCTGTGCAGGCCTTTTCCAGCCCCAAGTGGCGTGGGCGGCACATGCACAAGGCAGAGGCGCTTCTGAGGGAGACCAGGGAGAGGAGGGAAAGGAGCAAAGGAAGGAACCAGCAGCCACGTCAGCAGCGCAGCTCGGGCCCGCTGGTCCACATGTACGCGTCGCTGGTGCGGCATTATGCCAGGGAGGGCCACGTCAGCAAGGTGGTAACCCTGTTACAGCAGATGAGGGACGACCTGGCCGCATCGGGACGAAAGGTGCCGCCCCAAGCTACAGAAGCCGTGGTTTTTGCGTGTGCTCGGGCTGTATACAGGAGCCGGAAGAGGAGGGAGAAGGTGGGATCAGGGGGAGGTGTAGCTTCAGACTCGGGTGCTGCAGCCATGGGAGCGAGTATGGGTGCTGATGTCAGGGAGAAGGGGGGAGAGGGCAGCGAGTTTGGTGTGAGAGGAGTGGGTAATGGAGGGGCGGGCGAGGAGGAAGGGGAAGTGCCTGCTGATGCTCTAGTGGACCATGCATCCGCTGCCATGCAAGAACTTGTAGAGGCGGGAGAGGAGCACGGAGGGGGGGAAGGGGCGGAGGGGGGGGAGGGGAGGAGGGAGCCGGGGGGTATGTGGTGGGTGAGAGGGTGTGGGCAGCGTATATGGAGACGCTGAACCATGCAGGCAGGTATGAGGCGAGCATGGGTGCATGGCCGCATGTCATGGTGCTACAAGGGGGGGAGGAGGAGGAAGGGGAAGGGCGGATGGGCGGTATGGGTGCAGGAAGGGTGGGAGAGTGGGAGGGAGGAGAATGGGGCAGGGCGACAGCAGCAGCAGCAGCAGCAGCAGCAGGCGCTAACGCTGGTGCGAATCTGCCCGGCTTGCGGGCGTGCAATGCATACCTGGCAGCGCTCACAGGCGCGGCTGCTAAAGCAGCGGCGGAGGGGCGAGGAGAGGAGGCAGCGCGGTGGGGGGAGGAGGCAGAGGCGTTTTTTTCGGGAGATGCTGCGGGCAGAGAGAGGGCCGCTGACTGCGGCCTTCAACTCGCTGCTGCAGATGTACCTCCACCAGTCGCGCCTGAATGACCTCGAGAGGCGCTTCCAAGGCATGAAGGAGGTGGGCGCGCCCTTCCTTCCTTCCCTCTCTCCATCTCCTTCGTCCTGCCATCCTTCCATTGCTGCACTTGTTGTACCTCCACCAGTCACGCCTGAACGGCCTCCTCTTGTTGATCCATTGTGTGGAAGGCACCAGCAGACGGTGGGGTTCCTCAGGTCTCCTCAGGTGCTCCCCTTGTGTCTTCACTGCTGCAGGTGGGGTGCCTTCCCGATTGCACGTCCTGCCGTCTGCAGCAACGGCACACATCAGATTCCCTTCATCTCTTGTTTACTCTCCTCCTCTCATTCTCCCATCCCCTGCTGCAAGTGGGGGGCCTCCCTGATCGCACATCCCTGATCGCACCTCCCTGATCGCACCTCCCTGATCGCACATCCCTGATCGCACATCCCTGATCGGACCTCCCTGATCGCACCTCCCTGATCGTACATCCCTGATCGGACCTCCCTGATCGCACCTCCCTGATCGCACATCCCTGATCGGACCTCCCTGATCGCACCTCCCTGATCGTACCTCTCCAATCGCACCTCTCCAATCGCACATGCGCCTGGCAGCACACATCAGATCAAAGCCCTCTTTTCCACACAACCTCACGCTTGGTGGTTTCCTCTCACTTTCTCCTTTTCCCATCTCTGCCACAGTTGGGGTGCCTCCCCGATTACACCTCCTACCTGATGCGCCTGGCAGCAGAGAACCAAGACCCCCTTCTTCCCACACAATGGAGCGCTTGCTCTCTTATTTCTCCTGTTCTCCATTTCCGCGTCCCCGTTGCAGGTGGGGTGCCTTGCAGGCGGGGTGCCTCCCCAATTGTGCCTCCTACCACCTGCGCCTGGTGGCACACATCAAAGCCCCCTCTTCCCACACAGTTTCAAGTTTAGTTTAGTTTTTTTTTTTTTTTTTTTTTTTTTTTTCCCATAATCTCTGCTGCAGGTGGGGTGCATCCCAGACCGCACGTCCCACCACCTGCGCCAGCAGCGCACATCAAAGCTGGGGACCTCGGCATGGCAAAGAGAATCTTGAGGTGCCTCAAACACATTCCTCTCTGTTCCTAATTCTCTTTCTTCCCTCCCTTCTTTACCGCAGGTGGGGTGCATCCCCGACCGCACGTCCTACCACCTGCGCCTGGCAGCGCACATCAAAGCCGGGAACCTCGGCATGGCAAAGAGAATCTTCCTGGAAATGAACTCCAACAAAGAGACAGGCGCAGACGGACACACCTACAACCTGCTCATAGCAGCGTGCGGAGCAGCAGGCGACACCCGAGCTGTGCGCTCCCTGTATGTGGAAATGGTGGGGAATAGGAAAGACCGGGGGAGGAAACCCGGCATGGTGTTGGTAGGAGCGGCGAGGGAAGCGGCAGAAGCAGTAGTGGGGAAGCTGAGGGTGTTGAGGGACGAGAGCCGGAGCATGAAGCTGAGTAAAGAGCAACGGCAGGTGCTTGCAGGGGTGCTGCTGGGCGGTGCGAGGATTGCTGCGCAGGACAACGAACGGACGTACGAGATCCACTTTGAGCAGCCGCTGGACAATCCTGGCCGTGTAGACCTGCTGGAGGCGCTGTTCCGGGCGTTTGGCCCATGGGCCAGTGCGCCGCCCAGAAACATGCTCCTGCTCATGCCGCCCGCGCCTAGTGCGTCGCCTGATGCTGCCGCCGCCGCTGCCGCTGTTGCTGCTAACACCGCTGCTACCACTGCTGCTGCTGCTGCTGCTGCTGCTGCTGCTGGTGCCTCCGACCCCCTAGCAGCAGCAGGCGTGCATCCCATCCGCGTGCGTCACTTTGCCACCATCCCCCACACGTCCCTGCGCTACCACGCGCAGCGGTACCACCCGCAGGGCAACCGCGCGGTGCCTAAACTCATCCAGCGCTGGCTCACCCCCAAGACGCTCGCCCACTGGTACATGTACAGCGGGCGGCGCTGCGAGGACACCGGGGGGATGATCCTGCACGCCAAGCAGTATTCGAGTCGGGACTTGAGAAGGATTGCGCGGGCGCTTTGTGTGTCGGTGAGGGATTGTTGGGTGAAGATGAGGTATCGGCGGCCTGGGCAACGGGTGCTGGAGAGAGGGGGGAGGAAGAAGGGGAAGAAGTTGAAAAAGGGGGGGAGGGGAAAGGAGGGAGGGGATGGGGAGGAGGGAGGGGAGGGGAGTGGAGTGAGGGATAGGTTGAGGTGGAAGGCGCAGATGGGGAGGGTGGCTTTGGAAAGTCCGTGGGATGCGCCGAACCTGATTCGGTTCGGCGGAGCCACGGCGACGAGGCTGTGGAAGTTCATGGAGGGGCATGTGCTGCCGAGCCTGAGGGACGAGCTTCGGCCGGGCGTGAGGATGAGGTTTGGGGGAGGTGATTCACGGGCGGGTGGTGCCAGCAGGCTTGATGTCAGGGGAGGTGGTTTGGTGGAAGAGAGTGGGGAGAGAGAATGTGGTGGGGAGGTGGAAAAGGATGGGGGTTGGGAGGAGGAAGTGGGGGAAACGATGGTGGGGGGTGGGGGGTTGATGGGTAGAGAGGGGAAAGAGGGTGGGGAGGTGTGGTCTGATGATGCATGGGGTTCAGATGGGTCGGATGAGGTGGGAAGAGATGAGGATGAGGAAGAGGACGACGAGGAGGATGAGGATGAAGAGGAAGAGGAAGGGGAGGACGATGAGGACGATGAGGGCGATGAGGATGAGGAGGATGAAAATGATGTTGACGATGATGGAGATGAGGATTGGGAGGAGGACGAAGAAGCGGAATCTGACCATCACAGAGAGGAGGGCGGTGGCTTGAAATGGGAGCGGGAAGCAGAGGGGAAGGAGCAGGAAAGTTTCCTCGTCAAGCCTAAAGGCGGTGACGATTCAAGGCAGGGAGGACAGCACGGGCTAAAAGTGGGGGTTGATACTGCCTCTCAGCTAGGCATCGAGAACCGGGAAGGGAGAGGCTCAGAGCCTGGCGGGTTCGAGAGGAGGAGAGGGGTTCGGGGAAGGGGGAGGGAGAAGGATACGAGGGAGGAGATCGGGCTGAATGAGTGGATCCCTTTGGAGCTCGCTCTTTATATGGAGAAGGTGCAGACCCCAGTGTTCAAGAAGAAACCCAAGAAGCGAAGGTAGTAGCTTGTGTTTGGGGGCTTTAATCTGTAAGGAGACGGTTCAAAGTTTGTGCTTGCTTTAAGAAAAACAAGTGGATCCCATTGGTGCCTGCTCTGAAAGAGGAAAATTGCGCAAGCCAAGGTACGGTATTCACGATTCCCAAGGAATGAACGCGACTTTTATTAAGTCGATAAGCAAAAGAGGCAACGGTACGGTAGTTTAGAGGAGTGAAGGAGATTGAGTTAGATAATTAACATGAAAGGCTCAACCCAAAATGTAACGAGGAGGCACACATTCATTTAATAGGTAGAATTAGTATGATTTGTTTGAGTCATACTTTCACATCCCCAGGTGTTCATGCAGTCTAGCCAATAACGGAAAATTTCGTAGCACACTCGGAACCGACCACGGACAAACCCATACCCTCAACCCTTCCCAAGACCCCCAAACCAGATTCCCCATCACTGCACCGCACATCTCTAGTCTCCTCAACTCGCGCGTTTCCTAGAGGATCCCATACCCAGCCCCTCCCGCGTGACTATAACGGACGGCCATGGCGGCGTCAGGGGCGGACGCGGTGAGCGCGTGGCTGCTGCAGACCACGAGTGCTGACGAGGCCGCCGTGAGATCTGCCAGCTCAGCACTGGAGGAAGCTTCCAAGCACCCGGGGTTCCTGGGCCACGTGCTGTCCGTCGCAGCAGGTGTGTCCGGCGTTGACGCTCCCCCTTCGAGTCGACTAAAAAAAGCAGACTTTTATGCTCCCCTCCCCTGTTTTCTCTCCGCGTTTTCTCGAATTCGCAATCTAGCACTTTTGAAAGAATCATGGTGAATGACGTGCTGCAACCCCCCGCATTCTCGGATTTGCGATCTCTGAACTAGTCAGCCTCCTCGTATTCTCGCCCGTCGCGTCGTCTCCGAAATATCTGGAACGATTTTAATCTCCTCATTCTCATTCTCGCCGTGCGCTTTCGCCATCTCCCGCCTGAAGGCGTACCCCTGGCCTTGCGAGTTAATCTCGGCCGTACAATGCGAGCACGGTGCAAAAGAGATCTGGATCGTCCAGTCTAATCGCCCATTCTTTGGTTCCCGGCTCGAATTTTGCAGTTCTCAAGTCTTTGGTCCTAAACCTTTGAGTCACAACCCCCCCGTTCCGCCCTTCCTCTCCCTCCTCCCTCTGCCCAACTCCCCTCCCGCCAGAGGCTGTTTTAAAAGGGTAATTACCCCGCCGGGACCAGTAAAGAATGAAGGAGTGCTGGATCTTGAAAGGGTCGAGTTTATATGGAGCCAGGCGTGTATCCAAGTGGGCGAGGGGGGCTTCCGGACGAATCCGAATTCGCTTAGGGCCCATTCCGGACGACCCCGCCACAATCCTACCCCCCCAAACTACCCCCCCCAAACCCCCCCCCCCCCCTCCCCCTCCCCCCCCTCTCCCCCTTACCCTCCCCCTCCTCTTCTTGTCCCCCCTTCCCCGGGCGATATCTCTCTCGTCTCCTCGCTGTCCCCCCCCGATCCCCCCTCCAACGCCATTGGATCCTGTGCTGCCTAGTGGTAACGGGGTGAGCAGTCCCCTGGTCCTAAACTTGACACCTGGGCCCTTGTATTTCAATAACATTTCCGTGGTGAGGTGGCGTGGGGCGGGCAGCAAGGGGCAGGTGCAGATGGGGGGGGGGGGAGAGAGAGCAATTCGCACGGAGCGGCTTGTACGTTGACTCAAGCGCCCTTATCTTTCCACTTCCCCCTTTCGTGTGTTCTCTCCCCCCAGTGCCCGGTTTCCCTGCAGCTCTCCCCCCAGTGCCCGGTTTCCCTGCAGCTCTCCCCCCAGTGCCCGGTTTCCCTGCAGCTCTCCCCCCAGTGCCCGGTTTCCCTGCAGCTCTCCCCCAGTGCCCGGTTTCCCTGCAGCTCTCCCCCCAGTGCCCGGTTTCCCTGCAGCTCTTCCCGCACCGCTCTATTTCAAGAACGTCGGCATGGTCAAGTGGCCATTTTTGAGTCAAAACCACCCACCCCGTCCCACCCGTCCCCTCCCTCCACCAGTGCCCGGCTCCCCTGCAGCTCTCCCTGCAGCCCTCTATTTCAAGAACGTTGCCGTGGTCAAGTGGCGGGGGGCGGGCAGCAAGGGGCACGTGCAGTTGCCAGGGGGGAGGGAGGAGCAGGAGGCGGTGCGGGTGCAACTGGTGGAGGTGCTACTGCGGTGCACGCCAGGGAAGATCCTGACCGTGCTTACGGAAGCGGTATGTTATTATGGATCAAGGATGCAGCCACAGTACAGGACGCAGCAAGTGTTACGGGGAACTGGAGAGAACAGATACTGTAGCGGTACGTGCTTGCAGAGGGAGCTAACGTTGTTACACAGAAGGGGGGGAGCAGGAGGTAGTGTGGCGCGGTGCTGTGCAATTTGGTAGAGGTGTTACTGCAGTGCGATTTCGCCCCTCAAGTTAAAACTTTTTTCTTTCCCCTCCCTTCCCCCCTCCTCCCCCCCGCCCCCCCAGTTCTCTGCGGTGGTTCGAACCGAGTTGGCTTCCCCCTCCGGCTGGCCGCAGCTACTCCCAGGGCTGAAAGCGGCCCTGCAGTCCAGTGATCTAATCCGAGCCGTTGATTCTGCCTCCGCTGCTCCTGGACCGTCGGATCCTGCTGCAGCATTCTCTACAGTCACTGTGCTTACAGTCCTTCGTGCCGTCACTAAGCCTTACAGGGTATGTTGACACATCTTAGGAGTGTAGTAGACTGCCAGATTGCTTTTGAGTCAACTCAAGTTATTGACTTAGAGAGTATGTTGAGACATATTAGGAGTGTAGTAGAGTGCCAGATTGCTGTTAATGCAGTCACTGTGCTTGCAGTCCTTCGTGCCGTCACAGGACCATACAGGGTATTAGACATGGGCATGAGCCGAGCCTGGCTCGGCTCGGCTCGTTTGGGGTCGAGCCGGCTCGGCTCGCCGGTCGAGCCGGCTCGGCTCGCCTCGAGCCGGGTCCTCAGGATCCCCGGCTCGGCTCGTGAAAATGGGGTCGAGCCAGGGCCGGCTCGCCGGCGAGCCGGCTCGGCTCGGCTCGTCAGGGGGGCTTGTGCGGGCTCTCAATTGGGGCCACGGGGCTTGGGGTCTCTAGTATAAGGGGATAATCCATATTATTTAGCTGATCGTCTGCTCCTACATCTTGCAAAACTATCAGGAGGAGCTGCCGGTTTAAATATGGCTGGCTGAGGTCGATAGACTAGCGCGATAGGGTGAAAGTTGGGTTGGCAGACAATATTGGCGGGGGGGGGGGGTTTGTCGATCTGAAATTTGACAGTCGCGAAACCCCCCTTTCCCTAGCCGCGAGCCGGCTGGCTCGAAATCGAGCCAGCTCGAGCCGGCTCGACTCCGGCTCGCCTGATTTCACGTGTGCGAGCCGAGCCGAGCCGCCGGCTCGAGTCGAGCCGAGCCGGCTCGACTCGAGTCGAGCCAGGTACCAAAAAAGGAGGCTCGGCTCGCCTTAAAGGCGAGCCGAGCCGAGCCGAGCCAGGCGTGGCTCGGCTTGTGCCCATGTCTACAGGGTATGCTCTTGGGTGCTTTTGACCTCTCTAGAATAGTAGATTCATCTTCTTCCTCTTAACCCAATGGGCCTCCCTCCCTCCCTCCCTCCCTCCCTCCCTCCTTCCCTCCCTCCCTGTATCTACGTGGAGTGAAAGTTCCGTGTGACATCTTTGAGTCGACTCAAAATTTAACCCAATAATCCTCCCTCTCCCCGAGTGTCCACCTCTTTCTTTCTCTATCCTCTCCTCCCCCCCTCCTCTCCTCCCCCCCTCCCTTCAGTACTTCCTGGACCCCAGCAAGGAGAAGGAGCCCGTGCCGCCAGTGCTGGAACCGATTGTGTGCTGCTAACCTTCTAGGCCCCCTCACTACTCCCACCTTTGTTCCCCCTCCCACCTTCCCCCCCCTCCCCCCCTCCCTTCAGTACTTCCTGGACCCCAGCAAGGAGAAGGAGCCCGTGCCGCCAGTGCTAGAAACGATCACCTCTGACCTGCTGCTGCCGCTCATGCCGCTCATGCACCACCTCATCACGGCTCAGGTCAGGTGACTCTTTGGGCAGGTGATGTGTGTGCTAGACTATTAGACATGGCATGATAGTGCTGGAGGCGATTGCTCCTCTGACCTGCTGCTGCCCCTCATGCCGCTCATGCACCACCTCATCACGGCTCAGGTGATTGCTGGGCAGGCATGGCATTGCTCAGGTGACCGTCTCATGCAGGATCTTATAACGGCTCAGGTGACCGTCTCATGCAGGATCTTATAACGGCTCAGGTGACCGTCTCATGCAGGATCTTATAACGGCTCAGGTGACCGTCTCATGCACGATCTTATAACGGCTCAGGTGACCGTCTCATGCACGATCTTATAACGGCTCAGGTGACCGTCTCATGCACGATCTTATAACGGCTCAGGTGACCGTCTCATGCACGATCTTATAACGGCTCAGGTGACCGTCTCACCCACGACACGTTTCTGAATGCAATGAAATGTGCGTCGAATATACAACCTGCTGCCACTCGCCTCATCCCTTACACGTCATTCCTGCAGCATGCACAGGGTTCCTCTCCTACCTCCCTCTGCGTGTGAGTGCTGTCTCGATGCTGCAGGCGCAGCTGTCAAGCCCTCAAGCACCATCACCTCACGACGAAGCCCTCCTGCTCATCCTCAAGACCCTCCACCTCTCGGTGAGTTGGACTACACACACAGACCTTTTGAGAATTCTGAAAAAAACAAACACAGGCTACATGCTTTCAAGTCGACTCGAAAACTGTCGAGCCCTCAAGCACCGTCGCCCCACGATGAAGCCCTCCTGCTCATCCTCAAGACCCTCCACCTCTCGGTAATCCACCCTGGCTTGCCCGAATCCCCCCCTCCATCCACCCTTGCCTGAATCCCCCCTCCATCCACCCTTGCCTGAATCCGCCCCTCCGTCAAGCGAGCATCGACAGTATCCTGCTTGCTGCCCTCCAAGCACCACCTGCCTCCCCTATTCCCCCTTCTTATTCAACTATTGCAGGTGCAGAGCCACATGCCAGCCGCCATTCGCAAGAATCTCGATGCCATCGTCCCTGAGCTGCTGCTTCTGCTATCGCACTGCCCGGCAACCCTAGCTGCTGCAGCTGCTGCTGCTGCTGCCGCCGCTCAGGAGGGCATGGAGGGGGGAGGGGGGTCGGCGGAGGGGGGGGCTGTGGTGTGGGAGGTGCGGCTGAAGGCGAGCAAGAGAGCGCTGCAGATCTGCCAAGCGCTGGCGAGCCGGCACCAGAAGCTGGCGAATAAGTGAGTACCGTGTTCCTTCCCGTCCAGCAGGGAAGGGTTTTCAATCATTTAACTCATAATAATCTGATTATGTAGGAGTGTTTGCAGATGTAGAAAATTTCCGAGGCACATCAAGAATCTTCCCAGACCTCTTTTTCCTGCCTGTGGTCTTCCTCTGCCCTCTTTCCACCCACCCCCTCCTTTTTTGGGGCGTCTCCGAAACTGCCTCTGCTCCTCCTTCGCCCTCAACGAACCCAACCCCCTTCCCTTTCCCTTTCCCTTTCCCCTTCCCTTTCCCCTTTCCCTTTCCCTTTCCCCTTCCCTTTCCCTTTCCCCTTTCACTTTCCCTTTCCCCTTTCCCTTTCCCTTTCCCTTCCCTCCTCATTTTCCATTTTCTCGGCACCTCCCACATTGCTGTGTGCTCTTTCCAGGCACTTTCCCGCCATGGTAGACTCCATCATGGGCATCGTCTGCAATTCTCTGTGGACCAATAAGGTGATGACACGTAGATGGAGCTTTCTGGGCTCCAGTGTTACTGTTACAATGCTGTTTTGTTTTCTCTGGTTTTCTTTTAGATATCTTCTTTTTATATTACGAAAATTCTGCTTTGATGCTGCTTGCAATGCCAGTGATTGGTGTTTATAACAGACGATGTAAAAAGGCTTTCTGTGTTGGTTCTTGTCACCATTCCTGTTATTTTCGCATCCGGAGACCTTCTTTATCCCTTCATCCCTTCCCCCCTTCCCCATTCCCCCCTTCCCCCCTTCCCCACTCCCCTTTCCCCCCTTCCCCCCTCCCCTTTCCCCCTTTCCCCCCTCCCCCTTCATCCCTCATCTCCACCTCTTGCCAGCTGCCCGTCGTGTATGCAGCCACTGTTGCGTTCTCACTCCTTCACCCCCCCGTCCCCCGTGCCCCCTTCACCCCGCCTCTCCAGCCCTCTTCAGCTGCCCGTCGTGTTGCCGCGGTTGCTTTCAACGCCATCTCGCAAGTGCTCGACTCCGCTCCGGTCAGTCCTCACACGTGCATGCATGCCTGCAAGCCTTATATCGTTACCACCGTTGCTTTCAACGCCATCTCGCAAGTGCTCGACTCCGCTCCGGTCAGTCCTCACACGTGCATGCATGCCTGCAAGCCTTATATCGTTACCGCCGTTGCTTTCAACGTCTTCTCGCAAGTGCTCGACTCCGCTCCGGTCAGTCCTTATGCGATGAGTGTTGAAGCAGTATTGAAGCTTCCGTGATTTTCTGTGCTTGCCGCTGGTTTTGAGTCTACTCAAAAGCAGACCCGCTCCGCTCCGGTCAGTCCTTATGCGATGAGTGTTGAAGCAGTATTGAAGCTTTGGTGCTTTTCTGTGCATGCCGTTGCTTTGAGTCAACTCAAAACCAGACCCCGCCCTGGTCTGCCCTCACTCCAGTGTTGAAGAGGCATTGAAAGCTTCGTTTTGAGGCGCCTCAAAACTAGACACTGCTGCTCCCTTCTATCATGGCTAACATCACTCCAGTGTTGAAGAGGTATTGAAAGCTTCGTTCGATGCTATCTGTGATTGGTGGCCTTTGAGGCGCCCCCAAGAAGATGGCTGTCTCTCGTGCATGCTGCACCATTGCGTCGCATGCATGCTGCACCATTGTCAAGACTCAAATCACGTGCGCCGAAGGTGGTGCCTTCTCAGTAACCTTTCTCTACGCCCTATGCCTCGTGCCTGCAGGACTGGAAGGTGGTGGCTCCCAACTTCGCCCATCTGCTTGAGTCGGCTTTCAGACGTCTCAAATCTAAATGTCTATCACACAAATGCCTCCGTGCCTGCAGGGTTGGAAGGTGGTGGCTCCCAACTTCTCTCATCTGCTTGAGTCGGCTTTCAGACGTCTCAAATCTAAATGTCTATCACACAAATGCCTCCGTGCCTGCAGGGTTGGAAGGTGGTGGCTCCCAACTTCGCCCATCTGCTTGAGTCGGCTTTCAGACGTCTCAAATCTAAATGTCTATCACACAAATGCCTCCGTGCCTGCAGGGTTGGAAGGTGGTGGCTCCCAACTTCGCCCATCTGCTTGAGTCGGCTTTCAGACGTCTCAAATCTAAATGTCTATCACACAAATGCCTCCGTGCCTGCAGGGTTGGAAGGTGGTGGCTCCCAACTTCGCCCATCTGCTTGAGTCGGCTTTCAGACGTCTCAAATCTAAATGTCTATCACACAAATGCCTCCGTGCCTGCAGGGTTGGAAGGTGGTGGCTCCCAACTTCTCTCATCTGCTTGAGTCGGCTTTCAGACGTCTCAAATCTAAATGTCTATCACACAAATGCCTCCGTGCCTGCAGGGTTGGAAGGTGGTGGCTCCCAACTTCTCTCATCTGCTTGAGTCGGCTTTCAGACGTCTCAAATCTAAATGTCTATCACACAAATCCTTCCGTGCCTGCAGGGTTGGAAGGTGGTGGCTCCCAACTTCGCCCATCTGCTTGAGTCGGCCATCTTCCCCGTGCTTTGCCTGCGCCCCCACGTGAGTCCTCATGAGCATGAGGATCTCAAGACCTCATGAGCACAATTGTGTACATTCCATCTGCTTGAGCCTGTCAGTCACGCACCCTGCTCTGCACTGCACCCCCACCCCACCCCACGTGAGTCATTCCTAGTTTCAGCACTCAGGGTAAGTTGAATCCTAAGAAAAAGGATTCCCCTTTTATTCTTCCTTCTCACATGCCTTCGGGCGGCAGGATTTGGAGCTGTGGGATGAGGACGAGGAGGAGTATGTACTACGGAATCTACCCACAGATTTAGTGAGTGGCGTTATTCTTATAGAATATTATATTTATACATTTTTTTTTAACTACTGCATTCAAAAAGGGGTGTTTTAGTTTAGCACATTCCATGTGTCAGCAGCAGCGTCAACGATTTTGATACCACTAGTAGTAACACACCTTGAATCTTCCTATCATTCTCTTTCTATTTCTCTCGCTCTTCCTTCCCCACCACCTCCCTCCCCCACCCCCCCCCCCTCCACCCTGGGCACGAGCAGGATGACTTGGATGAGATTGACAGCTATGATCCACGGCAGTGTGCTGCTCACCTGCTGGCGCTCATTGCCACTTCCAAGGTACTGATGCGCAGGCGCGCGTACTGTTGCGCAGGCACGCACACATTCACTGGGAACACACACGAGCATGCATGCGTGCAACACATTCACCTACTGGCACTCATTGCTGCTCCCAAGGTAATGCCTTTGGGAGCCCACATGAACACACACACACCATGCTTACGCGCGCACACACACACACTGTCACACGGAACAAGGGCACGCCAGAAGCAGCAGCTTCTTTTCATCTCCTAGTGCCCCCACTTCACCTTCATTCATCCCCCCTTCCCTCCCCCCTCAACCCCTCCCTCGTCCCCACCTCCCCCCCCCTTCCCCCCACCGCCCCTCAACAGGGCAGCCCAGCCAAGGGCAAGCCGGGAGCAGCAGCCGCACCCTCCAAGTCGACTTCACCAGCAGCAGGCAGAAGGAGACAGAGACGGCCGGCCGCCACTAAGGACACGGATGCAGCAGCTGCCACTGTGGTGCTTCCTTTCCTCTCCAGGTGTGTTTTGTTGATTTGTTGGAAGATTGAAAGAGACTGAGGACACAGGTAGGAGGGGACGAAGAAGGCCGGCCGCTAATAAGGATACGGATGCAGCAGCTGCCACTGGCATGCTTCCTTTCCTCTCCAGGTGTTTTTTGTCAATATGCCATACTCATCCCCACGGACTGCTATGCTATGGGTTCCATTGCTCCTTTCAAGCAAACAGCCGCCTGCCTTTTCCAGGTGTCTTTTTTGTAAGAATGAGAGATTGCGTTTGTTCAACTTCCCTGCGACACAAAAGGGACTGACGTGTTTCAGCATTCCCTCCGGTGTTTCCTTACCTGTCTAGGTTCGCCGTACCGGCCGATGCTGCAGTCCCGTTGGACGGCATGTTTGCGCCGGGGGAAGGGGGGCGGCTGGCTCCTGCGGATGCAGCCAGTGCTGCTGTCGTCCAGTGAGTTTGGCTTGGCTTGGGGTCCTTTTCCATCCTCCCATCCCTCCCTTGTTCTCTCCTGTGCCTCTCTCCTGTGACAACGTAGACCTTCTGTGCCTCGCTCCCCCTCCTTTGGCTCCGTCTGTGCTCCTGTGCTCATCTCACTGCGTTACAAGCACGTGCTGCTACTATGAAAGGAGTATCATGCTCTTCCTCTATGTCTCGCTCACCCCCCCTCCACCCGTCTTACCATGTGCTCGTGTGTGCCTATCTGCCGACCCACGGCAGCTACTTCGGTGCCCTGCACTGCAAGCACATGCTCCCATGAACGGAGTATCCATCCCTTCTGTGCCTCCCCTTTCCTCCCCCCCCTCCCGTTCTCCCTTCGCCAACCTGTGTGCTCCTCATGTGGTGCGATCCCACCCCATGGCATGGCAGCTACTTTGGCGTCCTGCAAGCGTATGCTGCCATGAAAGAGGTGCACCCTCTTTCTCCTCCAGTCCAGTCCAGCCTCGTTTTGAGCAACCTTTGAGGCGTCTCAAAACTGCCCTGCAAGCATATGCTGCCATGAAAGGGGTGCACCCTTCTATCTAGCCTCGTCTTGCTTTTCCCCGAACGCCCATTCTCCTCTCCGGATCCCATCGTTTCTCCTCTCCCTTAGTTTCTCATCCTCTCCTCCAATGCCCCCTCCCCCCCCCTCCCTTCCTCAGTACTGCCAGCCAGGTCGCTACCAGCGCGTGAAACCTACCCCACCTTCCCCCCTGCCCCCTCCCTCCCCTCCCTTCCCTCCGGTAGTACTTTGAGCGGCAGCCCAGTCAGCTGGAGCAACTGCTGCCAGTGCGCGTTCTGTCTCTCTTCGCGCAGCGCCACGTCAGCGCCGTCCTACTGGCCTCTGCCACGTGGCTGCTGGGAGAGCTCTCTGCCGCCCTGCCAGAGGTGAGGACTGTCCGATGATAATAATCCAGCTCAGAGATTTTATCGTGCATCAAAGGATCATATCGTATCATATCATATCGTCTGTGTCGTGAGACGCCCAGGACTCCTCCAGTCCAGTCCAGTCCAATCCAGTCCAGGGTCACCAGTTAGTGAGTTTGGGTCCCTTGTCGGTCCGACCGACGTGGCAGTTTAGTGTACCCTGTACTCAAAAACTACTCACCTGGATGTCAATTACGGGTGCATGGTGGTACAACCTTCATTAGGTATTCAGTTCAGTTTCCATGCTGGATGATGCCGGAGTGCTGCCTCAGGGCGGTTCAATGATCCGAATGATGCCTCAGGGCGCATTTGGGTAGATACCTCAACCAACTCTTACTTGGATAGGAAAGGGTGCATGTTCTGTGGAAGTGATTTCGGCTGTTTGTCCTCGGGCCGTCCACTTCCCTTCGTTCCCTCCCTTACCTTGCACCGCCTTCGTATTGCAGTCGTGTTTGTTCTCTTCTCCAATTTCCCTCACATTCCCGTCAGTCAGTCTCTGCACGCTCCTGTCTACCAAGCGAGCATGAAGGCCTTGGCAGCGGGGACGTGGACAGGCAATCTTTGTTCCTTACCTCACTTCCCCCCCCTCCGCCCCTCCTCTCTGCCCCTTCTCCGTCAGTCTCTGCACGCCCCTGTGTACGGGGCGACCATGAAGGCCATGGCAGCGGGGGCTGTCAACAGTCAACCTTACTCTTCCTCCCCGCCCGTTTCCCTCCTCCCGTCCCCTCCCCCTCCCCGCCAGTCCCTGCACGCCCCTGTGTACGGGGCGACCATGAAGGCCATGGCAGCGGGGGCTGTCAACAGTCAACCTTACTCTTCCTCCCCGCCCGTTTCCCTCCTCCCGTCCCCTCCCCCTCCCCGCCAGTCCCTGCACGCCCCTGTGTACGGGGCGACCATGAAGGCCATGGCAGCGGGGGACGTGGACGGGCAGTCGTGGGCCGTGGTGCGCACTGCGGCCTCTCATGCCGTCTCCTACTTCATCCAGGTCAGCTACTTTCTTATCCAGGTCAGCTTCTTTGGTATCCAGGTCAGCTCCCTCTTCATCCAAGTCAGATCCTTTCTTATCCAGGTCACTGCCACGCATCCCTCGTCGTTATTCCCTTTGTTTCGTTCTGACGCGCCTCGAAGTCCTCATTTTACGTCCTCATTTTTTGTTCCCTGTACTGTACCTTGGTTACGACCTTTGTAAAAGTCAAAATCAGATCATAAATCACTAGAACGACATGGAGCCGATCAGACGGCTCCAGAACGACATGCAATGCAACCTTTCCTCCCTTCCCTTCCTCGCGTGTACCTCCATCCCTCCATCCCTCCATCCCTCTCTCATCCAGAATGACGTGGAGCCATCCGATTGGCTGGCGTTTCTTCAAGCCATAGTAGCAGCAACAAGGGCAGCAGAGGAGAGCGAGGCAGTGAGGGCTCTGGACCTGTTGGAGTCAGTGGCGGTGGAGGGGGGGGAGGGCGTGCACGTGCACCTGCCAGCCATTATTGATGCGGTGGCCAATGACACGTGTGCTGCTCTGCCACCCCAAGACCAGCCCTGGTCTCAGGTAGGAATCAGGTGGCTACAGTGCTGCAGAGCTGGTGCGGTTGCAGCAGGAGAGTGGCGTCTGTCCCTTCGCGCCAGTGAGGGCTCTTGACTTGACCTGTTGGAGTCAGTGGCAGTGGAAGGGGGGGAGGGCATGCACGTGCACGTGCACCTGCCAACTACTATTGACGCTGTGGCCAATGACATGTGCGTTGCCCTGCTGCCTCAAGACCAGCCGTGGTCGCAGGTACGAGTCCAACTGTCATGACTCATGGGTGTCACGGGATGGGAGCCCACCATTGAGAGTTATAGGTAGCAGGTATGTACAGGCCGCAGAGGAGGGGGAGGCAGTGAGGGCTCTTGACCTGTTGGAGACAGTGGCGGTGGAGGGGGGAAGGGTGACTTTTGAGTTGACTCAAAGGACAGTGGCGGTAGAGGGGTGAAGGGCGTGCGCTGCGCTGCGGTGGAAGGGGGAAGGGGGGAAGGGGGGAGGGGGGAGGGGGGGGGGGAGGGGGAAGGGGGGGAGGAGGGGGGGGGGAGGGGGGAGGGGGGGAGGGGGGGAGGGGGGGAGGGGGAGGGGGGGGGGAGGGGGGGGAGGGGGGGAGGGGGGGGGGAGGGGGGAGGGGGGAGGGGGGGAGGGGGGAAGGGGGGGAGGGGGGAGGGGGCAAGGGGGGAGGGGGGAGGGGGGAGGTGGAGAGGGGGGGAAGGGGGGAAGGGCGTGCGCATACCCACTTGCCAGCTGTAATCGACACTGTGGCGAATGACACGTGCGTTGCTCTGCCACCTCAAGACGAGCCCTGGTCGGAGGTACAAACGAATCAGTAACAGGCAGACACAGGGTCGCATGTGCAGACAGGTGATAGGTAGGTACGATACACCGACCCAGGTGGCATATGAGGGGAGGCAGTGAGGGCTCTGGACGTTCAGGAGTCAGCGGCTGGCAGTGAGGGCTCTGGACCATCTAGAGTCAGTGGCAGTGGAGGGGGGGGGAAGGGCGTGCACACCCGCTGCAGGAAGGGCCTGCCAGCTATTATCGCTGCAATGGCTAATGACACCTGATTTGCTCTGCCTCCTCTTTTTGAGGCGCCTCAAATATGGAGGCTGTTGACACCTGTTCTGCTCTGCCTCCTCTGCTTGAGGCACCTCAGAAATAGAGGCTATTGATGCCTGTTTTGCTCTGCCTCCTCAAAACAGTTACGGTTTTCTCGTGTGTGCCAGGGGGAAGTTTTGAGTCGACCCAAACAGCTGCCAGGGGAAGGGACCGCTGCCCTTTGATGGTCCACAGTCCACGCCCTCCCCCCCTCATTCCCACCCTCCCTCCCCCCTGTTCCTCCATTCCTCCCTCAGCACGCATGGGCGCTCTTCTCTGCCCTGGTCTCTCTGGTCGAGTCGTGGGCCGATGACGAGCTGCCAGGGGGAGGGCCTGCTGCCTTTTGATAGTCCTCTCCCTTCCCCCCCATTCCCCCCCATTCCCCCCCATTCCCCCCCATTCCCCCCCATTCCCCCCATTCCCCCCCATTCCCCCCCATTCCCCCCCATTCCCCCCATTCCCCCCCATTCCCCCCCATTCCCCCCCATTCCCCGCCATTGCCCCCATTCCCCCCCATTCCCCCCATTCCCCCCATCCCCCCCATTCCCCCCCATTCCCCCCCATTCCCCGCCATTGCCCCCCCCCCCCCTGTTCCTCCTTTCCTCACTCAGCGTGTGTGGGCGCTCTTCTCAGCGCTGGCGTCTCTGGTCGAGTCATGGGCCGATGACGAGCTGCCAGGGGGAGAGGACGAGGAGGAGGTGGAGGAAGGCGAGGAGAGGGAGGGGAGGGAGGGAGCAGGGACGGAGGAGCGGAATCGGAGGGCGGTGGAAGTGGCAGCGTCTGTGGCGCGGGTGCTCAGAGTGGCATGGCTGAATGAGCCGGTGAGTGTTCAGTGAATTCTCCTGTCCTTTTTTCCACCATCACCTGATGCCATTGCTGCCATAAGGCAGTGCAGGTGGCACCATCTGTTGCTCGAGTGCTCAGAGTAGCATTAGCTGAAAGAGCCAGCGAGTGAGTTTTTGTGGTTAAGCTTTTTGTTGGATCGTGAACCGGTGAGTGGTTTTTCATGAGCGGTTAATGTACCACTGACTTCCAGGTTCTAACACAGGCGAAAGGTGCGCAAGGCGGCCAGGGTCACCGCCACCACTGGAACTTTCACATGCACTCCCGGTACTGGTGGTACCATTACTTTTATATCAGTCCCGGTACGTTTTGCACTCAAAAGTCACCTCACTCCCGGTACTGGTGCCAGTGCTTTTATCTAGTTGACTCAAAAGTTACCTCACTCCCGATACTGGTGCCGGTGCTTTTACCTAGTTGACTCAAAAGCCACCTCACTCCCGGTGCCGATGCCAGTATCAACAGGGGCTCTGCCAGGGTCACCTCTCCGCCACTGGAACTTTTGCATGCACTTCTGGTGCTCACACCGATACCGATACCGATACCGATACCGATACCGATACCGATACCGATACCAGTATCGCAGGGGCTCCGCCAGGGTCACCACCGGCGCCGGCCCGTGCTCGCATCCTCCTCACTCTCTCCGCCTCTTGCCCTCAAAGAAGCTGATCGCCTTCCTCGCTGTGCACTCTTCCTCTGCCTTCCTCCACTCCTCCCTCTTTCACCTTAGCTCCTTTCTCGTTGCTCTCAGACACCTCAGAACGTGCTCCTCAGAACTTGCTCCTCAGAACTTGCTCCTCAGAACTTGCTCCTCAGAACGTGCTCCTCAGAACGTGCTCCTCAGAACTTGCTCCTCAGAACTTGCTCCTCAGAACGTGCTCCTCAGAACGTGCTCCTCAGAACGTGCTCCTCAGAACTTGCTCCTCAGAACGTGCTCCTCAGAACGTGCTCCTCAGAACTTGCTCCTCAGAACGTGCTCCTCAGAACTTGCTCCTCAGAACGTGCTCCTCAGAACTTGCTCCTCAGAACTTGCTCCTCAGAACTTGCTCCTCAGAACGTGCTCCTCAGAACTTGCTCCTCAGAACTGCTCAGAACTTGCTCCTCAGAACTTGCTCCTCAGAACTTGCTCCTCAGAACTTGCTCCTCAGAACGTGCTCCTCAGAACGTGCTCCTCAGAACGTGCTCCTCAGAACTTGCTCCTCAGAACGTGCTCCTCAGAACGTGCTCCTCAGAACTTGCTCCTCAGAACGGTGCTCCTCAGAACTTGCTCCTCAGAACGTGCTCCTCAGAACGTGCTCCTCAGAACTTGCTCCTCAGAACTTGCTCCTCAGAACTTGCTCCTCAGAACTTGCTCCTCAGAACTTGCTCCTCAGAACTTGCTCCTCAGAACTTGCTCCTCAGAACTTGCTCCTCAGAACGTGCTCCTCAGAACTTGCTCCTCAGAACTTGCTCCTCAGAACGTGCTCCTCAGAACTTGCTCCTCAGAACTTGCTCCTCAGAACTTGCTCCTCAGAACGTGCTCCTCAGAACGTGCTCCTCAGAACTTGCTCCTCAGAACGTGCTCCTCAGAACGTGCTCCTCAGAACTTGCTCCTCAGAACGTGCTCCTCAGAACTTGCTCCTCAGAACTTGCTCCTCAGAACGTGCTCCTCAGAACGTGCTCCTCAGAACGTGCTCCTCAGAATCTGCTCCTCAGAACTTGCTCCTCAGAACGTGCTCCTCAGAACGTGCTCCTCAGAACTTGCTCCTCAGAACTTGCTCCTCAGAACGTGCTCCTCAGAACTTGCTCCTCAGAACTTGCTCCTCAGAACTTGCTCCTCAGAACTTGCTCCTCAGAACTTGCTCCTCAGAACGTGCTCCTCAGAACGTGCTCCTCAGAACGTGCTCCTCAGAACTTGCTCCTCAGAACGTGCTCCTCAGAACGTGCTCCTCAGAACTTGCTCCTCAGAACGTGCTCCTCAGAACTTGCTCCTCAGAACGTGCTCCTCAGAACGTGCTCCTCAGAACTTGCTCCTCAGAACTTGCTCCTCAGAACGTGCTCCTCAGAACTTGCTCCTCAGAACGTGCTCCTCAGAACGTGCTCCTCAGAACTTGCTCCTCAGAACTTGCTCCTCAGAACGTGCTCCTCAGAACTTGCTCCTCAGAACTTGCTCCTCAGAACTTGCTCCTCAGAACGTGCTCCTCAGAACTTGCTCCTCAGAACGTGCTCCTCAGAACTTGCTCCTCAGAACG
The DNA here is from genome assembly GCA_027943415.1 of Closterium sp. NIES-67. NCBI lineage: Eukaryota > Viridiplantae > Streptophyta > Zygnematophyceae > Desmidiales > Closteriaceae > Closterium > Closterium sp. NIES-67. Next base: position 322,925 of record BQMB01001816.1, read on the forward strand.
TGCTCCTCAGAACGTGCTCCTCAGAACGTGCTCCTCAGAACTTGCTCCTCAGAACTTGCTCCTCAGAACTTGCTCCTCAGAACGTGCTCCTCAGAACGTGCTCCTCAGAACGTGCTCCTCAGAATCTGCTCCTCAGAACTTGCTCCTCAGAACGTGCTCCTCAGAACGTGCTCCTCAGAACTTGCTCCTCAGAACTTGCTCCTCAGAACTTGCTCCTCAGAACGTGCTCCTCAGAACGTGCTCCTCAGAACGTGCTCCTCAGAACTTGCTCCTCAGAACTTGCTCCTCAGAACGTGCTCCTCAGAATCTGCTCCTCAGAACTTGCTCCTCAGAACGTGCTCCTCAGAACTTGCTCCTCAGAACTTGCTCCTCAGAACTTGCTCCTCAGAACTGCTCCTCAGAACGTGCTCCTCAGAACTTGCTCCTCAGAACGTGCTCCTCAGAACTTGCTCCTCAGAACGTGCTCCTCAGAACTTGCTCCTCAGAACGTGCTCCTCAGAACTTGCTCCTCAGAACTTGCTCCTCAGAACTTGCTCCTCAGAACGTGCTCCTCAGAACTTGCTCCTCAGAACGTGCTCCTCAGAACTTGCTCCTCAGAACGTGCTCCTCAGAACGTGCTCCTCAGAACTTGCTCCTCAGAACGTGCTCCTCAGAACTTGCTCCTCAGAACTTGCTCCTCAGAACGTGCTCCTCAGAACGTGCTCCTCAGAACGTGCTCCTCAGAATCTGCTCCTCAGAACTTGCTCCTCAGAACGTGCTCCTCAGAACGTGCTCCTCAGAACGTGCTCCTCAGAACTTGCTCCTCAGAACTTGCTCCTCAGAACTTGCTCCTCAGAACTTGCTCCTCAGAACGTGCTCCTCAGAATCTGCTCCTCAGAACTTGCTCCTCAGAACGTGCTCCTCAGAACTTGCTCCTCAGAACTTGCTCCTCAGAACTTGCTCCTCAGAACGTGCTCCTCAGAACTTGCTCCTCAGAACGTGCTCCTCAGAACTTGCTCCTCAGAACGTGCTCCTCAGAACTTGCTCCTCAGAACGTGCTCCTCAGAACGTGCTCCTCAGAACGTGCTCCTCAGAACTTGCTCCTCAGAACGTGCTCCTCAGAACTTGCTCCTCAGAACTTGCTCCTCAGAACTTGCTCCTCAGAACTTGCTCCTCAGAACTTGCTCCTCAGAACTTGCTCCTCAGAACTTGCTCCTCAGAACTTGCTCCTCAGAACTTGCTCCTCAGAACGTGCTCCTCAGAACTTGCTCCTCAGAACTTGCTCCTCAGAACTTGCTCCTCAGAACGTGCTCCTCAGAACTTGCTCCTCAGAACTTGCTCCTCAGAACTTGCTCCTCAGAACTTGCTCCTCAGAACTTGCTCCTCAGAACTTGCTCCTCAGAACTTGCTCCTCAGAACGTGCTCCTCAGAACGTGCTCCTCAGAACGTGCTCCTCAGAACGTGCTCCTCAGAACTTGCTCCTCAGAACTTGCTCCTCAGAACTTGCTCCTCAGAACTTGCTCCTCAGAACGTGCTCCTCAGAATCTGCTCCTCAGAACTTGCTCCTCAGAACGTGCTCCTCAGAATCTGCTCCTCAGAACTTGCTCCTCAGAACGTGCTCCTCAGAACTTGCTCCTCAGAACTTGCTCCTCAGAACTTGCTCCTCAGAACGTGCTCCTCAGAACTTGCTCCTCAGAACGTGCTCCTCAGAACTTGCTCCTCAGAACGTGCTCCTCAGAACTTGCTCCTCAGAACGTGCTCCTCAGAACGTGCTCCTCAGAACGTGCTCCTCAGAACTTGCTCCTCAGAACGTGCTCCTCAGAACTTGCTCCTCAGAACTTGCTCCTCAGAACTTGCTCCTCAGAACTTGCTCCTCAGAACTTGCTCCTCAGAACGTGCTCCTCAGAATCTGCTCCTCAGAACTTGCTCCTCAGAACGTGCTCCTCAGAACTTGCTCCTCAGAACTTGCTCCTCAGAACTTGCTCCTCAGAACGTGCTCCTCAGAACTTGCTCCTCAGAACGTGCTCCTCAGAACTTGCTCCTCAGAACGTGCTCCTCAGAACTTGCTCCTCAGAACGTGCTCCTCAGAACGTGCTCCTCAGAACGTGCTCCTCAGAACTTGCTCCTCAGAACGTGCTCCTCAGAACTTGCTCCTCAGAACTTGCTCCTCAGAACTTGCTCCTCAGAACTTGCTCCTCAGAACTTGCTCCTCAGAACGTGCTCCTCAGAACTTGCTCCTCAGAACGTGCTCCTCAGAACGTGCTCCTCAGAACGTGCTCCTCAGAACGTGCTCCTCAGAACGTGCTCCTCAGAACTTGCTCCTCAGAACTTGCTCCTCAGAACTTGCTCCTCAGAACTTGCTCCTCAGAACTTGCTCCTCAGAACGTGCTCCTCAGAACTTGCTCCTCAGAACTTGCTCCTCAGAACGTGCTCCTCAGAACTTGCTCCTCAGAACTTGCTCCTCAGAACTTGCTCCTCAGAACTTGCTCCTCACCGCCTTTCAGCATTCCTCAGCAGCGCTTTCCTCACCTCTTCTACCTACCAGTATTCCGCACCTAACAGCCACTCACTTCCTTGTTCTCCCCCCCCCCCCATCAGGTCGATCCATCACTCGCAGCATCAGCACTGGCAGCTACAAGGAGCAAGGCAGCGAGGAGGGCAAGGAGCCACCCCCCCCCTCATGGTTCGACACCTCTCTGCTGCTCTCCTTCCTTCTCCGAACCCCCCGTTCCCTGTTCTTCTCTCCCCTCCCTCCCCTCCCATCCCCTCCCCCTCCCCCTCCCCCCCACCTCAGGTAGATCCATCCCTCTTGAAGACCCAGCCATCAGTCGCACCAGCATCAGAGCAAGGGGAGGACAAGGAGCCGCCCCCCACCTCGTGGTTCGACGCCTCTCTGCTGCTCTCCTTCGTGCTCAAAGCCGCTGCCAACGTTCCCTCCTCATCCTCCTCCTCCGTCCCTGCTGCTACAACCGCTGCTGCTACAACCGCTGCTGCTGCTACAACCGCTGCTGCTACAGCTGGTGCTGCAGCAGCGGATGCAGTGGTGCTGGTGGGGCAGTGGCAGGTGGTGCCCCTGTTGGACAAGTGGGTGGAGCTGATTGCAGAGTGGACGGCTTGGGAGGAGGATGAGGACGAGGCGGTGTTCCAGACCATCGATTCTCTGCTTCTGTTGAACGTGAGTATGCTCTTCTCTTCTTGAGGCATTGCTGGACACGTGGGTGGAGAAAGTTGAGGTGCCTCAATCTAGACTTCTTGAGCCACTGGTTGACTCGTGGGTGGAGCTGATTGCTGAATGGACAGCATGAGAGCAGGATGAGCACGAGCAGTGTTTCAAGCCTTTGACGCTGTGCTGCCGCTACACGTGAATGGTATTCTCTTAGTATTCTCTGCTATTCTTTTAGTATTCTCTTAGTATTCTCTTCTTATTCTCTTAGTATTCTCTTAGTATTCTCTTCTTATTCTCTTAGTATTCTCTTAGTGTTCTCTTCTTATTCTCCTAGTATTCTCTTCTTATTCTCTTAGTATTCTCTTAGTATTCTCTTCCTTTGTCGTTGCTCAACAAGCGCATGCAAAACATAACATAGACAAGACTCTGGTGGGGCAGTGGAGGAAGCTCTGCTGGACAAGCGGGTGGATCTGATTGCTGAATGCGCCTTTCTTTTGTGCTCCTCAAGAAGATCAAACGTGTAGAAAAGTAGACTCGATGTGCATAGCTGGAAGATGCACAAGTTGGAGATGGTAAAGATATGTTCCAAGAGGAGTCCCAGAAAGTGTAAGACAAAAGGGTAAATAAAGATGACAAAGATATTGGGCTAAGTAGGCCCAGATTGTGGTGAAGAGAGAGATGGAGAAGTGTGGGCGACTTGGGCTGGTCCAGGTGAGGAGAATGGCACCCAAGAGACTTGGGGTGCCCAATTGGGTGCTCAAGTCGCCCACAGTCAAGGTGGGGACGTGAGGAACCCTCAAAGTGGGCCTGGAAGCGCCCCCACTAGTGGAACCGCGATTCCACAAGTTGGATTCGTGGTTCCACAAGCTGGAGCCGCGTTTTCATGGTTGAGAAACGTGGGTCCAGGTTGGAGCCGCGTCCCAAATGTGGGATGCGTGGTGAGGTACCCCAATTCGGATTTTGGGGTGCCTAGCCTTTGATAAAATCACTTGGGGGGCACCCTATTCCTAATATAAGCTAACCACTAATGTCTACACCTAATATAATGTAACACATTACACATAATAGAGAAATGTACTAAGTTGACTACATCCCAGATAAAAGCCTAAAACAGATACTCAACAACACCCCCCCTTAGGGTGACACCAAGGGAGAGTCTCGGGAAGAAGAGGCAGGGCGTAGGCCAATGCAGGACCGGAGACGCTGAAAAGTGTCACGGGAAAGAGGCTTGGTACCGAGATCAGCAAGGTTGTCATGAGTAGGCACATAGTGCAGTGAGATATGGCCCTTGTGAACGTGATCACGGAGGAAATGATGTCGGATGTCAATGTGCTTGGCACGGGCATGGAAGACACCAGCGTCCTTGGCCAAGACAATGGCGCTTGTGTTGTCACAGATCAAAGGGGTGGGACCAGCGGGGGGAAGTCCAAGGGAGGTGAGGAGAGTGCGGAGCCAAAGAGCTTCATGGGCTGCCGCACCAAGCGCATAGTATTCGGCCTCACAAGAGGACGTGGCCACCACACATTGCCTCTTGGATTGCCAGGAGATGAGGGAAGGACCAAGAAAAAAGAGATAGGTAGTGAGGGAACGGCGATCCTCACTTTCGGAGGCCCATGAAGCATCACAGTAGCCGATGAGGTGGAGGGAGGAGGATTGCCACCAAGCAGTAAACCATGGGAAGATGTTCCCTTGAGGTAGCGGAGAGCACGTTTGGCAGCCAGCCAATGAGGGTCGGACCATGAGTGGAGGTGACGGGAGAGAAGGCCAGTGGAGTGGGCGATGTCAGGACGAGTAGCGACCATGGCGTACATGAGAGAGCCAACCAAGGAGGGATATGGGACGGTTTGAGATGGCGGTGAAGAGGGGTGGGAAGGGAGGAGGAGCTTAGAGTCCATGGGGGTATGGCTGGGGTTGGAATGGGAGAGCGAATAGGTGGATAGGAGCGCAGCAATAAATTTGGACTGGTGGGCATGGAGAGTGCGGGAAGAGCGGTCGCGGTCTAGGTGGAGGCCGAGGTAATAGGTGAGGGGGCCGAGGTCACGGAGTTTAAAGCGACTGGCCAGAGACGTCTTGAAGGTGGTAAGGGGTGCAAGAGTGGTAGATAGGATGATGAGGTCGTCCACGTAGACAAGGACGAAGAAGTGGGATGGATGAGGGAGGAGAGGTGAAGAGGAGGCGGTGATGAAGAGGCCAGGGTCAGCGTCGGAGGTGTGAAGGCCAAAGGAGAGAAGCTCCTCTTTCAGCTTTTTGTACCAGCAGCGGGGCGCTTGTTTGAGGTCATATAGGGGCTTGTGCAGCAAACAAACTTGAGGAGAGCCATCAGGAGCAGTGAGCTCGAAGCCGGGGGGTTGAGTCATGTAGATGAGCTCGTCAAGATCGCCGTTGAGAAAGGCATTGGAGATGTCGAGCTGATGCATCTCAAGATCAAGAGCGGCAGCAAGGGTGAGGAGCAAGCGGAGCGTGGGCAAAGCGAATGGTAGGTGCAAAAGTCTCCGTGTAGTCGATGCCTTCACGTTGCTTGAAGCCTTTGACCACCAAGCGAGCCTTATAACGCTCAATGGACCCATTTGGGTTTTCTTTGACCTTGAACACCCACTTGCAAGGTATGGGGGTGCAGCCGGGTGGCGTGGGCACAATGCTGTAAGTGTTGTTGGCGAGGAGAGCAGCGATTTCGGCATCAGCAGCGGCTAGCCAGTGGGGAGCAGCAGGGCAATAACGGGCGGCTATGATGGTAGCGGGCTCGTAGTGGAATGAAGGGCTATGTGTGCAAAATCGTGAAGGAAATGGTGGACGCGCGATCTTCAGCAAGGATGGTTCGAGAGGAAGGATCGGGAAAGGTGAGGTGAAAGTCTTGGGCGTCTGGTGATGGAAGATAGGGAAAGGGAAGGGGTGAGGAAGAAGGTGAGAGGCGGGCTGGAGGAAGGATGGAAGCGTGTAAGGCTGAAGGGATGGGGTGGGGAGGGGGGGAAGGGAGATGCAGCGGGAGTGGAAGTGGGAGAGATAGCTCCGGGAGGTGGAGGAGGCGGGTGCGAGGTGGCAGGGGTGATGGAAGTGGTAGGCTGGGAAGACGGGTGAAGGGGAAAAGATATGGTGGTGGGAGTGGGGGCGGAGGTGGGGGTGGTGACGGTTGTGGAGAAGGAGGTGGTGAAGGGGATGTTTCAAGGAAAGTGACATCGCGGGAGTAGACCACGCGGCGAAGGGAAGGGACGTAAATGCGATATGCTTTGTAACCGTCAAGGACTCCGTAGCCAAGTAAGACGCCCGCGGCGCTACGGTCATGTAATTTAGAAGGCTGCTGAAGAGAAGGTAGAAGCACAGAAACGGGCAGCCAAACACGCGAAAGTGCGTGACATCCGGCCGCTGACCGTCCACAGCTCCATAGGGGTGACGGAACGAGGGAGCGAACGGGAGGAGAGTGATTCCGAATGTAGGCAGCGGTGAGGGCCGCTTCTCCCCACCAACCACGAGGAAGCGCTATCATGTAGCATGCACCGCACCATGTCCAGGATGGTGCGGTTCAGCCGCTCCGCGACGCCATTTGCTGCGGAGTATATGGGGCTGAAACCCGCCGGGTGATGCCATGCGAATCGAGGAAGGTCTGAAAAGCTTGGAAAGATACTCCGGGGCACCATCTGATTGCAGCGCCTTGAGGCGCGTGTTACGTTGGCGTTCAACAGTAGCGAGATAGCGCTGAAAGGTGGAGAGGACGGCAGAGCGCGATTTGAGGAGGTAGATGGTGGTAAAGCGGCTGAAGTCGTCAATGAAGGTGAGGATATAGGTGGCGCCGCCAAAGGTGGTGCCAATGGGAAAGGGGCCAGCGACATCCGTGTGAACGAGGTCAAGCGGGGCAGAGGAGGAGGAGATGGAAGGTGGAACGGTTGGCGAGTCTGCTTCCCACGAAGGCACGAAGTGCAATTGGAAGGGAGGGAACCCTGGAGTTGGAGACCGCTGACCATCCGTTCAGAGTGAAGTTGCTGCAAGCTGGGGCCGTTGAGATGCCCAAAGCGCGATGCCAAAGGAGAGTAGCGGCAGCAGACACGATGCTGGAACAAAGTGGAAACGGGGTCGACACAGTAGAAGCCGTAGCTTGCGGGGTTAAGGCAGCAGGGCTGAGAGAAATGAAAAACAACTTCATATCCTCGTAGGCAACAGCAAGAGGGTGGACCCCTTGAACAGTTGGGCTGGAGCATGAAGGGGAAAGTGGGTGGTGAGACCCTCTTCCTTGAGCTTGCGCACGGAGATGATGTTGTGAATGGTTTGAGGAATATAGAGGACATCGTGGAGGGTAACAGGATGCGTATGGTTCTCGTGATGAGCATAGAGGATGATATCACCAATGCCTTGGGCAAGATACTGTTCACCGCCGCCAAATCGAATGCCACTACCAGGGGACGGCCGGTGGAGGGAAGGAATATATGAGGATTATTGCATAGATGGGATGAAGCGCCGGAGTCAAGGAGCCAGGAGGAGGGGGAGGAGGAATGGGAGCTGGTGAAGGCGGAGGCTAGAGGGCGCTGAAACATAATGGAGAAAAGGAAGAGCAGGAGGGAGGGAGCACAAAGAGCGAGGGAAGGAATGGGAGCGATGGCAGCCAAGAGGCAGGGAGTAAGTGAGCGGTAGTGACATCAGCATAGCGAGGGTCAAGTGGAGAAGACATCAATGCCGTGGACAAAGGAGGAGTGGCAGGTGTCGGGGAAGTGGGTCGTAGCGAGGAGAGGGGAGAATGGGCTGGGCAGAGTGGGCAGAATAAGGCAGAGGGGAGTGCGTGGATGCCTTGTTGGGCGAGCTGGATGTGGGAGAACGGAAGTTGAACTGCTGGAGCTGCTGTGGTATGGCTGGTGGTGCTGCTGTTGGTGCAGGTGCGGCTGCTGCTGCTGCGGCGGCTGCTGCTGCTGCTGCGGCTGCTGCTATTGCTGTCGCCGTTTCTTCTTCTCGAGTTGTGGGCAGTTGGTGATGGCATGACCAGCGGCCTTGCAATAAGCACCATCAGCCGGGATTGAAGATTACTTGGCAGCACGGTCCCATTCAGCATCCACAAGGCGTCCCTCAAGCCACTCAAGGGTCATATCTTTGATTTCTCGGACAGAGCAAAGAGTCTCGGTAAGGGTGTCATAGGACCGGTGAAGACGAGAAGGATAGAGGTGATAGTCACCCAAGAGGGAAGACTATATCCGCTGGTTTGCAGTTGCAGATCGAGGCCACGAACGTGTCAAAGTAGGCATGGACGGACTGGCCGGGATCCATGCGGACAGAGAAGAGTTGTCGCAGCAGACCAAATTGAGCTTGATTGCCAGTTTTGGCAAACTTCTTGTTAAGAAGAGCCCACAACCCGCAGCAGTCTCGGTTGGAGAAACAGACATGGAGAGCTGGGTTGGAAGTGTGGAGAGAAGGTACAGCAAGGCCCGCTGTTCTTGCTCAGCTGCTGCAATGGTAGGGGTAGTAGGGGGCCGACGAGCCTCGTTGGATGGAGTGGCCGGTGCGTCAGCCGTTGAAGAAGCACTAGGACCGGTGGACGAAGAGGTGATGGTGGAGTCGCCAAGGGCACCACGATGCCGACGAGTTGAAAGGTTAGAACCACCATCCGCTTCCAGTGGTTGAAGTTGAGCCATCGGGGAGGAGGGAGGGTAAAGTGAGTTGTCCCAAATGGCTGTCCACAGTGGCCATAGCCCCAAAGAGGACGTCCACAAAAATTTACGCGATGGCCTTAGCTGGAAGTCAAAGAAAAGGTTGCCAAGGGTAGGAGGAACGTTATAGAAAATTTACGGTTGAAAAATCTACTCAGATGCAGATGGGCTGACCAATAGAGGCTCAGCTATAGCTCTGATTACCATGTAGAAAAGTAGACTCGATGTGCATAGCTGGAAGATGCACAAGTTGGAGATGGTAAGATATGTTCCAGAGGAGTCCAGAAAGTGTAAGACAAAAGGGTAAATAAAGATGACAAAGATATTGGGCTAAGTAGGCCCAGATTGTGTGAAGAGAGAGATGGAGAAGTGTGGGCGACTTGGGCTGGTCCAGGTGAGGAGAATGGCACCCAAGAGCTTGGGGTGCCCAATTGGGTGCTCAAGTCGCCCACAGTCAAGGTGGGGACGTGAGGAACCCTCAAGTGGGCCTGGAAGCGCCCCACTAGTGGAACCGCGATTCCACAAGTTGGATTCGTGGTTCCACAAGCTGGACCGCGTTTTCATGGTTGAGAAACGTGGGTCCAGGTTGGAGCCGTCCCAAATGTTGGGATGCGTGGTGAGGTACCCCAATTCGGATTTTGGGGTGCCTAGCCTTTGATAAATCACTTGGGGGCACCCTATTCCTAATATAACCTAACCACTAATGTCTACACCTAATATAATGTAACACATTACACATAATAGAGAAATGTACTAAGTTGACTACATCCCAGATAAAAGCCTAAAACAGATACTCAACAACAAAACGGCTCTTGAGCATATCACTCATGCTCTCTCCCTCCCTTTGAGTCGACTCAAAAGCTTTCTTGTGTGCGCCTCAAGGAGGTCATATGGCTCTTGAGCATATCACTCATGCTCTCTCCCTCCCTTTGAGTCGACTCAAAAGCTTTCTTTCGTGCGCCTCAAGGAGGTCATACGGCTCTTGAGCATATCACTCATGCTCTCTCCCTCCCTCTCCCTTTCTTATGGGTGCCTGCTTCCCCTTCATTCATTCAAACCCTTTTCAACAGCCTTATGCCCCTCCCAGACTTCATTTGCAAGGCCCCTCCGCCGCCTCCTCTCCTGCCCGTGCTGCCGCCTGATTGTAGATTTTTTTTTTACTATATATTGGGTTCCGTCACTTTCTTTTCCTGTCCTTTCCTCTGCGCCTGCTGTTCCCATGCAATTGAATGTTTGAACCCATACCATACCAGAGCCGGACGCCGCTGCCAGACTTCATTTCCAAGGCCCCTCCGCCGCCTCCTCTGCCACCCGTGCCGCCCCGCTCCATCCTCGAAGGCATCGCGTGCTTCGTCTCGTCTGCGCTCTCCGACGGCTCTCCTGCTGCCACGTGGCGCGCATCCAGGCACTCCCACATGCTGCTGAACGCTGCTGCCGTGGCGCTCAATGGGGGGCCTGTTGCTGCTGCCCTGGCAGGGAGATTTGCAGAGGTGAGACAGAGATAAGGAGATGGCACACCACCCCACCCCACCCCACCCCACCCCACCCCACCCGACCACCCCACACTCCCACATGCTGCTGAATGCTGCTGCCGTGGCGCTGAATGGGCCCCCGTTGCCGCTGCCCTGGCTGGGAGGTTTGCTGAGGAAAAGAGAACGAGCGGACATCATTTTCACCTGCCCTCCCTCAGTTGCACCTTCCCCAGGCCCCCTCAGTTGCACCTTCCCCAGGCCCCTCTCAGTTGCAGCTTCCCCAAACCCCCCTCACTCTCCCCCTCCCCATCTACCTTATCTCCTCCCTCGTCCCGTTTCGAGGTACCCCAGCACCCTCCCTGTGCACCATCTAGCACGATTTTACTCACCATGTGTCCCACCTTCCGTCCCATCCCCCCTCCGGGAGGCCCGTCTTACTCGACTCCCCTCCTCCTCATCCGTCTCTTCTGTCCGCTACATTGCCAAGCCTCCCCGCCTCTCCCCCGTCTCCCCCCTCCTTGATTCTCGAGGTGCCTTAAACCCTTCCTTTCCACCGTCAGAATTCAGTTCTTTGCAGCGCAGCGCAGCGCACTCACACCACGTGTCCCACATTCTTCCTCCCTCCCACCAACCCCTCTCTCCTCCCCCCCCCCTTCCTTGGTAAGCCTCCCTCACTCACCTCTCCTCCTCTTCTCCCTCTTCCATCCCCATGGTCTGTTCCATTTGTGACTCACCATTTGCAGGGTGTTTCTTAGAATTCCCAAAAACACCCTTAATTTTGCAAGGTGTTATTGAGAATTCTCAAAAACACCCTCTTCGATCCCCATGGTCTGTCCCATTTGTGACTCACCATTTGCAGGGTGTTTTTGAGAATTCTAAAAAACACCCTCTTCGATGCCGTGTGTTTTCGATACTTCTAAAGAACACCCTCTTCGATCCCCATGGTCTGTCCCATTGTGACTCACCTTTTGCAGGGTGTTTTTGAGAATTCTAAAAAACACCCTCTTCAATCCCCATGGTCTGTCCCAATTGTGACTCACCATGTGTCCCACATCACATTCTCCTCTCTTCCCCTCACCCCATGGCAGGCCTCCCTGACTCGCCTCTCCTCCTCCCCCTCCCTCTCCACCATCCGCTACATCGCCAAGCCCCTCCTCCTCTCCCTCTTCTCCTCCCTCCTCGCCTCCCCCGCCTCCGTCTTCCCCCTCCTCCTCTCCCCCGCGCCTGCTGCTCCTGCTGGGGGGAAGGAGGCGGGGGAAGGAGAGGGGGAGAAGGGGGAGGAGGGGAGGAGGGGGGTTGATGCTGGGGTGGTGGTACGGTGCGTGGAGAGCCTGCTAGCCTTGCACGCAGAGCCTGGGCTGGTCTTGGAATCAGAGCTGAAGCTCACAGGTGGGTGGTTGTTTAGTCAGCTCCTTACTTTGGAGCTGAGACTTCGACTACCCGGAGAAGGGGTTGATGCTGGGGGCGGTGGTGAGGTGCATGGACAGACTTCTACCCTTGCAGCAGAACCTGGGTTGCTCTTGGAGTCGGATCTCAAGTCCACAGGTGGGTGGTTGTTTAATCAACTCGATCTCAGACTCCCAAGTGGTGGGGGGATTGATGCTGGGAGTGGTGGTGCGGGGTGTGGAGAGCCTTCTAGCCTTGCACGCGGAGCCGGGGCTGGTCTTGGAATCAGAGCTGAAGCTCACAGGTGCGTGGTCGTTTAATCAGCTTGTCACATTTTCCATGGTCAGAGCTGCCTTGCATGCAGAAGGAGAGAACACATGGTACGAGGGAACACATGGTACGAGGGAACACATGGTTCGAGGGAACACATGGTTCGAGGGAACACATGGTTCGAGGGAACACATGGTACGAGGGAACACATGGTACGAGGGAACACATGGTACGAGGGAACACATGGTACGAGGGAACACATGGTACGAGGGAACACATGGTACGAGGGAACACATGGTTTGAGGGAACACATGGTACGAGCGAACACATGGTACGAGGGAACACATGGTACGAGGGAACACATGGTACGAGGGAACACATGGTACGAGGGAACACATGGTACGAGGGAACACATGGTACGAGGGAACACATGGTTCGAGGGAACACATGGTACGAGGGAACACATGGTACGAGGGAACACATGGTACGAGGGAACACATGGTACGAGGGAACACATGGTTCGAGGGAACACATGGTACGAGGGAACACATGGTACGAGGGAACACATGGTACGAGGGAACACATGGTTTGAGGGAACACATGGTACGAGCGAACACATGGTACGAGGGAACACATGGTACGAGGGAACACATGGTACGAGGGAACACATGGTACGAGGGAACACATGGTACGAGGGAACACATGGTACGAGGGAACACATGGTTCGAGGGAACACATGGTACGAGGGAACACATGGTACGAGGGAACACATGGTACGAGGGAACACATGGTTCGAGGGAACACATGGTACGAGGAACACATGGTACGAGGGAACACATGGTACGAGGGAACACATGGTTCGAGGGAACACATGGTACGAGGGAACACATGGTACGAGGGAACACATGGTACGAGGGAACACATGGTACGAGGGAACACATGGTACGAGGGAACACATGGTACGAGGGAACACATGGTTCGAGGGGAACACATGGTTAGAGGGAACACATGGTTCGAGGGAACTTCTAGCCATATAAACGGAGTAGCAGCGTGTTGAAGAGGGTTGGCCCTTCCCCCCCCCTTCCCTCGCCCCTGTCCCCCCTTCTCCATTGCCCGTTGCTGTTCTCGCCCTCTCATGCCTGGTGCAGCAGTCAGAAGCAGCAGCAAAGCAGACCAGGGCGTCCCTCCCAGCAGCGGTGCTGGCAGCAGCGATGGCAGAGATGGTGCGGCTGAAAGAGGTCAAGGAGCACAGCAGGCAAGCCAAACTCTCCCTTCCCCACTTCCGCCCCCCCACCAACCCTTTTGCCCCTTTCAGTTCTCGCCCTGACTTGCCTGGTGCAGCAGTCGGCAGCAGCAGCAGCGCAGACAGGCGCGTCGCTCCCAGCAGTCGTGCTGGCAGCAGCAATGGCAGCGATGCTGCGGCTGAAAGCGGTGAAGGAGGAGGCGAGCAGCATGGAGGGGAGCGAGGAGGGGGAGATGGGGGATGACGATGACGAAGAAGAAGAAGAGGAGGAGGATGAGGAGGAGGAGGTGAGATAGGGGGTTGTTGCTTCTTGCATGCGTTCTCCGAAGTGGCGGGAGATAGAACTAAACCTCTATAACATGGATTGGACACCAAAAGATTTTTGGTTGCATCACACGTGCCACTCCCGTGCCTGGGAGGGATGCATGGCCACATTGAGGCATGTGCACCACACACGCCGCTCCCGTGTCTGGACAAGAATCTGTTGTGTTTCTCGTCCAGGCACGGGAATGGTGGGAGAATTCTCAAAAACAAAACACATCCGAATGCATCACACATGCCACTCCCGTGCCGGAGACGCATGCCCAAATTCAGGCATGTGCACCACACAGGCCACTCCCATGCCGGGACGAGAATCTCAGCGGCGCTGACCTGGAAGCAGAGCTGATGAGGCGCTATGCGTGTCCTTGGCCATTGCGCCTCGCGGGTGCTGCCTTCCATATATGCATGCTCACCCTTCTGCCCTCCCCCATCCTGTTTAGATCGACCTACACGGGGATCTCCATGTCCGCTGCTGCCCCTTGTGGGTGTTTCCTGCTCTTGCATGCACTTTCTTCTCCTCCTCCCCCATCGTACCCAGATCGACCTGGACTGGGATCTCGGCGACGCTGAGCTGGAGGCAGCGTTGATGAGGCAGTGCCCATGTGTGGCCAAGCACGGGCTCACTTACACTCGCTCATCTCTACACGGCCCGTTTCGCATATTGTCTCTTGGCTTGGCCTTGCCTCTCCCCCATCCAGATCGACCTGGACGGGGATCTCGATGATGCCGAGCTGGAGGCCGTGCTGATGAGGCAAGCACCTCGCCGTGACACGTGGTCACATCGCTCTACTTCTCCCCCTGCCCCAATCCAGATCGACCTAGATGGGGATCTTGACGATGCTGAGCTGGAGGCCGCGCTGATGAGGCGGTATGCGGAAGCGGCGACCATGATTGGCTCGATGGAGGAGGAGGAGGCTGACGTGGAGGACGAGTATGGGATCGAGCTCGAGCTAGGTGAGAATCGGGATGCTTTAAGGCTGGTAGGTCACTTGCTAGGGAGAATGGCATTGGCGGATGCTGACGTGGAGGCTGAGTACGGGGACGAGCTGGAGCTAGAGTATTAGAGATGGAGGTAGAGGAGAAGAGCTGGGTGGGGATATTTGGCTGCCAGAGCAGACAGAGCCTGAGCTAGCTACAGGACTAGGGGAGATTGGAGGAGGGGCTGGCGTGGAGGATGAGTACAGGGAAGAGCTGGCGCTAGACTATTAGAGATGGAGGTAGACGAGAAGAGCTGCGTGGGCTAGGTTAGCTGCCAGACCGGGCAGAGCCTGAGCTACGTATTATTTGACTATGTGACGGCTATGTGATGTGAATATGTGACGGCTATGTGATGTGACTATGTGACGGCTATGTGACTATGAGACGGCTATGTTACAAGGGGAGATTGTATTGGAGGAGGCGGTTGGTGTGGAGGATGAATAAGGGGAACAGCTGAAGGCTGGCTAGAGTGCTTTGAGTCGGTGGTTTTTTAGTCGACGCAAAAATCACCTTCGGAGGCGGCTGGTGTGGATGATGAGTAAGGGAACAGGTGAAGGCCGTTAGAGTGCTTTGAATCGTCTCATAAGCTAAGTGAGAGTGGGACAAATGGCACTGATGCACGGAGTGGATGTGGAGGCATGTATGCACCAGACTGGACCGCTCTTGCGTGTGCTTTGCGGATCCTTGCAACTGAACTTTCAGCCCTTGCTCCTTCCCCCTTCCCCCTTCCCCCTTCCCCTTCCCCTTCCCCTTCCCCCTTCCCCTTCCCCTTTCCCCCTTCGCACCAGGTCTCACAGGTTTGCAGGACGAGCAGGCGGCGGTGAGGGCGTGTCTGCAGCAGCACTGGGCGGCTCTCGGCCCGCAGGTGGTCACTCTCAAGCCCTCACTCTCTTCTAACTTCGCTGAGGCCTTCCCTCCGGCCAAGCCGTTCCTTCTTTAGAGCTGCTTGCCAGGCTCTCCACTGCTAGAGCTGCTGCTAGGCTAGAAGGGGAGGGTAAGGAAGGGAAGGGAGGGAGCTATGTGGGGCCTCTGCTGCTAGAGCTGCTGCTATGTGTGGCGCATCTCCTGCCAGCACTGGGCTGCTCTTGGCCCTCAGGTGGCCACCCGCAAGCCCTCGCACTCTTCTGAGCCTTCCTCCTGCCAAGCCGTTCCTGCTGTGAGGCACTTACTCCCTCCCGCTTTAAGGCATCTCAAGACAGCGGTGAGAGCTCGTCTGCAGCATAACCGGGCCGCTCTTAGCCCGCAGGTTGTCACGCTCAAGCCATCACCTGCTGAATTTTCTCAAGCCCTACCTCTGGTCAAGTCGTTAATGCTGAGAGACAATTAGGCTTAGGCCCTATTGCATTACTGCCTTGCATGCAAAGTTCCTGCTAACTTTTAGGGCAGTCTGAGAATCAGACAGGGTACGAAAGTTGTCTGACCATCATATGAGCTGTTTGGCTTGGTCTAAAATTTCAGATGAAGTATACAGCCTTATCTGTGTTTGCAGATGAAATTTGCCTCCTGAAAATTAAGCTGCTCATCCTCTAGGCTTTGACTTAGATGTCTTCCAGAGACAACACTAGATTCCTCCTACGACAGCAGCAGCTACGGGCTCTAGAAAGAAACATCCTACGAGCCACAGTTGTAGCCAACAAACATCCTACAGCAGCTACTCTATCACTACCAATGACTTAGGCTTGCTGCTAACATCCTACAAGCTCACTAGAGCTTCCAAGTTCCAACCAATATCGCTGCAGAACCAACTAGCATTAACCCTACCCTACTCAGACTCACTGCCACTGCTGCATCCTTGCTCATCCTCCTCACTATCAGACTCTAGCAAAATCGCTCTGCCCTTGCCCTTCATCTTCCATACCGGGCCTGCTGCACCATCCTCATCAAACATCCGCGCCGCCTCTGCTGCTGCAAGTGCCTCGGCCTGTCGTGCTGCTGCTGCTGCTACCTTCGCTGCTGTTCTTGCCGCCTTGAATGCCGCTGACCGCTTCTGCCTCTTCGCTGAACGTGAACCCTGCCCCATCACTACCTCCCTCGCGGGCCGCCTCTTCTTGACCCCACGCCACTTCGCCACCATGCCATCCCACTCCATGTCGTAGTCGAGGAGCGACATGGTCATCAGATCGCTGAGCTTCGCGTCACACAGGTTGCCGCGCAACCAACTCTTAATGACGTTCTGGCGGCTGAAGCCGCGCTCGCACTCGACAGTGCTCAACGGCAGCACCGTCTTCCAAATGCTGACAATATTCGGGTAGGCCGTCTTCCAGTCGGGAGTGGAGAGCATGTTCTTCAAACTTGCATGAAAGTCGAGGTCATCCTGGTGAGTAGACATGATAGTGGTGAAGCTATTCAGCTCCTTTTTTGCCTTCCCCCAGTGGACACCTTCAGGACAGGGGACAGAAGAGCCACGGGAGAAAGGAGGGTGTTTAGTAAATGGTAGACAGGGTTGAAGTAAATACACATCATGAACAAGGCAGAGAAAGACTTGAGCCACATGCATGCTTAAATACGACAATCACCAGGCAGTGTGTCGGGAGCGGAGGAGTCGCGCTTCCAGAGGTTGCGGAGAGCCTGCAGCCACGCCACGAACTTCCGCTCCCGCTTTGCCGCCGTCCGGGGATAAGACCCTGCTTGAACAGTCGCGTGCCGTTCAACGACGCCAGGTCAGAAAGTCGCGCCTGAGCTTGCTGATAATGGACAGCACCACCGCCGTCGCCAGCTCCTACAGTGAGTCGATGTTCCCGCCTGTGTGTTGCCCTTCAATGTCGGCAGTCTGTAGCTCGTACGTGTGAGTCGTCGGGGTGCCGTTCGCGTCCACGCCGCTAATGGTGATGTCGGCTCCAGTAGCTACCAGGTTCAGGAATTCGAAGAATCTCCTTCTGCGGGGCCGAAGCAGGTGCCGTAGTTGACATAACGAGCCCGCAGCGTCACGATGGTGTTGTCCACCATCCTAAGCACCTGGGTGACGTCGACCTGCGAGGGGCGAGTACGGGATTAGAAACAGAGAATTATAAAATGCTGGAAACAGTTAAATGGTACCCGCACCTGCCGCTGCTGGAACTTCAGATTGAGGGCGTTGAGCTTCTTCAAAACGTCAGCAAGGAAATACAAGAGAAAATGGAACTTCAAGGTTACAACGAGTGCATACATAGCAGAATCATACTCCCTTAGGAGAAGCACTGCTGCAGGGAAAACCTCAACCAGACACTGGATGGCCTCGCCCCGAGACAACCAACGGATATTGTGAATCCCTTGCATCTCGAGGTTCGTCTCGGTGACCACCTCCTGCAGCTCTTTGAATCGGGAATGGACGACAATCGACCAGCCGAGAATGTCGGCCAAGGATCGTACAACTTTGTCAACCATCCCCAAGTCAGGGAACTCTGCTGCAGCATCCTTGGCAGCGAGAGCTTCCCTGCACACATCGCAAATGAAGCTGGTCAGAATCCGGGCAGAGAAAACCATAAGGCAAAACTGATGTGGGCCACAACTTACCTATGAGCAATACAGTGGCATGACACGAGGTGAGGAATACGAGTGCGAAGTCGTGCGACAAGCCCGTTTTGGGCTCCCGTCATCACACTCGCTCCATCAGTGCTTATGCCACATATGCGGTTGAGGTCGACGCCTTGTCCCTCCAGGTGTGTCAGCAGGACGGCTTGAAGCGATGCGGCATCGCACTTCTCGACCGTCAGGTGAGCGAAGAACTCAGTCACGACCGTCGTATCGCGCAGGAAGTCAGATACACTATCATATGCTTGCCCCGCCGCCTGTCGGTGCTCTCATCAAGCTGGATGCCGAGAAATGGGCTCGCCTTGATGTGGGTCAGCTGCTTCGCGCGCAGGTAGCCGACCATGTTCTCTATGAGTTGGTTGAAGCCATACCTGCACACATAGAGGTAAAAGCACTGCTTAATAGCAAGACTTTCCGTGACTGACTCCGGAATACAAGCAACGGTGGCATATAGAAAGATCATGAGAACCCTGCACAAACAAGGCGGCCCGCAGGATTGACAACACTTACTCGCTTTGGTAGGTTCCACGTTCTTTCTCTGGCAGATCAGGAGTGCCTTGCTGCACCATGAACTGCACAAATGATACGAAGAGGAGAACTGGGGCGTCCGACTTGCAGATGAAGTGGACGATCGCCATCAGCCGCTTCAATCGCTTGGATTCCGCGTCGCCATTTTCAAACTCCACGATGGACCGCTACTTTGCCTTCTTGCCGTCAAGTTGAAGCTTGCGCGCCATCGCCGCCTCGTGCTTTTGGCTGTGCTGATGCTTCCGCATAGTCTGCTTTTGAATATGATCCCGCCCTCTCCATTGCGCCCGTACTGGTAGTCGGGGTCGTCACCGTGCACCATGCAGACTGTGCACTTCATGCACGGACGCCCCTCGGAGGTTTCAGAGATGACGAGCCACGGAAAATGGCGCGTCCACTGCTCTTCCGCCTTTGCCTGAAGCTCTGCGACTGTTAAGGGAAACGGACCTTCGTCGTCCACGGTGTGGACGGCGCGGGATCAGTATGAGCCCGCTGCTCGCCAAGGCGTACGGAGGACGTGGAGGCAGATAAGGCAGGCCTACCGAAGGTAAGCTTGCGCTGCTGGTATCGCACCCTTCCAGGCTTGCGCACAGGAAGCACGGGCCCTCCCGAGATGCGAGCGGACGGGCCGACGGAAACGGCAGGTGCGGCATGCGGTGACGGGCTGGTAGAACGCCCTGGCTGGCTAGTAGGAGGCTCAGACCGGCTGCTAAGAGACCTTGACGGGCTGCTAGGACGCTCAGACGTGGGGGGCGCTGTACCCTCAGGCGCGAATGTGATCCACGGTTCTGTGTCTAGCAGAGGTAAAGGGGACGGTGGGGTGGATACAGTTGATGCGGCGTGTGCTGGTGCTGACGCTACAATGGTAGCACAACCAGTAAGAAGGTCGATGCCTGAAAGCCTGGGGAGCAAGGCTACTATATGCTCCTCGACGGGGGAATCTACCGCTGGCTTTGCGGAACCAGCGGCAGCAGCCATGAGACCTATTCGTCGAGCAGATACAAGACTACACTTGCGACATTGCTGAGAGGACGACTAGGAGGAACGAGGCAGGGGGGAGGCATCTCGTGTAGAAAAACTGTAACCAGAGGGTGACTGAACAGATGTGGCGCCACGACGAGAGCCTTGCACTGCCGTTACGCAAGGACGCCTCGGCACCTTGCATGGGACGGTGCCTGATCTAGCACGAAACTCATCTCGCGCTGGCAGGCATCGAGGGTGGCTTCCCTACAGCGCAGGCAATGTGCTGGTAGTATGCTGCATGCAAATCATGCCTTAGTGTTGCCAGCAAGCCAGGTTTTGCACATATCGACGCATCGGTAACAGCATGTGACTCAGGCAGCTGTAAATCTGATAAGAAATGTACAGCGGTGATGAGAGGCCACGCGACGACTTTGTTGTGCATGCGACGGTTTCCTAGGACTGGATGGCACAGGTGGCCCAGTGCGCACATGGGCCGGTGGGAGGGTGGGGAACTGGGCAGATGTGTCGATATCAGACGGAAATATACACGCTATCTGAAAATTCAGACGACTGCCTACACCTAGTCTGAGAATTCATACAAATATATATAACCAAGATGGTCGTTCAGATGGAAAATTAATGGTTGTCAAAAAATCAGATGACACGGAAAATGTGAGTCAGATTCTCAGATGAACAGACGGATTTCGTCTGCTAACGGGAACCCTGCTTGCTTGGCATGGCTTGGCTCTCAGAGTAACGAAATTAACTACAATGGAGGGTACAGGGTGCGTTTGTACTAGTGGTTTTTTTGTTAGAATACGATAATGATTTACTAGAAAGAGAAACCTAGAACATATACCTGTTGGGTTGTACTCACTAGAAGCACACACCTAGTCTAGCCTATAACGTCTACATAGAACATATGTATAAGCTGACACACCCCTTAGGCTAGATAAGGGGTGAGCTAAGCAAGAAGCACACAGCTCAGGGTGGCACTACTAGTCCAACCACTGAGGCAGGGGTCCAGAGACCAGTCAGCAAGAGTACAAACAAGACTAAAGCAAGCCAGGGCGGCACTACTAGTCCAGCCACTGGAGGTAAGGCCACAAGGCCAGTCAGACAGATATAAATAGTAGAGAGTACACCATTAGGGTCCTAACAAGTGAGTAGCTACAGGAACAAGACCGAGCTGAACACAGTGCCGCTGATGATCTTTAGGCGCAAGCGCCTTAGTAAAGATATCAACTGTGTTGGCACCGGAGGCCAAGTGAACTACACGGGCCTGGCGATGCTGCTGTAGCTCGCGCAGGAGGAAGTACCGCAGCTGGATATGCTTCGCTCTGCCCTCAAGCCGAGGCTCCTGACACAGGAGAATCATGGCCCTGTTGTCAACATACAGGTCCAGGGCAGAGCTAGGCCGCTCACCTAAGTCTGTGAGCAAGAAGGTCAGCCAGCGGAGCTCCTGTGCCGCCATGGCACTGGCGTAGATCTCAGCCTCACAGCTGGACTGACCAACAGGCGACGAGCGAGTGGATCTCCAAGAGATAGCACCCGAACCAAGACTAAAAAAGTAGCCCTGAGACGACCTGAGAGTCTTAGAGTCGTCTGCCCAAGAAGCGTCTGTGTGCCCAGTAAGGACCACTGGCCTGCGTCCTCCTAGCACTAACCCCATGCCCAATGTACTTGCAAGATAACGCAAAACCCTCTCAGCGGCAGACCAGTGCTGAGGTCGGTGTCTGCCTGTAGCCACAAAGCGAGCCAGGATGCTGAGACGGTATGCGAGATCTGGGCGAGTGCAAGTCATCAGGTACATGAGGCAACCCACCAGCTCTGCGTAGGGACCATTGGGCTCTACTGGCTCCTGAGGAACGGGAGCGGAGAGCCCATGGTCTACAGGTAGAGGTGTGGGCTGTGCGGAGGAGAACTGAAGACCGAACCTCTGAAGGACCTGATGCACCAAGTGTGCTGCTCTGTCCCTAGAGATCTGCAGGCCAAGATAGCGACGCAGCTCTCCAAGGTCAGTGCAGGTGTGTCTCTTCAGCAGCTTGGCCTTCACAGAAGCCAGTGCATCCCTGTCAGTAGTAGCGAAGACCAGGTCGTCTACGTAGACAAGGATGTAGGACGGAGTCTAGCCGGAACGCACAAACAGCGAGGGGTCAGCAGAGGACGGAAAGAACTGCAGGTCTGCTAGCGTGGCACGCAGCGTATCCTGCCACTCGCGGGAGCCTGACGCAGGCCGTAGACCGGGCGCCTGAGAAGCCACTGGGTCCCAGGGGGGAAGGTACCAGTGAAGCCCTGTGGTCGGCGCAGGTAGACCTGCTCGTGTAGGCTGCCCTGAAGAAAGGCAGTAGAGAAGTCAAGGGAGTGAAGCTCGTAGTCGCGCCGTGCTGCTACGTGTAGCAGCGCCCAAAGAGTGGTCATCTTCGGGGTCGGGGCGAAGGTCTGGAAGAAGTCAACCCCCTCGCGCTGACGGAAGCCTCTGGCCAAGTAGCGCGCCTTGAAGACAGGCGGCTCTCCAGGGGGGCGCTTCACCTTAAAGAGCCACCGACCATCGACTACGTTCACCCCAGGCAGGGGAACTGCGTCGACGTAAGTGCCGGTGCCATCTCCTGCTCCATGGCAGCTATCCACTGAGAGGCCCAAGGTCCCGAGGTGGCCTCAGCGTAGGTGCGAGGGGTCGGGATGTCGAAGGCGTCTGGGTCACCCTCAGGGACTAACAGCATGGAGCAGAGATGGGGAGCAGCCTCGGAAAGGAAAGCAAGCTCGTACTGCCTGTCCTCTAGAACGTCACTGCCAAGGGCAGGAGCACCCCTGACGGACGGAGGACGGGCAGGGTCAGGGACCAGAGCGGTAGCGTAGTCAAGGCGGCGGGTAGAGGCGAAGTCAGCGACAACCGCGTCAAGGCGCGAGACGGGAACAGAAGGGTCGGTAACAAGAGAGGCAAGAACGCGAGGGACAAGGGGACGAGCGGCACAGAGGTAGTCAGAGAACGGAGGCGGGGCAACAGCAAGCGACGAGGGAGGAGGTGACGGGAGGTGGGGAGGACGAGACGAGTGGGAACGGAGCAACATAGGGTGGGAGCGCAGGGCAGGAGAGACAGGACGAGCACGGGAGGGACGGAGAGACCAAACG